>JAMKCH010043881.1:0-343240 GCA_023653785.1 Ophioderma brevispina | reverse complement strand
CTGATAACAAAGTAAATCTAGGAAATAAAGAAGTATAAATACAAAAGGATTAAAAGCTAATCATAATATGGGTTTACAAGGTTAAATAGGGGAGGATTAAGAGTATAAATATCATTGGATTAAAAAGTAAAATGGCCCTCAGTAACAGTGGGGGGCTGCAGTTCTTCAAAACGAGGTGCTCGAGCGGCCCGATTAATCTTGATTGTATTGTTTTGCACCTCATTGATCATCGGCAATGTATTGAAAAAATATGGTTCACCTCTGCCAATAAAACATCACATAAGCACCATACATTCTTGGGTCCTTTTTGTTTGTTTCTTCAGGTATTGCTCTAATTACCTAATCACTATACCGACATGGTAGGACCTCCTTTCTCGTGTAGAGTTACGTTTAGAGTTAAAGTTAGCTTTGAGTTAGGGTTGGTTTAAGGCTAAAGTTAGTGAATGGCCAATTTGAAAGTTTTTTCTCATATCATGAAATCTATGTTGTGTTCAAGACTGATGGACAAGTATATACATATCCAGTATGCGTACTTGTTTTTGCCGATGAAGCTGTCGATTTTCTAGCAATATCTGTGACGAGATCGGAATCACTCAGACTTCATTGCAAAGTTATAACCCCTTCAAAGGTCAAATTTCAAGCCAAAATTCAAAAACTTATTTTGCCCAAATCTCAATCTTGGTTGCTGACATTGTTTCAAGTGGAACATAGGGCACTAAAACCTGTACTCTTTTACTTTTAGGTCACTTATTAGAAAAAATAACGTTATCCATTCAAAATCCAAGATGGCTGCCATTTTCGAGATGGCCGTCGCTAAATGATCAATACCGCACAAAAATTTGCAACGCCCTCTTTTGGGTCATTATTAGAAAAAAATACATTATCCAACTTCAAATCCAATATTGCCGCCATTTTTGTTATTTCTTATTGGCAAATGTTACTGTTGCACACTGGACCATAACATGGTCCTACAAGATCAAAACCTCAAGGGCACTTGTGGTCCATTGGATTGAGCGCTCGTCCCGCAATCCAAAGGTCGTGGGTTCGAGTCCCACTGCGGCCAACGTGTTGTGCCCTTGAGTAAGGCACTTTACCATTAATTACTCCTCTCCCACCCCGTGTATAAATGGGTACCAGCATTATTCAATGCCGATGAAGCGAGTCTGTTACTTTCCAATGCTGGGAAAGTAACAGACTCGCTGGTGCGGGAGGAGTGGCGAACCCCCCACAGCAAACATAATAACATAAAGTCTGGCCCAAACGCTAAGGAAAGAGAGATGGGCACTCCGCGCCCGAGCTTTCGCTCGGCACGGGACTTTACTTTTACTTTATTCAGTATAAGTTATAACACATAAGCCCTAAGTCAGTGGCTTTTGGGATGGCTTCCAAATGTTTGCAGGTCATTTGGTAAGTCATCTAAAAACTGTGTGGACTCATTTACATGAAATTTTTCATGTTGATTCTGAATATGCTTATGAAAAAAAATAATTTTGCCTAAAGTTGTAAAGGACATTATAAGCTTTATGATACCAAATTTCACGGTATGGGTTGTTCCATATTTGAGATACAAGAATATTATCGGAATGTAATTTTAAAGGAGAAGCGTATCAAGAATCACTTACATAATATACGCTATAAAAAACAATTATTGAACACATATGGAGTGGTTTCATGGGAAAACGGAGTTATAATAACCATAAAACGAATTAAAAGCATTTTGTCTGACACGCGCTATTTGAAATTCGCGCTACTGTATATGGGATATGTATTTGTGTTATGCTATACGGACGGCACAGTAGCGTCATACATCTTCACGCAACCCCGCACCGCCCCCGTGATGACTTTCAGTAATGTGTATTTCCTATGGCATGTATGACCTAAACGTGCGGTCGTATCGCATACCACGTTATACACTAGCGCGATTTTTAAATAGCACGTGGTCAGACAAGATGGTTTTAATTCATTGTTAGGGTTATATAATTCCGTTTTTCTATGAAACCACTCGATATGTGGTCAATAATTATTTTATAGTGTATATTGTTTAATATATTCGTTGTACGGGTTCTCCTTTAAGTATTTCTTTATTTGCTAGAAACACTCAGCATTCTATCGATTCAAAAGGGTTTTTCATAATAAGCTCCACAGACCCAGAAGATGGATTTATGGTAATAGCTGCACTGTATCATACTTAGTAATAAAACAGAACACGCAATGTCTAGTTGAAGGAAAAATGTCATCCCGTCCTTTCAGATGTGCCACTTACTGGTCTTTTAGCTTCTTTGTTTGATGGATTACAGATTACATTAACATTTTGCCCTCTTTATTGTCAATAATGCTTTCCCCTAATTCTAGACCCATAGACTCGATGTAAATTTTTGGTGCATGCATGACCAATCGGTCTTACGTCACCTTAGTTTTGTCATTCAGTGGTGGCCATCTAAAAGCTGGGCCTCAGCCATAAAGATATGGTAAAGGCGTTCATATTGACAAAAGAATTTAGGGTTCAAGAATTTTTAATTGGTGGGATTTGTAGCTGAGCTAGAGAATATAGATTGGGACTTTAATGAAGACGAGTCATTGGTCCTTTGATTGGGATAGGATTTTGTCACTAAATTTACTACAGTATTTGATAAACCTGCCCCGATCAAAAAAATCCGATTCAAAAACAACTTATTCCGTGGCTCGAAAATCGAACTGACATCTATGCAAATGATCATGAACGGACTACCACCCATAGAGAGCAGTTATTCAATGAAGTTAAGATTGGAATAATAGAAACACCGTTAGTAAAAAAGTAAATGTTAATTATGAAATAGGTCCAACCAGAATATTATTCTCGTTAAATTTCATGAATCGGCGGGTGATTCTAGAAAATGTGGAAGACTCTTAAGACACTATTCCGTAGTAAAAGGGCCATAGTATAATCATTCCTTCAAGTATGATGTGATATTAATCCTAGCAACAATATGAATGATCACTTACAAGTATAGTGAAAAATCATTACAAATTCGTACTACCATTTTCAATGATGAATCAAAGGTGAAATCGGATTTTACTTTTCTTGTAATATTTAACTTGATCAGGTTAAGGAAGAGTTAAATGCCATATCTTCTCAAAAAGCGAGTGGTCTTGTATCTCTGGCATCAATTACTTACGTAAGGTAATGATATTGTATCTCCTATTTTTCAAAATTTTTATCAATCTCTAAAGAATGGCAGTTTCCAATGCCTTAAAAAATGCACGTGTAAATTCCAAAGATTAAGGGTTGTAATCAAGATGATTTGTAAACTATAGAACCTATATCTATTTACCCGCTGTAAAATTTGAAAAGGCTTGCACACAAACAACTTTATGATTATAGTAACCCGATAAGAATTTTGTGATGACGGTCCAACGGTTAGGGGCCTTACCATTCTACAACCACTGCCCTTTTGAAAACGATTGATACTTGGAATAAGGCATTGACAATGGTAACTTAGTTGGTGCAGTGTTTGTAGACCTGAGCAAAGCTTTGATATGGTCCACCCATAGTTTACTTATTCAAAAACGAGTTCGCTGGTTATGTGGAATAATGAAAGGAGAGTGGTTTGTAATCATCTTTATCCGATCGTACCCTCAATGCGTCTCAAAATAAATAACCATTTCCTCGTCGAATGTTATAATGGCAGGCGTTCCGCAAGGGTCGATCTTGGGCCCTGTGTTGTTTCTTTATATTCCTTAAATAGACAATAAGCCAATAATTTAAAAAATGTAACTTTGGACATGTATGCTGATGATCCATTAATTTATGTTTTAGACACAAAGATCTTTGATGTAATACAAAACTGTTCTTTAACGAAGATCTTAAAAACATAAATACATGGTTTGAAAACAATCTAAATGAAGCTAATGTTAGCAAACTAAAGCCAATATGCTGATTGGTACAAACCGGCAAACCATCAATTCAACAAGATTAACTTGTATATGATAATTCCGATGAAAAATGGGTCGATTGTTTAAATATCTTGGCATCTATATTGATAAAAAACTTGAATGGAATAATCAAATCGATTTAATCCGAAAGAAAGTTTGTGCAAGTCTAGCCTTGATGAAGAATTAACCATAATGTACCCAAAAACTTCACTAATCACAATTTTCAATAATACTATGGTTCACCTCACCTTGATTATGCCTAATATTTGGTGGAGTCACTGTGGTGAGAAAAATTATGATAAATTCTCCAAAACTCCAAAATGGCTATCGTAAATATTTTGGATGCCCCCCCCATTTAGAACCAACGTTAGGAACGATATGCTTCACAGTCTTAAGTTTTTCACTGTACGTGATCGCATCACCTACACGACAGGGTGTATGATGTAAAAATTGTTAACAAAATGACCCCGAGTTATCTCTATAACCACTTTTATGCATCTGAGCAGTTCACAACTGTTTGTACAAGAGGTAGTACTACTGGTAATCTATTTATTCCATCATGTAACAACCCGAAAAAAAAAAAAATTATGGCAAGATTTGGTATACATTATAAATGAGTGTCACATGGAATGTCATATCGAGCGATATTAGAACCGAGGATATTTGGATATTTTCACAGGGACTTAAAGGTGATTAAAATATGATTTGTTTTTCAATTTTCTATAGAGAAATAAAGGTGTTGTTTTTGGCCTCTGCCCGTGTATCTATCGTGTCGTGTCGCAGCGGGCGACGGCATTGTTTTTTGAGTGGACGATGCTCAGCCAGAGTTGTTTTACGCTGGATGGTGCTGTCGCCCTGTGATATGGCGTGGTGGATGCACGGCCGGAGGCTTAACAAACCTTTATTCTCATTCTTTAACACTTTATTCGAAATAAGAAAGCGATATTTACAAATTGTGATGGATTTATTGCCCCAGCGGGCTGCCCCCGACGTTTTAAATCGATCAGTCCGTTTTTTACTATTCGCCTTCGGTTGGCCCGAGCGGTGCGTGTGCGTGGCGCGTTGGCGCGTGCGCGCCGTGGCCGGATGGTGTCCGTCCATGTACACGGCAAGGGCCAATGAAGTGCGTAACAATCTCAAGTGTTTTTTAAGATACATGTTTCTAATCGCTCTATATTCTCCCTACTCACTTCTACTATGGTCATCTGCGTATTTATTATGTGTTTATGTTCAAAATTGGAACCATTTTAAATTGTGTAGCACTGTATATCATGATGATCTACAAATACGTGTCTTTTTTACAGTGTAATTATGTTTGGTATCATACCGGGCCCACTGTAAATCAGCATTGTTGTGTAGGCTACCCTGTTAAAATATGGTAAATAAATAAATAATCTTGGATTTTGATATGGCTAATATGTTTTTTTCTGAAAGTTCAGGAAAAGGAGTGTATTTGTCAATTTTGGTCCCGATGACTATTTGGTCTTGAGTAATAGTAATATTTGATATTCAAGTTGGCGGCCAACTACAAAAATGGCGGCCAGTTTGGATTTTGATTGGTTTATTATATTTCTTCTTATTGCCCAAAAGGCGTTTGAAAATTGTTGGTGCCTGTATGACCATTTGGTATTGTGTAACAGTAACATTTGTCATAAAGTAGCGGCCATCTCTTAAATCTTGGATTTCGAATTGGTTAAAAAGAGAAAAACATTTGTGCTTGTATTATATCTGTGAATGTGTGACCCCATAAATGGATCAATCTATCTGCCCCACTAGCGCAGCTTGATTCCGTCATGCATCGAGTTACGCATGGATGAATAAAATACGCGTGTTATAGACGATTTGGTCCCTCCAAGGAAAGAATTTAGTATTGTGCCACCCACCCAATGCAAATTCGGGCAGCCTCAACGGAAAATTAAAACTGCAGTGTAGGATATGGTGGCAGAATAATAATTTCATCCCTTCGGCGAGTTGTGGTATGCACCAGGTATGGCCGTTTAGTGACCTTGGTCAAAAAAGGACATATGAATTCAGAGACTCATTCTGTTAAAGTATGCCTGGAATTCATCAGAGTCAGATATCGTGACCCAGGGTCACTACGCGGCCATACCCGTATGCACCTCTGAATTGAATAAAAGGATGTCATCCGTGGTGATCTCACTTCAATCCGTTGAACCCCTAGCCCGAGTATCACGGTTCCGTAACGCTATGGGAATTTGGTGAGAAAATTCTAAATTTTAGAAAGTAAAATTGTACAGTTGTATTTAAAATTTAATTAAAACACACTATTCAGCAGTGATGGTGAGTTGTTTAAAAAAAAAAAAAAAAAAAAAATGGTTAATAGACAAAGTGAAATTAGAGTATGTGGGTATTAGACTATGTGATTTTAGACAAAATGGAATTAGACTATCTGGATATTAGACGAAATGATATTAGACGAAGTGGCAATTCCCCGAATAAAATACGCGTGTTATAGACGATTTGGTCCCCTCCAAGGAAAGAATTTAGTATTGTGCCACCACCCAATGAATTCGGCAGCCTCAATGGAATAAACTGCATGTTGTAGGATATGGTGGCAGAATACTAATTTCATCCCTCTTCGAGTTGTGGTATGCACCAGGTATGGCCGTTTATTGACCCTGGGTCACAAATGACCCTGATGAATTCAGCAGACTCATTCTGTTAAAGTCTGCTGAATTCATCAGAGTCAGTAGTGACCCAGGGTCACTACGCGGCCATACCCGTATGCACCTCTGAATTGAATAAAAGGATGTCATCCGTGGTGATCTCACTTCAATCCGTTGAACCCCTAGCCCGAGTATCACGGTTCCGTAACGCTATGGGAATTTGGTGAGAAAATTCTAAATTTTAGAAAGTAAAATTGTACAGTTGTATTTAAAATTTAATTAAAACACACTATTCAGCAGTGATGGTGAGTTGTTTCTCTTGCTAATGGTGCCTTTAAAACTGTAATTGTGTGTTTTTCATCGGAAAAATGAAGTGATTTCTCTCCCCGGTGCGAATTTGTCACCCTTCCAAAAGTTCAGAATTCTGCAACATTTTGATGTTTCGCTGGCATTTTTGAGCCTTCAAATGCATTCGATTCTTGATTTTGTTTCAATCGAGTATGTCTCTAATAAGTACAAATACATCAAGGATGAAATCAGCATCCCAAACTTGATAATTTTGATTTTTTTCTTCCAAAGTCAATTTCGCCACAGACGTCTATGGGGCTTTTCCCAGTCCCTAAAGGGACTGGAACTGAGTCTATTGAACCCCGGGGTTGAACACAATGCAACAATATCAAAACAGTCAAATACCAAATCCTTCCGTAACACACGTAAACCAATGGGTGCAGTAAATTCGTTCCGTTTCGTGTCGTAAAGTATAGTCACTATGAGTTCCAATACGCTCATCCACCAAGGACACAGTTCAGTGGGTTGTATTTGTACATACATTGACATAAATTGACCTTGCGTGATCTGGGTATTATATATCATACCCCCAAACCAGCGGGTGTATTTTCTAAATACATTGGTGAATGAAAGCTACTGAACTGTGCCAAGGGAATTGAGATTTTACTCGCTCATAGTGAGTAAACAGACATCTTTAGGAAAAAGAGTAAGCAAATTAAAAAGACGATTAAATAAACACAAAAAGACAACTAATAAAACAGAAGTAACTTACCATGTCGCGGTGTGTTCTTACTTTCCAATATGGCACAAACCAGCGTTTGAAATGCCCGCCCTGTAGATCGAAGCCGTCATTGGTAATTCAACCAAAGGTTCCATTATGCTTCACAGTTTATGGTTTCCCAACAGTTTCACTGTTACATGGACAACATTAAACACCTTTACGCCAAACGTATGCATGGAATGTGTAACGCTTTTGTTCACGGATTGATAGAAGACATCACTACGCCCCAAAAGGTACACGTTTGACGTACAACAGAATAATTGCAGTCAAGAGCAAATCCGTTTGACCACGCTTTTCAGTAAAAAGATTTATGCTAAACGAGAGTGCGGTCTCTTTTCAATACGAAAATCTACCTATCTATACCAGCCACAGGTGAATGTATTCTTATTTTGCTATTCGAGTAAGTGGGCGATCGATGTCTTCCATTGTTTGCAAAATAGCAGAGCGCCTACATCTAAACAATGGCAAGAGGTATTATTCATAAACGGTAGACGTTTCATATAGAAGTCCCATTGATGCAAATGAGGTATTGCCATTCATTCCGTCAAGCGCTACTGCACAACGTCATACAGCGCATGACGGAATCAATTGTAATACCTCATTTGCATCAATGGGACTTCTATTTGAAACATCTACCTGATAAACAGTTGAGAGAATTTCCTAATATGGTGCGCCAGTGTATGTCCACTATGAAGACCATCTCAAACAACACAATTTTTATTTTCATTGATCAAATTGAAAAAAAAAATTCCAAAACAGTTACACAGATTAAATTTATAAGATAATAATGTTCTTTAATATTACAAATCTAATCTAGAGGTATCCACTCTGTTGGGTCAATAACTCAAAAGCTTTGCAGTTCAACGATGCGTTTCTTCACCGCGAAAATTTCGAAATGGTAACTAGTACCTTTAAAAGTTCCACGATAATCGTGGGAATCATCATCAGTAATTAGTTGCATCAGTCATGAAGATAACCTTATCCAGCAGTTCAAATCGACAGGGTTCTATTAGGTCCCTCGCCGACAAAAATAAACTTTTACAGCTTTAGAAAATAACGGTCCAGGATAAAATATTCACTCCATCAGTCTGTCTATAGCAAAAGTCCACTTTTTAGGATCATAAACATGGAATCCTCTACAATTCATGCTCTATTGTGAGCTTCAAGTGGTAGCAAACATATAGGCTGGTATTCTGAAAGGGAGACTGACTTTAGTCCTGGGTTTAAACCAGGGTTAGTCCTACAAGAGGGGATCTTTTTTTCTTACAACATACTCTAAAAGTGTGCTGTAACAGGCGAGAAAATTCCTCATGATTTGCTATTAGGAATTTTCTCACCTGTTACATTTAACTTTCACAGTATCTTGAAAGAAAAAAGGTCCCCTCTTGTAGGACTAACCCTGGTTTAAACCCAGGTCTAAAGTTAGTCTCCCTTTCAGAATACCAGCCATAAACTATAAATCATGTTGTTAATACTGCTAAGATCTTCCAACTCCACAGATCAAAATTGCTGACAAAACTCTCTTTGAGCAGAGTTTGTAAAAAGAAAAGCTTACAGCATGCCTCCATTTCAGTGACCATTTATGACTTAAATGAAGAAACAGAACGATGTTGCATAGCTGCCCTTTACTTATGGAGCCTGTAAGTGATGTCTAGATAGAACTTTTGTCCCTTGTAAGCCACAAAGAGGCTACATGAGACAGCCCTTTATGAAAAATACCCAAATACCTTAGCTTAGCTAATAAATTAGCTTATGCCAATGTAGTGCAATGAGGTCTAAGACTTGGATTGTATCCCTTACGTCCCTAGAGGAAAATGACTACCAACCTGACGATCACCGCAAAAAAGAGGTAACGTTATTTGTCTTGTTAGATCTAGGAGCAATTTCCCCCTAAATACGAGGCAAGGGTCCGCTCCCTGATTTTTTTGGAAAAAAAATATGGTGCATGGTGTAATACTTGATATACTTCCAGAAGGTAATTTTCGGTTTCTGGTAATATTACTGTAGGTAGTCTATTGTGAAAAAAAAGATCCAAGAAAAAGTCAGCTGGGCTTATGTTAACAAAATGGCGGAAATTTAATTTTGTCCACGGGTTCGGCATATTGACAATATTGTAATGCACCGAGGAGAAACGCCAATGATAATTATTGAATAAAAAAGATCACTTCATTCAAGCAACGTTGTGTAATCTAGGATACTTTACGATTACGATTGAGATCATCATTGTCGTTGCATAACGTAGTACTTAAGATTAGACCTACTTGATATTCAAATGCAAATTGGGGCGATGGCATCCCATTATGGTTTCTGCGTTTTTTTCAAATTCACATATGCTAGCGTGTATTGCTCAATACGGTCACTGGAAGTTAACAATCTGGATTTCAGGCTTTAGTTTAAGGGATGAAAAATCCAGATTGTACGGAGTAGCGGAGTCGCCAAGAACCACCCGAGAGCTAAGTACACGGATTAAAGCCGCCTTCCGAGCGATTCGCAGGACAAGATTAACAACAAACGCAGTCAGAGCAATCAATGATCGCGCGCGCAAATGTGTAGCCTTCAGGGGTTACCACGTGGAGAACAGACAAATAATGTTAACTGTGTTATAACTGAAAATTTAAAAACAATGCAATTCATTTGTGCGGTTGCATAGAACGATTTACTGATTTGAGATCATTGCACGAAGAAATCTCTGTTCATGGACACGTGAACCGTTATTTTGAGGTGAACTTCTTTTCCATTTAAATTGTAAGTTTTTGAGATTCTTCTTTGTTTTTGTTGAAATATGTTCCCAAACTTTTGACTGGCTTTATCGAACAGGCTATTTTCCCACACCAATAGTAGTAATTGTTGGGCATAATGATATTAAATCTGCATTTTCTTTATTGATAACTATACCAGATACTTCACTTAAGTTATCTATTGAGCTCAACACATTTAGTACAGATATTTTATCATTATAGCTGTGTCATCAGCTAATTGCACTATTTTACATCTTGTCTACGTAATTTTGTAATATTTCATGAGTCTTTTATATCTTGCACGAGAGCTTCTGTCCTAGTCGGGTATCACGTTGACCTAGATGGCTCCCTTTTAAACCTGCCAACTGCCCGAAATTTTTCTCTTTCATGTTTAGGCTATATGTATGTTTTTAATATATATGATTGTAGTTTAATGAATTGTTGTGAAGAAACTGGCTGATTGAAAAAAAAAAATTACATGTTTGATTCCATGTATGTAACTATCTTGTTGGATACTTAAAGCTAACATTTCTGCAGCTATATAACAAATAAGAGTGCCTAAAAACTTCAGCCATGTCGTATACCTCTTTGTACAGAAAATGGATCTGACAACAGATCATTCATTCAATCATTTAGTAGATCAAATCATTCATATTAATATTGAGTACAAGTATTTTACCCAACGCCGAAATTGTTCCGCAAACCTGATTCTAATCACACATTTTTTTAAAAAAATCTAGTGTGTCAAACGCTTTTCGAAAATCAATAAAAACAAAATACATCCATCTTTTTATCCAATAATCGATCACCTCTTCAATGATACGTAAATATTAAATTATATTTTCAATTTCAATTTTCGAGATCTTTTATTAACAAGGTAATGTCAGTAATTTATTACTTATATATCTTCAAATCTTACAGAAGGCCTGTACTTAAAGTACTGGGTATAGTTTGCAAAACTGTTCAACTGACGATGACATACCCTATCCAAGTAAAACATCCAACTAAAACCCTGATGATGTAACACAATATGTCATTTTGACTTGGTGTAAGCTCATTTCATTGCAATTTAATTTGTGTGATCCAGCTAGCTTTCACTCAGTCTTTATCAGTATCATAATAGCTCATAATTACAGTATTGTTAACGTTTTTCATTTCATGGCGATCAAAACACTTCAAATGTTAAAAAAACCCCTTATGGGGTTAATCAATCGATTAATCAGTCGTATGATCAATCAACCAATCAATCACAATCAATAGACCGGAAATTTGTCAGTTAATTGTTCCCCATTTCATGGTGCCACTCCGACATGGTTAAATAATTTTACCATTTCACCTGAACTTGAACCTGGAACCTGCACAAGCCAGTGAAGGTGTTACGCGGTAATCATTGAAGCGTGGTGGGAGGGCAATTCTCGACACTTGAGGGTGAGCTCCTGCCAAGAAAACATATTACTAAGAAACATCCTATTGTCGCACTCAAGTATTACAATGATCGGTTATATCATGCAAAAGATCTCAAAACAGTGACAATGACACTCTTGTGGCATCACCTGGGTTAAAACCTCGTATTGTGTAGAGTACAATTAAAAATAATAGTTCTCTGAAGGGTTTGTTAATACCGCGGCTAGAGTGACCGATTTTTAAAGGCAATTAAGTCTGTACGGTTTCACTCATAGTTTCTTTAAATGTTCTTATTTCCTTATTTTTAAATCTTTTATATTATTTCCTTCTTGTTCTTTTCAAGGGCAAAAATTAAAGGCTATTAAATAATTTGCAACTTCAGGTTAGGTATAAACTGTTCTGCGAGTTTAATTAATTCCAGATGGAATTGAATCCTCCAAAATAGGGTCCATACAAGCTAGATAACCTATACAGAAATGTTTGTAAGGGTACAATTTTTAGCGTACCGCCGCGTAATTTCTTGTTTAAAAACAAAAACCAACCATTCAGTGAAACTAAAATTAATACAGTTATTTAATAGAAACGAGCTGTAGTCAATATAATCGCAGCGATTAGGTGCTACGATTACTTTCTTTATCGATAAAAGAAAGACCAGCTCCTTAAATTTGGCCACACAAACTTCGTCCACCACCAAGCGGTATCGTTATTTAGGGGGATTCCTCTGTCCTTTTTGGACCCACTGCATGCACTGATTCGTAAGAGTCGTGCCTATGAAGCCAAATCGATTTTGCGCCCGTCTTATTTGCTTCAGCCAAACGGTTGAATCAATGTAAACTTTCTGAAATATCTTTTTTTTTCAAACAATTAAAGGCTGACTCAGAGATTTCAAAATTAAAAAAATATACAAAAACCAGTTCTAAGAGAGTGTGCATGTCATTGCTTTTCTTATACCGCTTTTTTGCTTCGTTTTGCTTTGCTAGCTTCTAGCTTTAGCTTCTTTTCCAATAGCTTCTTTTGATTAGAATTTCTCTGAGTAAAGTACCTGTCATGTAGTGTCTGAGAGTACTAAGTTAACACGCCTTTCTTTTACATGTATCTCAGGGTATGTCATGTCTCGGACACCTCACCGTAAAGTTGGTAACAGTACCCTTATTTTCCTTTACACCCGTTCCGTATATACCTATCAACCGTGTGTGACCTCTGATAAGTAATTGAGACTGTAAAGAAATCTGCGAGTATGAGTGACAATTGTAATTTAAACAACTATGAACAAAAAAGCACTGAACAATTAGTATATCTCCAACATTTTTTCGTAAGATGTAGTACCTTCAAGGTATCTCTTTCATTTAATTCGTTTTAGATGAAGGAAATTAGCTTTCAATCTTATCAAAGCAGGAGGTACATCAGGGTAGAGAAATCAATAGAATAAAGGGAAGATTAAACCTTTGCCTAAAGCTAAGATCTTCTGTTTAACCCGAAATCTTGCCGCTCTCAAGCATGTTATCTTGTATATTCTGCTGGGAGTTGGAGTATTTTTCCCGCGGTACTGAGATGGGAACTGATTGAACTTTGCGTGCTTCTTACAGCTTGCTGCAACATTATCGTTTTTAGAGGTAAAAATTACTTCACATTACTAAAAGGAACTTTAGCCTCGAAATTTATACTATGGTTCTAAATAAATATGGACGTTAAGTGCAACATACAGAAGTCTTAATGATAAACGCGGAGTTAAAATACAATCGAAAGCTCATTTAGGGAACACCAACAACAACGGCCATCGTTGTGCGATGCTTAGCCTTAAATGAACTGAACCGTTTAAAATCAAAATATTATGGAAAAGAAACTATGTAAATTAAATGTACTGTCATACAAACTAAGCCGGATTCATGTATGTAAATGTTGCATGAGTGTTGAGTGTAATTTCAAACAAAATATTTACGTTGCTCACTAGGTCATAACCACATTTATTAGACTTATATGGTTAGGTGCAGTGACTTCAAATCTAACAATTTATAATTATCTTCAATGAATATGAAAGAATCATAGTAATTGCACTGAAACACGTTTGACCTTCTATACCCTATGTTGCTGATTCAGTTAGCGAATCGACTTAATGTGATTGTATTTTCATTATGCAAGTTCAAGTTGCAAAAATAAAAACACCACCACCACCAACAACAACAACAACAACAACAACGTCGTGGTTCCACTTAATATTTGATATATAATATCAATATTTGCACGGTCAGCGTCAGTGGGCATATCTTACAGGAAAACTTTAGATAAGTTTAGTTAATCCTATGTATGCGGTCTGATATTTCCTATTTAGGATAATTACCCTAGGATCCAGAATTACGACAATGCAATTTGAATTTCTTTGGTAAATGTTATATTTAAGGATTTTCTATTTTGCAGATTCACACTCGAAAGCGAACATGACGCTCTCTTCCTCATCCTCTCTCGCTCTCTCTTCTCGTATTAAAGTTTTACAAATGTATCTCATAGAGCATTTTTAAAATCGTTTCAGCCACAACAAGGACAACATATAGGCCTAATTTATCTGCATATTTTATTACCTAGGATACAACATTATGGGCACTAAAGGAACCATGAATAACACATTAAACACGCAGTACGCCATCAACGGTCAAATAGTCACGGTTTGTGATAACACAGGAATATTCCCGAGCCGTTTATCTAATCCATGTTACTCCATTGGGTATAAGAGACCCGGTCGAGTGCAGTGCCGAATAAAGGCAATCTGGTTCAAGCAGCACAATTTTATCCCTTTGAAAAAACGTGTTCTATACGGATTTGCACGTCAATTGTTCTGGATGTCCAGTTTTCTATGTCCACCAAACATTCAAATTTAAAATACGTATCGCTACATCGCTGCTTTCATCATTAATATCGTCATCGTCGTCATCTCGTCGTCAATGTATATATAGTCGTCGTCATCATCACCATCGTCGTTACCATAATAATCATTGCCGTCACCATCACCGTCATCATCATAATCAAGATAATCTTCAGTAGTCACACCCAGACTATTCCTTTATTCCCCAAATGAACAAAAGCTTGCGTGTATTTTTCAATGTTTAATCTTCGTGTACATCAGATAGCCTCAATCTACAGTAAGCATGCAATGTCAACAACTCCACCATATTTTCCGATATTTGAATAATTAAAACAAACTCAACGTTAAACATTGAAATAACCAAAATCTTAAACGTGCTTTTTTCAGATTCATAAGTGGTGGAATTAGATAGTGTAAATAGTGAGTTCAAAACTAACAAATTCAGGGGTTCGGGTTTAAGGGGCAGTGCATGTCATATGCGATTGTTTTGTGTCATATCTTCTTAAATTCAGTACCCATATTAAAGGTCCATGGCCCGATCTCGAATAGCCTCGTCCACAGAACCCCTAGATTTTACCGGAAGTGGTCAACATTTTGGTCTCAGAAGAAAGCTATTACTTTTCTCATTTACCCTGTGAAATCTTAGAGCCAAAGGATGTTTAGTTTGGAAGTTATGAGCGAAAATGTGCCCCATTTTGGTTTCTCTCGGGACAATATAAATTTTAGAGAGTACTCTATGGGGCTTCCAAAAATCGCGTTTTTAGCTCTCGCATCAAAACGAATTGAATATCGGCGCGAAACTTTACAGATGGGGTTTTGGAGTGAAGGCCAATCTATTAAGATGAAAACTTCATATCCTTAAATCGGGCCATCCCCCTTTAAGTATTCATTTTTAGAAGGTACATGACAAAGGAATAACAAAATGATTTTGGTATAACATTTGTCTAACCATCACCAAAGGTCGCGTTGTTAAGCTAGATTTTTTTTTACCCTGTGTACCAAATTTTGCGGGCCGCCAGCGTAGCTGGAAGGCACACTTAGCATTAGGTTGTACGCTATTAGGATGTATATGGAAGTATGTATGATGTATGTCTCTCGTCAACAAGTTACAAAATGTGAACCTTGATCAGAACTCTGATATTGTATGTAGGTAGTGGTGGACTGAAGTACTACCCATGCAAAATGTTGATGGTATAAAAGCATATTAATGAGCTCATTTGCATATTTGTTTTGATTGGCTAATAACCAAAACGTGAACCTCGACCAGAACGCAAAGTCCGATTTTGATGACACTTAGTGTGTGGGTAGTGGTGAACGCAAGTATTACCCATAAAATCAATACGCTGTCCAGCGCAGGGCTGCACGTGTCATTACTCAAGACTGCAGCAGAACCAGCTCCGTCACAACCATGTTAAACAACCTGCAACTACCACTTCTTTAGCGCAGAAGACAGTACAACAGTCTGGTTATATTTCACAAAATTATATATCATCATGTCGATTTAGTCATTCAAGATTTCCTCAGCTTACAAGAACCTCCATCATCACGTACACGCATGATAACGAGAAGTTGTAAACCAAACCAGCTTGTTATACCACAGTCTAGCTCTCAATCTCATCTTCACTCCTTTTACCCCAAAATGGCGAGAGAATGGAATGACCTACCTGAACATTTTACCTCAATAACCAACACGAACTCCTTCAAAGCTGCACTGCAAAGACATCTGTAGTTGGAATGAGCAACCCCCGCCCCACCCCCCCCCCACAGTTCCGTTCTGAGTGATGCTCAAGTTGAGCTTTTCAGAGTATTTATCCAGATCCAGATCCATTTAGTTTGTGGATATAAATTGGTACTGTGAAGTTAAAGTGGCATTTCCTGATATGATCCACAGTCTCGTCCCCCCGACTTCCTAAAAAACGTTGAGATTTCTATATCTTCTGAACCACTGGCCTAAGTATAGAATGTGTGGCGAATTATCCTCATTTCGTGATTAAAACTACTACGTTAGTATATTTCTCTATTTTACTTAAAGTAATTAATATCATCAATTCATCATGCAAGAGAAAAATGGAATTCCCCTAGTGCTATATTGAGATGGTGCCAGGTGTTGTTTTGCAAGTTCGGTTGCAAAACAAAGATTGCACAATCAGGTGGTTTCCAATGATGTCATCATTAAACTTCTCTATTGGATAAAAATTGCATCAGAAGATGATGTCATGTGATCCAATTGGACAGTGTTAGGCTATGTTTATTCATGATGATGCAGTAATAGATATTAGGGAAACCTAACTAGAGACAAATATGAAAGACTTGTTTTCTGAGAGGAAAAGGGCCAGTAGTTTGTTGTGGATCGGTGTAACATACCAGGGTCAATTGTATAGATATCACAGGAGCTTTAAAGCTAAACTGTCTGCTGTGATTTCAAAAGAGCTTCAGTTATTGCTATCAAAAAGAATTCCAGTTTGTAGTCCTAAGTGGATATCTGTGACATACGGATATTTTCGTGGATAAATTTGGGTTGTTAGTGCTGCTGAAGTATTGTATTGCTAAGGAACCCTCTGGAACTTTGTCCTGCTGGAACTGAAACTTTGGAACTTTGAACTGCTGGATAAAGTTATCTTCAGGCCTGCTTCTAAAAAGGAACTGAATTTCTGAAGAAAATCCCCATGAATTATATATCATGGATCCGCATGCTGTCTTCACTGTCTGACTGTAAGGACATATCATCGCTGAACTGCAACGCTTTTAAAACTGGATAATAATCACCACATCAGAGGGACACTTATATAACATTGTAACTTTTAAGGACAGTGAGTGAATCAATTTGATAAAAAAGATTTGTGCACAAGGTTTATTTGTTTGTGTTTAAACGGTATCGTTACAGGTCCCAAGAATTTGCAATGATTTATTTCTCTTTTGCAGCTAACAGAGAGTTGAAGTTATAAATTAGCACCTAAATATTTTAAGTTCATATAAGCAACATAATATAAAAATATAGCTAGTTCGTGTGCATATCTGGTGTGTGTGTGTGTGGAACAATTAGAAGAATTATGGGGTTCCGGAAATTGCTTGAAACGAAACGGGTTAACTGGAAAGTGTATCACTGAACTATAGATGACGCACTACTGCATGTACAATCAGGATGAATGCTATAACTTCATAGATCCATTAAGAAACAACTGGAAAAAATGGAGAATGTTCTGGAGAACTCAAGACTTATGAAGTAATCATGTGCTCTTTTTATCGTACGACTCTTATAGACAATGCTCTATAGAGCCTTACCATTGAGCTCAGCTCTGACATAGTTACATCAGTTTACAAACCTCCATCAGTAGTTTTCAGGCACCCTCGATTCAATCTCCGGAATTCCACCAAACTTCATTTCTTCATTGGCGATTTCAACAGCCATAGTACCCAATGGGGCTACAATTAAACCAATAAAGACGGACAAGCTATCGAAGAATGGTTAGACAGACAACACCTACGTGTCATTCATGACCCTATGCTGCCGCCACCATTTTATAGTGCCCGTTGGAGGAAAGGTTATAACCCTGATCTAGCTTTGTTAGCAAAACATCTCTAACCTGTGTAGTAGCAAGATTGTTCTGGATCGTGTTCCAACAACTCAACATCGACAAAATGGTATCCAAGTCAACGCTTCAGTAGCGCTTCAACTATATGAAAGCAGACTAGCAAGGATTCACTGATGACCTAGATCAGAACGTGAAGAGGATTGCTCCAAAGCCCCATAACTATGACAACAAATTTGTCCAAATAGTGAACAAGACTGCCCGGAGATTCATACCCAGAGGCTGTAGGACGGAATATGTACCAGGCCATTCCCAAGAATGTGCTAAAGAATATCAACAGTATACCACCATGTTTGAAGCTGATCCTTTCATAGCTAAAACAAGTGCTAAAGGATCGGAGGAGATATCCCAGGAAAAGATCAACTCCACCGATATGATCCACAACAGCAAGAAGCTTCGAGAGGATCCAACAGAACCTCCACTGCAGCCAAATGTTACACCTAACTAAGTCACTCACCAACTGCTTTTAAATGGCAAATTCAGCAAGATGCCCAAGGTGATCAAACTAGACCGTAAGAGCTAATAGCGACAACCCCAGGTTTAACTCTCCTCTTGCTAAACTTCAACCAGGAAAAGCAGTCCGCCTTGATAACATCTGGAGCAGCTGAAAAAACTCCGGCCCAGTAACCCAGGAGTGTCTTCTTGAATTCTACAACTGCTAACATTAATATAATTAAATTGCGTCATCCCCTGGAATGGAATGGACAATATTAATTATCACAACAATTGTGATCCGGTGTAGAAGTAATTATAGTCCGCCGTACTCACAGTAGAGGAAATCTAACAATTTTCCCCTAAAACAAGGCAGGGATCGCTCCATGACTTTTTTCAAAGGGGCATTTAGATACAGTCAAAAGAACGTCTAGTGGGGGACTGCAGTGAACAGATCTTATGTGAGTGTGCAAATCCGGATAAAATTGTGAATTTTGGTACACAAGTACTTTATACATTGATAATCAAAAAAATTGATGGAAGCACTTGCCACACCCCTTGCATGGCCCCCAGCTTGGATTTCAAGGTTACACAAGGGTAATTTTTTTAAATGTTTAGATTGTGTTAAAAAGAACACACCATGATGTCTGTCTGGTTACAAGGATTCCAAAAAGGTATAGTTTATACTACCTGTGACTTATAGTTTAGGAATTATGGGGTAAAAACTGTAAAAATGGTTAAAAAAGTCAATTTTGGTTTGTACAGGGGTCAAAAATTAAAAGTTGCTCCAATTGTTGTAAAATGTGGTTCAGATTCTTGGTTTAGCTAATAGAATGAAATATAGGAATAGTTTTGACTATCTTACCTGTCTGGTTATTAACCAAAATGGCGAATAAAGTCAACAGCTATTGGCAGCTATTGGATTCTATTGACCTGTGACCTATTTTGTTGTATAACGTGAAAACTAAGCATAACAGATAAGGCAAAGTATTCCTTATTTCAATCCTTTAAGCTAGGGAAACAATTTGCACCACATATTAACTGAATCAAAGCAACTTTTAACTTTTGACCCATGTACACACCAAAATTGACCTTTTCACCATTTTTACAGTTTTTACCCCATAACTCCGGAACTATAAGCCATAGATAGTGTAAACTATACTTTTTGGAATCCTTATGACCAGACAAACACCATGGTGTGCTTTTTAACACATTCAGAACATTTTAAATGTTGACCCCTGTATAACCTTGAAACCCAAGCTGGGGGCCATTAAGGGGGGTTGGCAAGTGCTTCCATCAATTTTAAGGATAATCAATGCCTAAAGTACTTGTATGCAAAAATCACAATTTTATCCAGAAGCGCACACTCTTACACTACAGTCCCCTGCTAGTCAGGGATATAGTGTGCACATAAAGATACGGAATGAACCCTGAAACCTTGACCTCATAGAATAGAAGAGGCCCGAGAAGAGGTTTTGGGTTTATAGTACTAAATAAATGATGCGTGCAGCACACAATGGAGAACACAATATAGACATCGTAACACTTTGTTTAGTTCATGACACAGGTGTAAATAAACCGGGAGTACAACTTGACAGTGTACTTCTTTGCACGTTAAAGGGGGACCGTTCGAAATGAGTATATAACGTTGTAAACGTGATAGAATTGCTTTCATCCCCAAAGCGAGATGCGAGAGCTAGAAACGTGATAGAGTGCTTTTTCACTCTTTTTTACATTTTCGCTCATAAATTTCAAACTAAATATCATTTAGCTCTAAGATTTCACAGGGTAAATAAGGAAAATAGTAGTTTTCTTTTAATAATAAATGTTGACCACTTCCGGTAAGATCTGGGGGACGATGCTATTAGCGATTGAACCATCGCCCTTTAGCATAATACGGAACAAACCATGATAAAGCCTTCAAAGTTCAAATTCACCTGCTTGATCTGACTGTTGCAATCAAACTAAATTATGACAATCCAACCTTTGTCAACCACCAGTGGATGTGTTTTATCTCTCTCATATTTCCCCTCCCTCTTTTTGTGTAATAATGCTCTATTTCTCATCCTGTCACTAGCGATAATTTACTACAGTTGGAAATATTAAAAAGCAGCAAAACATGCATCAAAGTCAATTTATCATTTTTTAACATTTATCACAGCTAATCACTTCAGTACAGATCTACCACTTTGGCTTTACAAACACTACATTAAAGAACGATTTGACCATGACATTTCCAGAAATCCGCCTTTTAAACATTTGCCTTTTTCTTCGATATTCCTAATTGGCAAAAATACAAGGAATCAATTTTGACCAGATGGAGTTAAGGCGACAACAAAACTTGACAGACCTTTAAGCGAAGAAAATATATCTAACAATGCTCTGGATGTTTTGTTATTGCACTAGGTAGACATAGGACAACTCTTGACATTTACAAATGAATTTCCTCCGTGTGAATTCACATTGGCGACCTTCAATTACTAAAGATCACCCTTTGTGAGGTAATTAAGGAATGTTGGCTGGATGGCAAACAATTAACGCTCTGTACTTTAGACGATTTCCATAAGATGTAGAATTTGATGTAGACATTTTTACAAGACGCATTTGTTCATATGCAAAACTCTTTATTTTAACCTAGGATTTTGTGAGAGAAACATGGCTTGCGCAAAGGGGGGGGGGGGGGCAGTCTGAAGAAAGGAAACCTATTCGCGTGATTGTCGGTTATTCGCGAGAAAAGCATGCAGTCGGGCGAACGTCATACGCATGGAAATAATTGCAATTGTTAATGATATCAAGCAATATCCATTTACCGTTCTTCAAATTTTCTAGGGGACGGTGAAAAACTTTAAGCCATCGAAAGGTAGCAAAACGACACCTATTATCCAGCATCAGTATGCCATCGCTAAATACATGATAACTTTTATGGAATGGTAGTCTATAGCCAGAGGAAGGGGCGACTAGGATTACACGGGGACACGGGGAAAATATGTAAATCATGTTGAAATGTATACCATATTATTTGTCTGACCATAAAGATTCTGAAAAGGTATAGTTTGTACTATCTGTGGTCTAAATGCTTGGAGTTATGGGTTTGTGGTCTATCATGTTTAGTTGTTTGATTCAACTACATTCAGTGGATAGTGGTCTATCGACCTCAAGCTCATAACCATTATTTAAATATCTCACGTCATTCAATTTGCGTCGCTAAAAGATAAGGAAAACACACATTTCTATGTTCTGTAAAACACGCTAATGTGAAGGTAGATAGATGAATAATTAAATTATGGCCCACGTAATATTATTCATAGATTTTAAACTTGTTAGCACTTTTTCCGTCAGAATGTGTGAATAGTTACTAAACAAGGAACATAACACACCTGTTTTTACTCAAGTCAGCTGTCTGAATACAAAATTCATTAATTATTACTTGACGGTAGAAAATCCTTGTTATTTGCAAATCACATAATATACGGATTTCTATATACGCAATATGCACACTTAGTGTCTGCCTCAAAGGAGATAGATTGATAGATAAATTGCTACAAACGGAGTCCGTTCGAACAACGGAAATGTTCTTCGATGGAAGGATGATAGACCAAAAAACTTCTTCTTAGCGTGTCCACAATACAAGAGTCTGTCAATTGTGTTTGACTTGAGCCAATGCCCAACACATTTCTTGGCATTCTCATTACGAGGTCATCAGCGGTGCACGCGGGCAGCATGGTCCATGGTTTGAGGTGCTGTTCCGCAGTCACAGGATATATCTGCGTCCTTCTGATATCCTCATTTGGCGATGTTGGCTCTACATCTGCATAGTATGGCACGCTCCACGTATCAAATCATGGCGAGTTTTCCCTCGCATGTCGAGTTTCATGCGCTGTATATCGAGTTTTACCCCGCTATATGTCGAGTTTACAGCGCTGCCTATCCAGTTTGAGCTCTATGTGCCGAGTTTTCATAAATCATGTCCAGAATAAATCATGTCCAGAATAAATCATGCCGAGTTTTAAAAAACTGGACATGATTTTTTTCAACATGTGCAAACTGGACATGATTTTTTTCTCAACATGAGCAAACTCGACATGATTTTGAAACTCGGCATGATTTTTTTCTGGACATGAGGGAAAAACTGGACATGATTTATGTCAAACTCACCATATAGAGAGCAAAACTAGATGTATAGAGGGCAAACTGGACAGATAGCGCTGTAAACTCGACATATAACGCTGCACACTCGACATATGGCGAGGAAAACTCGATACACAGCGCGTGAAACTCGACATGCGCGGGAAAACTCGCCATGATTTTGATACGTGGAGCGTGCCATAGCCTACACCTGACCATAGCTTGTTGAGGCATTTCCATTCAGTCCATGTTGAGCCTGCTCCTGGTGGTAGGTCTTCGCTGACAGGAACAGTGGTCTTTGATCATTGTTGATGGGTTGTTAGTGAGTTTTTCATTCTACATCCTGATTCTTTCACTGTTTGCAGATGTTTCCAGTGGTGTAACATGGTTGATGAAGCTTGATCTTGATTTCAGGCGGCTTTCTGCTGGAATATGCCCGTACAGAGCGGATGTACGGGCATACACCAATTTGAATACCCATAAAGACTTTGATTTTTATCGCACTCGGGTACATGACCCGTTGGGTAGGGGGGACAAGATGTGTTAACATGGTTAAGGGAAGTTGTTACCACCCATATGGATTTTCACTCTGGTTGGCTAAAAAAACATCGCCAAAGGCATTTATGTAATTATTGGACTATCCCTTCCCTGAGTTTAGTGAGCGTACCTCATTTTTCAGGGTTATAGTATGCCGTCAAAGTCAGGTAGGGGTGGTTACCACTCAAGTATTATTATAATTATACAGTACGTTTTCAGCGTATAGACCGTATTCAATATGACGTCAGCCACCAGACATGTTGGTGGACAAGATGCATACATTCCAGGACTACAATACATTAAGCTGTCAATCGATCCATGTTTCGCGATTGCACAGGGATCAATGACAGGTGAATGTATTGTAGTACTGGAATGTGTCTATCTTGTCCACCAACATGGCTGGCTATTGAATACGGTCTATTGCCTGCATAGTATGGGACCACGCCCTGTCCAAATTGGATTTCCCCCCTATTTTACACTGTGTAATACACTGTGTGATTATGGAAAGTAATTTGAGCTTAAACGTAGCCTTGGAGTCACTTGTGGTCAATACTTATTCCATAGAGTGAACGGATATTCACCAAAGTTGTTCAAAATAATCCTTGAGGTAGAGGTCATATGGGGTCCTCAAATGTTATCTGGAGATCATTAGGTCATTGGGTAAAAATACTGGAAACGCTGGCACAGAAATGGTTAGCACGTACCAAATTTGCTCAAAATGATACTTAAGACTAGTAGTGGATCATGTGGGGTGTTCAGGATAAAAGTGTAATTGAGATCATTGTGTGAACACTTCAAAAGCTCTAAATAAATTTAACAAATTTCCTCAAACTATCATTGAGAAATAGGTCATATGGTGTGTTCTAGGGATTAGATGTCAAAGTTCTTCCTAAACCTGTAACGGTTCTAAAGACAAAGTTGTAAGAATTCGTAAGGGAAAATTGATAAAATAGAACCCAGGTATAAAAACAGACTGTGATTGAAATACACAACTTAAGAAATTATTTCAATTTTGTTTTAATTGGCTTAAAACTAGTTAATAAACTTAAGAATAACTCTTCTTAAGTCCACTGGTCCAGGAATACAAAGTTCTCTAAATTTGCACTTGATTGCTTCTAAAAACTATTGAATGGTTTTAAAAATTAATTACAAAGTAATTAATGCATTTTTTAAAACACATTTTGATTGCAAATTATATTAATTAATACTACACAAAAATGCAAGTTATCATTAAATATCAGTTAAATTCAAATCGGCCATCGAGTTTTTATACTAATTAGCTTAAAAAGCAGATGGGTTGCGCTATTCAAAATTTGTTTTGCCCCTTAAATCTGGAGAACTGGAGTAACTTTTTCGAATTTATTTCAGCAATTCTATTTATGCACTTCTATTATGAGCCAAATTTTATGGAAAAAGTACTTCGGGAAAATGTTTTTCATTTTTGGGCGGGAGAAATTGCTGCGCGTCATCTTCTTCTTCTTGCGTATGAGGAAGCAGCTAAATATGCTGTAAACCTTGGAGCCAACTCACTGTTGATTGATTGGGGTTTGAGAAATCTGTGTCCTCTGGTGTGCAAAAGGTAGGGCACTCATTGAGAATGTGATCCGCAGTCTGTGATGGAGAACCACGTTGGCAGGCTGGCGATCGCCGCAGCTCCCATCGGTGCATATTGCTGTTGAAGCGTCTGACTCCTGTGCGAATCCGGTTTTAAGGTGACCCATTCCTTGCGTGGGAGATTGCTGCCAGGTGGTAGTTTTCTTTCTTAGGTGTAATAGAGAGTTGATCTGGTTTTAGAGTATCTAGCCAGGCAGTATTCCATGTCTGTATGATGTTGAGAGACGAACTGGAGAGTTTAGCAGCGTGTCGGCAGAAAGGTCGGCGAGAGCGCAGTCTCTGTCTACCAAGTTGGTGCGATTCTTTGACAGTGATATGCAGCAGGTGCTTGGTGTCCAACAGGGCATTATTCACTAGTTTCTGCGTGTGGTGTTCTCTCCGAAGTACTGCAGGTGCAATGCCTGAAAGCACTGGTAGGAATTCAGATGGAGTAGGTCGCAGGCAACCAGTAATGGTTCTCAAGGTCTCGTTGAGTACTGTGTCCAGCTTCTTTGTGTGAGAGCTGTTGCACCATGCTGGGGCGGCATATTCCGCAGTGCTGTAGACCAGAGCCAAGGCGGTAGTTTTACAATCTGGTGGACAGTGCTCCGGCCACGGCGAAATCCTGCTTGTTCGTCAGGCAGGTGGGGTTCGACGACGGGCTCCAGTCGGGCCAGGATCATCCTCTCAAGAAGTTTGAAGGAGACACACAGTAGTGATATTGGGCGGTAGTTCTTAGGTTGTCGACAGGCTTGTTTGGTTTGTGCGATGATAGTAGCTCTCCTCCAGATCTTGGGTAAGGACTGAGTGGTAAGGCAACATGTGTAGAACTCCTGGAGCCAATCTGGACATCGTGGGCCGCATTACATCAGGAACTCTGCTGGTATGCTATCAGGCCCCTGGGCCTTTCCACTCTTTAGTTGGCTGATAGCAGAGGTAAGCTCATCTAGTGAGAAGGATGTTGAAAGTGGCCCGTCCACGCCGGGGGCTCGAAGAAGTTTGGTGATCTCTTTTTTGACAGAGTGAGTGTGATCCTTATCAATGTTCTTGAAACGACCATTTGCGAGGAGTTGCTCAGCAATTGATTTGGCAGTCACTGGACATTTCGATGGTTTGGTAATTCTGCCGGTGAGGCGGTTTATAGTCTTCCAGGCCTTCCTGCTGGAGTGAGTGAAGTCGATTCCTTGGACCGTCTCCTCCCAGCGCTCACGGCGTTTCCTGTCCAAGCAGTTTGTCAGATCTGAAGCCTTGGATGATGCTTCCCCAGGTTCAGAATTCAGGAAATCATTGTAAAGAGTATTCCTCATCCCAGGATGGGATATAACTGCGACGGCAGCCACGTGGGATGGTCTTCTTTGCTATATTAATAAAGAGTTTACACAGTGCTGTGTAAGAATTGTCCAGGTTGGAGGAGGTTGGTGTCGGCACTTCTGAATCCACCAGGCTCTTGAACTGGTCCCAGTCTGCCTTGCGGAAGTTCCATCTTTTCACTGGCTTTGTTGGTACAGGCCTTGCAAGGCTCTTCTGAGCGATCAGTGATGGTCTGTGTTGGGACTTCGGAAAGCGGTCGAGAACAGTACGGTGAATGGAGATGGTGCCCATGTTTGCAAAAGCCAGGTCAGGGTTTGTAGACGTATTCCACCTTCCAGAGTAGAAAGTGTCTGGTTGCTTGGGGTCGTGTAAAAGTTGTACGCCAGATTTTGAGGCCCAGTCCTCTAGGGTAGCTCCATGCTAGGGTAGCTAATGCTATGACTGTTAAAGTCGCCAGCGTAAATGCAAGGTGCACCATAAGTTGGTAGAGAGTCTGCTTGAAGCCGATGGTTAGGTGGCTTATAGACATTGGTGACATAAACACCTGCAATTTGGGTCGTTGCCCATTCCAGGTGGAGTCTGCAGGTGAGGTTGCAATCTGTTTCCATTGGGCCGAGTTACTAGCAAAGGTGGCGATCCCGTGGATAGCGCTCGCGGTGTGTGCAGCTAGGGTGTAGCCGCAGATGTTCAGAATGGAACTGTCAGTAGCGTGTATCTCTTGGAGGAGAATCGCAGTGACTTTATTTGTATGTGTGAGGTGTTCGATGATGTTATCTTTGCCCTAGTGAGACCTTCCACATTTAGTTGGATCACTGAGATGCTATCTGACTTGACATCTGGTGATGCCTACCCTAGTAAGGGTACGTGTGCCAGACTGGCATCAGATAGTGTCCTCTGGACGGAGCATGATTAAAATACAGTGAGATAAAAAAACAGTGAATTAAAAATACAGTGAATTAAAAAAGACAACAGATGTTAGCGTAGCCTCAGTTGATTATCATTCGCGTCATAAAATCGGTTTTTGGACTGCCCCCACTGCCATTTTTTTAATCTGTACAACCGATTTTCATTTTCCCTGGTATTTGGTCCTGTTGATGTACCCATGCATCAAGGACCAGAGTTTTGGTAAAAAATTCCAACGGCAATTTTTTTAAAGGGGGGATCCAATTGGTCTCAGTTCGTCAAAAACTGCAAAATACCAACTTTACGTAAATAGAATATGAATAATCGTCGGGAATGAAATTTAGTACAGATATTAAGAAGACTAAGCTCTAGAAATCCTTCTCCTCGGACTTTTGAATTTGTCTTTCATCTTTAGTTATTCATTTAGTGCTTTTTGGTCGGCTTCCAGTTGCCATGACAACCAATTAA
Organism: Ophioderma brevispina; assembly: GCA_023653785.1. Classification (NCBI taxonomy): domain Eukaryota; kingdom Metazoa; phylum Echinodermata; class Ophiuroidea; order Amphilepidida; family Ophiodermatidae; genus Ophioderma; species Ophioderma brevispina. The sequence goes on along the minus strand of JAMKCH010043881.1, from coordinate 315,674 downwards.
AAAATCCTAGAACAGGTTTTCCCTATGTGTATCCCAGCGGACTTTCTCAACAAATGCCATTAATATACGTCAAACGGGTTTTGGGCTAATCACAGGGCCAGCATACATGATGGTATACAAACATTGAATGCCTGAGAATGTGATAGTAAAAAATATAGCATGAGGTCAAATTTTGAGTAAAAAATTGACCGAATGATATATTCTTACTATGGGATGAAGGTAGTCAATTGCATGAATATTATGTAGTCAGTCAATATTTGTTTTATATCATAATATTTCCTGGCGGTTTCTTTTCAGGCTATTTGATATCACATGGCTCAAATCACTGTAATCATGATAAAATATAATGATATGTATAGGTGATATTTTAAGAAATGTGTCATATCATTCGTTCGAAATTGTCAGAAATAATGGGATAACCCCCCCCCCCCCCCCCCCCTCAATACAGGAACTACTATAACAGTAGATATTATGGACTATTGTGCCTTCTTCGATATGACATATCGAGTCAACTGTTTGTGTCAGTTTAATAATTCAAAGAAATATGCTACGGTCAATAAACTTCTCCATTGGATTCCTGAGTGATCCAGTGTTTGTGTCATTTTCAGTGGCATAGCCAGGATTGTAATTTGACGGGAGGCTGAGACTGTCTTTGTGCCCTAAATTTGTCCAAATTAGGCTGATTTTGCACGATTTTGTCAAATTTGACGGGGGGCTAGCGCCCCCCTGAGCCCCCTCCCTGGCTACGCCACTGATTTTCCCCGCAATTTAACTCGCGGTGATAAGTGCATTGTACAAAATTTAAGTATCTCCGTGTGTAATTCGGAATAACGACGAACAAGGAATTATCTGTTTCACTACCTTATTCACATCAAATTTTGAAAAAAAAAATATTTTAAAGATATATAAAAACAACAATTTGGGGTTTATCTCTTGGTTAAAATCAACTACGAGTATCGTCCATTTCTGATACCACGGGTCAGGCGGTTCTGTAACCATAACACTACGCCATTGAATATACTGCAGTGCCTAAGTATTAAAAGCACTGTTTTGTTGCCTAATCGAAACCAAGGAAATGAATGTTCCTCAAACCTCTGACAACCTCGGGGCATACCTACCTTAGAGAATCTAGGTGGTGCGAAGATTCTCTGCTAATGCTGCGCTATGAATACAACGGTACAAATTAATGAAAATCGTCTACACATCTATAAGATTCTATTCACTGTGAGTAATGACGAGGTAAACCAGAATGGTCATGGTGAACCGGTCAGTGTTTAAAAGCTCTCTCAATTGATTCTCCTTTAACATCTTTAACATGTCTAATAAACGATACAGTGGCGGTGTGATTGATGTGAGAAACTTAATGCCTAATGGTTGCCGGTTTACGGAATGGAAAACCTTCAGAGTCGTCCCATCGCAAGCTGAATGCAGCTGTCTAACCAATAACGACAGATAAAATTTTGCGAAACATGAAATGGAAATATCTCTGTAAATGAACTCCATCCAGGGTGTTTAACCTAAAATAGTTTATTGTAATAAATACATCCAATCCAGCAATCTTTAATTTGTAAATGGTAAATTTAGCACAAGGTGATCTTTATCCCTATTCTTCGGTTCTTAGGGACCCTTTCAGAATTTTATCAAGACAATATTAGTCCCTTCAACGAATAAATACCAATGTGTTGGTGGATTTTTCCCGGTAATCTACACAATAAACTGTTGTTGGTTTTGGTGTTGCGAATAAATTAGTATTTCATTGTTCAAAACTGTAACGTGTCAAGATATACATGATATAGATATGGTTCATTAAAAATATAAGTACAAGAAAACCTGTAGTATAGTAAGTCAGAACAAACAAGAGATTCATCGGGTTTGGAAGTTACAATCTTATAACCCGTGCATTGATTAATTTTTAATGAGTCACAGTTTCAAAACTGCATGAAATGTCAACAATTTAATATCACAATGAGAGTAAAATACTTTCCTAACTGTATCTCCAATTGCCATAATCTGCGAAAAGTTAACACAGTAATTTTAGGGTGTATCATTAAACCAAAACTATGTCAATTGCATAGATTCGAATTCCGGTTTGAATCCATTTATCAATTTAGTAAAGAGAAGAAGAACAGAGAGGGGGATTTTTAACTTGTATGAAGACGATGTTGGCGCGTACGAGCAATTAATTTGTGAAACCACAGTTACTTTCAACGCGTTGCTGCATTTTGATGAATACCAAACAGAGGAAGCCATCGTTTTTCATCTTGTTGTGAAAGAAAACCTCTCAGTTGGCGCGTTGTTACATCAGAAGCCTACGGTGTGCATATCTCATCATTCATATCCTTTTTAAATTCTATCAAGGGAATTTTTCCAAAACAAATTGGGAATATGGAATAACGCAACGTCTTGAAGAAGTTTAAGAAGTCTCTAATATATGCCAGAAAAAAAAGATAATTCTATATTCAGGTTAAGATTCTGTTAAACTAGCCGACGACGTAAAATAATAAACCCATCCCGTCACGTAATCAGAACACCATTGAATTAATGAAGTATGTAGAGTGAGTCCATTTCGTCGTGGTATATTTCAGGGTGTTTTATGTTTTTCTTTGAAAGAATCGCTTTAGGATTGTTGCAAACTATGCCAAAGATTAGTGCGAAATTCGAGGTTTTGTTTTACATTGTTTTGTAGCTGTAAATGAAATGGCCGCTGATGGTAAAATATGTTCTTCTTTCTTAAATAAGGAGTAATTTGATTTTTTTCTCTGAGGGAAAGAGTTGTAAGTACAATGTTCTAACTTCTGTTCTGCTGTAGGCAAACTGATTTTGTATCTTATAACAATTAATAAAATTAAATTGGAGTTTTATGTTATTTTCCCCTTAAAGGATTTCTGACGTAAAACAACAATATTTAGTCACAATAAATACCAAAATTATACATTCACTTTCCAATATTTGGAAATAGTTCTCATTGTGTGGATTTGCCACCCAATTCCCAGCCAAATCCAAGGAAAATCTACTTTAACATGTTTAATAGCATTTTGGTACAATGACTTCACATTTTAACCCCCTTCCAGCTGGCATGCCTACGGCACAGATTTTGAAAGTACACTGTCAGTGGAATTTGCATACCATTGCTTTTGATCAGAAAGCAATATGTTTATGCCAGGTGAAATATGGAGTAAGATTCCGATGTCATTGTGACGAATAATTATTAGAGAAGATTTTCCGGCTTGACTAAAAATTGAACAAACCCATACTTGAAATTGTTGCCCTACAAATATTCAGCTATACAATATTGACCGATTCACCTGTGTCTATAAACACCTCTGTCTAAAACACCTGTGTCTGTAGACATAAACACACCTCCACCCCTACTTTTACGAACAGAAATACAAAATCGCGAATTTCTTACAGATATGACGGAATTTGCACGTACGATTTGGTACAAATGCATTACTTATAAGGCTAACGGTTCAGTTGAAATAATAATATCAAATTTTAGATAAGTTGGTGGGACAAGGTTGTGGATCACGAAATGCCCCTTTAATAATTTCAATTCGTCCAGGTGCGATCTAGCAAACACTTTATCGCCAAAAAAGTTGCAGGAATTGCAAATTTAATCCAAATATCCCAATTTAAATAATCAATGAATAACTGAAGTAGTTAATAGTGGATGACCCCATCGACACCAATCCAGCATGGAAACATGTTGAGGCTTTTGTCCAACAATGGACGGACATAGGCTAGTGATGACGATGATGACCTCATCGACAACCTCGTCCCCACTCTACTCCATCAAAATTGAGATTTTGGCATTAGACGATTACCCCAATATATATATATATATAAAGCCCAGACAATGTTCCCTTTTGATGTTATGACCAAAAGCGTTTCCAAATGTGGTCAAATACATTAATTAACACACACTGAATTTTGGTCATATTAAACTCAAAATTTGTAAGCAGATATTTTTGGTGATATGGTTCCATGTGAGGGAGAAAACAGGCAAAATCGGACCATCATCGGGTCACCCACCTTTAATTGAAACACTTAGAATTTCTCTGAGTAGGTTTTGAAATAGCTTGACCTATAAATGGACAATACATTGCTTAAAGGTAGGTTACCCGATTAACAATCTCGTCCCTCACTTTATCCCAACAAAACTGAGAGTTGGTATCAGAGCAGTTTTCCATTACCCCAGGGAAATTTGAGGTCCAGAAAAAGCTTCCTCTTAATGTTATGAACGAAAATATCCCCAAATGTGGTCAACCATAATAGCTCTCAGACACTGTCCTGAGGGCTAATTTGGTATATATTTGGCTTCTACTATCCAAACGGCTGGACCGATTTATAGCAGGGTTTAAATGAGAACCCTATTCTCGAAGTTTGGGTTAGAAGATTTGAATTATGTTTTCTATGGTTTGATGGGTGCTGAATCAGAATTTCTGGGTCCAACCTTTGGGAAATGTGGGGAACATTTTAAAATAAGGGGAAATTTAGTACAGGGGTAAATTTGAAATCAAGTCAAATTGTGTTTAAACGTACGCCAATGTATTTGTCTCATTACAAGGATTAAAAAAGTATAGTTTGTCTAGGTTCCGACTTATAGTTACACGTCTACATCCTTGTTAAGGTTCAAGGTCATCCTGGGGTAACACTTACCCAGAGCTCCGATTTTGTTGAAACTGGTGCGTCTTTGCCTTTTAAAATGTTTTGAATTTGGTTACATAATTAGTGGGCAAGTGTCTACATGGTCTTGGGGTCACTAAAAATTGACTTCAGAACTGTTACCCAAAGAATTCAAATGCATTTTCTGCTTCAGTATGATCAGAGCAATAATTTGACGACAGTTTCAACAAAATCTGAGCATTGGATAATTTTTGCCCCCCCCCCCCCCGATGACCTTGAACATTATCAGAGCTGTAGCCGTTTAACTATAACTCGGAACCTAGACAAAATATATCTTTTTAATCCTTATAATGAGACAAATACGTTGCTGTATATTTAAACACAATACCCTTGTATTAATGTTACGCCCTTATTTACAATGTTCCCACATTTCCCAGAGGTTAGACCCAAAAAAATTGATTCAGCACCTATCAAACTTTAGAAAAACATCTTCAAACCTTTCATCCCAAAGCCTCGAGAATAGGGTTCCATTTATAACTCTACAATTAACTCATAATTTGTAATAACATGTTTTGGTTATAATGCTTCCACATGAGGTAGAAAACAGAAAACTCGAAGCATGATCATGTCTCCTACCTTTAATTGAATGTTGTGCATATATCCTGCACAATCACTGAACAGGTTTTCGGTTGATTTCACATTTATCATAATATGGTATATGGTATAATATCTATATTATAATAGGGCACGCCTGTGTGTCTGTCTGTCTCTCTGTCTGTCTGCGCGCACATTTTCCCCGAGGTATGGGGTCGTACTTGAAGGGTGGGTGTAACTTGAGCCTGGAAAGACCAGGTATGATGGGTTAGCGGATACGTGCCCCACAGCCAGGTAATCGCGATAAACTGGTTTCAAATAAGTAGTACTTTAAAAGGCTACGTAATCGCGAAAGCCGTGTGACCGCATACATGTATAATATTTAATGCTGTGATGAAGATTGCTTAATTTGTATGTGAAAGCGTGTTTTTCAATTAATTTTCTACAATTAACTAACTACAATAACCAGATCAAAGTTACTTTAAAACCCCACCCGCTTACCTCTCATGTATTTTAAGAAGTGAAGCAGTCTTAAAACAAAACAAAATAACATAGGATTGAGGAAAGACTCTCGGTTGCTTACACACGACTTACCTTCCCCGACGTGTTACTAGTGTGATTGCTTAGATTTCGGCCAACAAAGTCAAAGCTGTTTGGCCTCTAATCTGTATCAAGGCTTAAAAAGAAATGTTTACGATGAAGTCCATGGGAACTCTCGATCAATTCTCTGAATTCAATTCCTTCCTAGACAATGTTCAAATTTTAGTTAGAACTCGAAAGTGAACCACCAATAACCAAGCAAAATCCAAACATTCATGAAACTGGCGACATCAAAATGTCCTATACATTCACTCTGAAATTCAAATTTATTAAAACTAAGGGTCATAAATGGATCCCGTTCTCGAAGTGTATGCAAGAAGGTTTCGAGATGTTTTTCTATAGTATGAAGGAATCTAAATCTGAATTTTTGGGTCCAACCTCTGGGAAATGTGGGGGACACTGTAAAAAAACTGTAAAAACAATGGGGTAAAATGAGTCCAGGGTAAAATTGGGTTCAAATGTACATCAACGCATTTGTCTCGTTTTAAGGATTAAATAGAGCATGGTGTGTCCAGGTTGCGCTCTCGGGTAAAGACCTATTGAGGTCATGTTGGGGCAAAAATTACCCAATGCTCATATTATTGACGCCACCCACATTATTGGCTATTATTAAAATCAGTCACACACACAAACACACAAACATCCCCCCCACACACACACACATTTACACACAGACAGACACAACATCAACGATACTTTCCACACCACCGGGATATGGCCTTCAAAACAACATCTTTTCAAGAGCCCGCAGGATTACTCTCCTTATGTCCGTCACAAACGTCTGATAACTTAGTGTTCCACTTGGACGTGAAACCGAAGTCAAGTTTGACCTAAATTAGCTAACCTACGACTGGCACAAGTAAACAGAACATGCTGTTTACCACTAATCTAGTGTCGTTTCAATTACATCAAGTTTAAGTTATTCATCAGATACACAAAGTAACTATTTTCACATGTACCCTCTATCAGGTAGTAGCAAGGCGTTAGCAGGATACACACGGACACCTTGACGGAGAAATATGCCCGAGTTGTAGCCGTGTAGTAGTAAGTACGGGCTAGTTGTCGATAATGTATTTCCTGAAGACAATACAAGCGCACCTGCTTGGTGACTCGGTGTACGCTGCCCGCAGTGCTAACTCATCGCTTGCAGAGGAATCTCTGTACATATTCAACACAGCTTCAAGACATCTTTGAGATGGATCGCCAATATCTTCTTGATACTTAGAGCATCCGTCACTGAAGTTCGTAATCTAAGACCAAGCATGTCTATACTTATTTGAATACTTACTCTTTACTAAAGGCGCAAAAATGTATGCATACTCAGTATTGGAAGCATTTTAGCGGGAAAGCTTTGACACTGAAGTGGCCCAACGCACATAAAGTGCTATTTGACCACAAGGCACGATTGTAAGTCTGCATTGCGCACTATCTTACATCTATTAATGTAGCATACTAACATAAATTCGTTATGTTTCATCCTAAAGGTAAATCTTTGTAAATCATCTTTAAGGTTAAGAATATTACAATAGATCCCCAAAATGCTTTAATCACACAACCTAGATTTTCGGCGATATACAAGTATAGTAATTATGTTTATGCATCAATTATTATTATTTTTCATCATCAAATCGTAATACATATTATTACGCCGCAAGAAGGGTATTAAAAATAATAGCAATTTCAAAAATTGAAAAAGACATCAAAATTATATTATTATAACTCAAAACCAGCAAGCAGGTCTTTCAAATACCTTCTAACTGACTGCAAAATACCTTTAAAGTGAATAAATGGTTGTGATTGAAAACACTTCCACAACATTTCTACAATTAAACTTGTTTTGATACCGGGGACGTGAATGTCCGAAAATTATTTGATTCATCTTCATACAAACGATATTTATTACATTTGGTATCAAAATATACAAGTAAGTGAAATTAAGAAGACAAATTCGAGTTATGGTTTGATATTGATTGCAAAGGCTACCAAATGACAGATAAAAAGAAGACAAAAATAATAATCCCATTGACAGAAACACTCTGACGAACGCATGTATATCTAACCTATATCACCGGGGCGTGTTGATGGTTGCGCTCAAGTGGGCACTACATATCTTGAGCTGTCACGGGTATTGTGATGACTTCGTATCTCTCCATGCCTATGTGTCTAACAAGCTAATAAACTCAAAAGTCATCACTGACACATACACTTCCTGAAACAGTCCACTTAGGAGAGATGATAGTTTAGTCGGGCTTGGAGGTTTTCCGGTCGCAAATTGATCTCAAGTTGCCCAATTTATGCTTATATGACTCGTTACTGCTTCAGTGTGTTCATGAAGTTTGTTTCACCGTTTTTCCATAATGTGGTTGTTTTGTTGAAATTAACTTCCATTTGATTTTAGTAAAGAATTGTTAATGTTGCTTAACTTTCTCTCAATATCTGGAAAGTACTACGAGGGTTGAGACGTTGAACCAATCAACGGAATATATTCAGGAAATCCAGGAATAAAGCCCAATCTCGTTATAACATCAAAGTGAAACAGTAATTTCCCCATTACAATTCGTGTCCTTGGATGTCCTATGAATCGTATAGAAAATGTTTTTTAGAGATTAACAAAACCATCTTATTAAACATTTGTATCAGTGTCACCAAAAAGAGGCCATTATTATATATTTAATCACTAATTGTCAATTAATCATAATTCACAATCCTGATGACATGTCGGCAAATGTTTACATCTTTGAATCATTTAAAATCGATATTCTACTTTCCAAACATTTGCCATAATTTCTTTACGAGCATATCTACCCAAGCCCGACTGCTCTCAATACAGTGAAAGGCCAATGTTACGTCTGAAATACTTTCCTAGTTCTTAATATTTATTTCCTACATGCTTATTAGATTAAATACTATATGATTTGAATTGAACCTAATCGTCGTTTTTGTATTTTCTATCATTTAAATTGCGTTTGTATAAATTGGTTTAAAATCACCAACATGACAAGTGTGATTGATAACTCCCATAACGACACAGAAACCCATCGAATTACGGACACTGACCAATTACCACTAGTTTTGTTTTCATTTAAGGGTTTCCATTTTTGGTTATCATTTCAATATTTCCCGATTTAATGCATGCTAATTACAAATACATAACGCGAATTAACTGTATCAATTAAATACATTTTCTGTTTTCAAAAATATGAAATTTTCCCGTTAAAATACAATCAACCTTTGAAGTATCTTTCAAGGGAATCTTATACTTTCTTGTTTCTTAAAATGAAAACTAAACTACATTCTTGCACATACAATTTTTAGATCAGATTTCTACAAATGTCTCATCAGCGACATGTGATTTGTGGAAGTAAAGTGCTATAATATATCCAAGAATGACTTGGCGTATCCTTAATTGATGCTTACAAAAGGCCTCCACCTAAAAAGTCCATTTTACCTAAAATCGTTTTGGAGAGAGAGAGAACAGAATAGAGACAGACAAAGGGTGTATACCGTGTGTGTGTGTGTGTGCGTGCATGCGTGCTTGCGAGCGTGTGTGTATGTATGTGTGTGCGTGGTGTATGCGTACGTGTGTAGTGTGTATCTATGAGAAGAAATCACGCTAATTCCAGAAGCTTTCATTACGATCAATTCTGCTCTCAGTAAGACCGTTTGCGCTACTACACATAATCAGATATAAATCAAATTACCGAGCTATTAGTAAGGCACGGGCTGCGTATAAAAATTCCACTTAAAAAATCAGAATTCATTATTTAGACAATTGTAGTAATAAAGATGAGTTAAAAACAGTCAGATATAGCTAATGATAGATACCATCGCTATGATCCACACAATAGATCTACAATTTTGCCTTGCTGTACGGCGCACCCACTGGGCTTTTGCGTCTCGGGCGTGATTCAATTAAAAAGAGTTTTTCATTGTTCACTGCGCAATCTTATATATTGTAAACGGTGGCTTTATAGGCTATGCTTCTGCCCTCAGGCATCTGAACAGGTGATTCAAGCATCTTAAGTATGACGGAACGCTAGGACGGATATACTGCGCAAATCTACGCATGAAAAGTGCCTGGATATCTTACGGAGATACCTAGATGCTAACGTGTATTAATAGTTACAAAAGGGACAAAAGGTAGGAAATCGACTTTTTGTGGTTGATGAATCGACAAAAATGAAATTCTTGAATGTATTTATGCATTTTAATTTAATTTGATTGGAGAAGAAAAGAAATATAACATATATATGGTGAAAGATTGAGTTTTGAAGAGTCCTTTCAATAAACCTTGCACGAGTCTAAATATTTTCTCAGAATAACATTCACCTTACCCAGAAAATAGTACGCGTTCGATTGGGATGATTGGTATTAGAGTTGTCAAGGAAAATTCTTAAGGATGAAAAAAAAAACACTTTTCAAGCTGGGTACATCCAATAGAAAATTAAGATGATAACGATCTTATGCAATAAAAATAATTTGGCGTAATAGTACATTCTGTTTGAGACTCATTTTCAATTAAACGAACAGATTTCTGGGAAGGCCGAAGGACAAAGTCTCTAATAATATCATATCCTCTGGGGATTATAACCTACAAGCACAGCATCGCATATTATATGCATCAATACTAAAAGAATAACATTATGAGCATACAGTCAGCACATGTTCGCAGCATTAAACCATACCATTTGTTTTGTATATGACATACATGTACTTTTAAACCAGCGCAAGTCTATCTTAAGAGGCTCCAGTTATATCAGCCCAGATGACAATGAGGATTGCTTTTGATTGAGATATTTGCTTAAATCTTGCTCTACTACTTTATTCGTTCATATCTCTATAATCGAGTTGATTTTGAAATCTCTACTGCATTTTCAATTTTGGCATTGTAAAGTTGACGATTTCCTCTGTGATATCTGGGTTATTACCTCTTCCGTTCTGTTTACAATTCCTGTCAAATGGTCATTCTGATGAGGCAGCAGCGCTTATGATAGTAAAATGCTCTTGGATCGTTTGCAGATCGTCTTAAAAAGTAAATATGCTTCACTACGTGATCATCATTACCGGGCTCTACCTTTTTCACGCAAGTCCCGGTTTTCCAACAAAAGTCTAAATTTCAAAGGTTAAGCACTTTCGAATCTGTAATTGGAATTCTGATCCTTAGATTCTTAGAGGAGTTTACTGAACTAGGCATCAAAACAGTTGATGATATTAGTAATGCTGTCAAACCCAGAAGCATAGCATGCCAACCCATTGTATTTTCTCGCATCCAGGTGATTATGCAAATTATCTGCACCTGTGTACGTTAGCTTTAGGTGTACGGATACGGTAAGAGACTACCATGATAGTGGCTGAACAAATCTTTATTAAGAAACAAGTTGATGGCACGAAATAAACAATAGACTTATCTTTCAATTTTTATTTGCTTTTTATTTTACAAAAATCGGAGTCTTGGTTTCAAAGTTATGCCAAATCAAAGACCATACCTCGAGCACAATTAATAATTAACTCTTAAGTGAATGGGGGGGGGGGTCCATGTGGACCCAACATTTTGTTTTTCGCGCGCCATTTTTTAACGCTTCATTATTTTTGCCTAAAATTTTATGTAATTGCCTAAATATAAGTTGCATATTATGGTGGAAAAAATCAAATCGGCCATGGCGTTATTATGCTAATTAGCATACTTAAGCATTTTGGTGGCGCTATTCACAATTTGGTTTGCCCCTTAAATCATACTGGAGTAACAGTAATGTAAATGTATATTTATGTTCTCCTATTATGAGCCAAATTTTATGGAAACAGTCGTCAGGGAAAGTGTTTTTTCATTTTTATGGCGCGTCATAAAAATCGTTTTTGGACAACCATTTTGAATTGGTACAACCGATCGGTGATCGTGTTGATGTACCCCATCAATGACCAGAGTTTTGGTAAAAAATTCCAACGGAAAAGTGGATTTCAAATGGGGCCACTTGAGCCTCCCCATACACTAACGGGAATGCACAAGATCTTATACACTTAAGTATTAAAAATAATGACAAAATAAGAAATTAATTCTTATGTATTTATTGTTTATCATTACTTGAAGAAGAAAAAAAAACATTTACTATGCAAATACTGACAATTGTGATTTTGCAATGGAAAATAATAATGTTTAAAATATTGTTTCTAGGATTTAACGGTTGTTTTCTTTGACATGTTCTTCTTTTATTATCGTTTAATCCCATTTGAAAACAACAAGAGGTAATATCACCAAATTTTGATACAATCTTCTACAGTCATAGGAGCACTGCGTAACAGAGCCCCTTTTTACAATTAGCAGTATTGTTTTCTTAAATGAGTCAGAAATGTGATTTTCCAGTTTGTTTCCTACCTAAATGCCGGTTTTGGGTATTTTATTCACATTTTTCAACACTTTATAACCCAAATTTCAAACATTTGGATCTGTTACGCCATCTTTAGGTTTGTGTGTTGAAATATATTTTAAAAAGAAAGGAAAAGTTAATGTAAACATTGTAAAGTATTTAAAAATTCAATATGGCCGCCATTTAAAAGACATACCAAGTCCTCTATTTACCTTGTGTTATTTCAGAGTTAAGTTGCATATCACCAATGGTGGTGACTATTTTCCTTTAAAAATCATTTGTATCTGTCAAATGACAAAATAAAGAATGATCGGTATAGAATGGAACATGAAGTTTTTTTCACCACGTTCATACAGTAACTATATTTACCATTGTTCAATATGACCTTGGCAGTCTATAGTGTTAATGTTAACGTGAAAATTTTAGCATGCTAATGTTAAATGATTAGCTTAGTTTGTGATAACAAATGAGAACAAGATTTTTTGCTGTGGTCGGTAGAATTGCCATGTTAAATGCCATGTTCTGTTTTTGAAACGGGGACGCTTCTTGCAAGACTGAGTTCCCATACAACATAAAAACTATCATAACCTCGGCATGCTAAAACTGCTCGTGCAAAAAACGTAACATTAACTCAACTAATTTACAAAGATCCTATGCCATCTTATTGTGGACATAATTATAAACACCTATGACCCGATTTGACTTATCTTAAGATATGTGGGACATTCAAGTACATTTCCCTATTATGATAATAGCACTTCGATATGTGTACTATTACATGTATACGATCATGACGGTAACGTGTGTACTTTCGTCTACCTTTGCTCACGCCAAAATGAAACAGCTTTAATAACACGATATGACAGATTTATGTGTGAACATTATGCAAACATTATACTTAAGTGGCAGTTGAACGGCCGCGCGACAAATAGAGAATCCGTTTCATTACAAATATTTTGAAAGTATTCAGAGATATTGTCTACTCCAATAGACAATATAGGCTATCATTTGAATCACATATGAAGAGAGTGGTCAGGAATCCCTGTATTCAAATTATTTTGCAAAACTTACTTGCATTTAGTACATTTAATAACCCAAAACCTATAGGGCAATTCTTGGTTTTTCACCCGCTAATAAACTGTACCCGAGAGAATTAGGCCTAGAGACTTCGAGCTCGTGCATTAAGATTTCATCAATACGTGTTATGTGTTGAGCAGTTTGTTTATTTGGTCTTTGGAGACTAGGCAATACGAACATAATTTAGTTTTAAATTATTAAACTATATGATCAATATTATTTGGAATAGCATTATATGATTTTTCTATCCATGTAATAATTGCACGTAATCTCATGTTAAGCCCTAACGTTACATAAACTTTGACAATGGCATTAGTGTTTTTCTTCTTCAGTGTTTTTTAATATGCAGTAATTTGAAAATGTAATGTATATTTTGATAACGACCCAATAATGCGTTGCATTTGTCACGCAAGAAACGTAGATTCTGCTGTTTTAAATTAGGTTTAATATGCGCAGCTGTAAGATTACACACTTGCTCCATGTATCGAATACCAGATAGGTACATATTATTGTGAAGAAGTGTTAGTTTCATCTCCGTATTTTATGGATGGTGGATATTACTTTCATATACTCGTAGTATCCGATTCATGGCAGACGTGTTTGCTGCACCGATGTTTGTTGCAGTCATTGCCTTCGTCTTATTTACTACATGACTGTTTCACTGATTTTTTAATTGCTGGCATCATTGGCAAGCTATTCAATCCAAGTGGATCTTTCAGAAAGGCAATGATTTATGAAGACAATTGACATACTAAACTTTAAAGGTGCAACGAGAGAATATTGTGTCATAATAGTAATTTCATATAGATTAGACACTCAATTGGGTTCATTCCTTGCATTTGTCTATATATTTGCAGGCTTATATTTCAATATAAAACATAAGCTGAATTTCGTATTTGCTCCTATACGAAATTAGAATTTCACAATTTTTGTACCAAAGAAACATTTCTCAGCTTAATCCTTTCAGGTGGGGATATTTTTGATGGAATGCTTTATATCAGGGCAAAAATCAGTACTTCCGATTTTTTTAGGGACACCTGATATGTGAAATCTCTCGTTGCACCTTTAAAGGTCCATGGCCCGATCGCTAATAGCCTCGTCCCCAGGCCCCAAATTTTCCCGGAAGTGATCAACATTTTGGTATCAGAAGAAATCTACTATTTTTCTCATTTACCCTGTGAAATATTAGAACCAAAGGATGTTTGGTTTGGAAGTTATGAGCGAAAAAAAATGTGCCCCAGTTTGGTCGACCAATGTTAACACAGAGTACTCTATGGGGCTTACAAAATCACGCTTTTAGCTCTCACATGCAAACGATGGGGTAATATCGGCGCAAACATTCAAGATTGGGGTTTTGGAGTGAAGGTCAAATCTATCAAGATGGAAACTCCATATCCTTAAATCGGGCCATCCCCCTTTAAAGGCATCTATACTACTAAATGAGATCTGTCTGTCTGGCTATGCATTTCTTAAGACATATGGGGCTGATATATGGCATGAAGGTAGGGGAAGACAGTCTGATGATTGCTATTAGAGTTTCAAAGTGACCCCAAAAGGTCTTAGGTCATCTAGAAGTCAATTTGCTTAGAAATGCCCTATGACCACCAAATTTGGTCAAAAAGGTCCACTGACCTGAGCACAGAAGAAATCTGAGGTCAAAGGTTACACATGTCAGGTCAAAGGTCACACACGGGGGAATGGCACTTAGTATTGAAAATAATAAGTACCTTAATGTCTAACGTATGACCACGATGATAAGGATGTTGAGATGCATATAATGGTGATGATTTAAGATCAAGAGAGCAAAAAAAGGCAAAAAGAGGAAAGTATTTTGTCCTAAAGTCATATTATGACATGTCCCTAATTTCATTTCATAGTATTTCTGCAACGTTTTAAGATTTTTTTTAAACAATATAAGTTTTTTTTTTTATTTTACCAGACGTTGTAACCTACCAAAGGTGGATAACACTCTAAGCAAAGTTGGTTTACTCCTATGTAGATCTTTTACCATACAGTTCCAACGTTTTAGTAGTAAACAAAACAGTATTTTCTCCAGGAGAATCGCGGCCATTGTTTGCACTGACGCTAATAGCATTAACTAAACTTTACGTAGAATATAAAGACATAAATTAAAACAACGCTTACAAAAATCGGAAAGTGAGGAAACATTCGCTTCATTAACCTGAATACCATTCCCCGTATTTGCCACCCGAATGGGTTTTATATTAAGTGTAATGTTTGATTCATGCGATGGGGGGGAACGCATGGATATACGCATAAATGTCCAGAAACAAAAACCATGCTGTTCATTATGTTGTGAATTGGTACGCTCTGCGTACGTCAGCTGATTAGACGTGTAAGTAGAATATAAAGAAAAAAGTCAAGCAGAAATGTTTGGCTCGAATTAGGGCGGGCTGATGGAACATTGGTGAAGTCCTGTTAATTGTTGGCAACCACTATATACGTATACTCCTGGGCGACTATTCAGAAAATCGATGTTGCATGTTTCTGTGAACCTTCGTGACTTACAAAAGGTCAAAGGTAAAAATTGCATACATCGTCCAAAGTACATCGACCTT
Organism: Ophioderma brevispina; assembly: GCA_023653785.1. NCBI lineage: Eukaryota > Metazoa > Echinodermata > Ophiuroidea > Amphilepidida > Ophiodermatidae > Ophioderma > Ophioderma brevispina. The sequence goes on along the minus strand of JAMKCH010043881.1, from coordinate 299,836 downwards.
GGTACCAAATGTGGCAATTCACAAGGATATTGCATGTGATATATTTGTTATTTGACTTTCGTTTTCTTGTAATATGCAAACAACCTAATTAGAGACAATAAGAGCATAAAATTGTCCAAAGCAAGAATTAGGCCTCAAGTTCGTGCACAATGTAGTAATCTGTAAACACTATACTCTGCTTAAATGTCGAATGCACCTACACAATCCCCATATTTTTCTTGCTATTAGCCTACTACCCATGGGTAAGTAAAGCAAAGCAAGTTGTTGTTTGTTTTAAAAGTGCAATCTTCCATTCTTTAAAGGCCTTCCCTTGTTTACTAGTGCTATTATTTCCTCGTCCTTCTATTTTACCCCCTAAAAATCGGTGGTCCTTGTGCTAGAAGGTGTATAGGGTATTCCACCCTTGCTTCCCCCTTTTCGAGAAAATTGATCGATGTAGCTACATGTAAACGAAAGGTGTTATTACGTGAAAATGAACCACGATTCGCACTTCAGAGACAAAAAAAAGTATGTATACTATTATCCTAGTCTCAGTCACTATGTATGATGTTTTCATTATTCGATCCCATCCAGAGTCCCTGGATAGTCTCGTCTAAAGCAAGATCAAAATTAGTCACCCTATACCCCGGGGGATCTCAGGTTGGTTTGGTAGGGACGTGCCCCGGAAGTAAGTAAACTGTACCCATAGCTACAACTTTTTTTTGCCAAAGGGGACCATAGCTACCAGAGATGCAAAGTTGGGCCAAATTTAATGCAAAAATTTTTATTGCCCTTTTCCTCAAATGTGGACAATTTTTACTTCGGATTGAGAAAATTGACTAATGTTCCCAACAATTTTTAGAAAACTTGGTGTTTCCGATTGAGAAAATATGAAAAACGGAGCCCATTGTCATATACCAACCATTGGCATAAAAAAACGGGGGGTTCATTTGATATACCGAAGGCTAAAATGAGCCTGCCACAGAAACAAAGTCCCGTATGGTCATACCTAAGCTTCTGAGTTTGTTCCTGAACATGGGCACTGGCAGTTGGAGATGGGGAATAAATCCTGCGATCAGCAGCAGGTCACTGTCACACCCCCACACAAACACACACACACTAATCCCACAAAAGGGGCAAAAGGTCCACCTATTGTTGATTTTGTCCAAAAATGGTCCAAAGTGTAGAGAAGTTTGACAAGAAAGTCCACTTTTTAGTGATTTGATGTGCAAAAAGTGCAATTTTAAGGGGGGGGGGAGTCTGCTGTTACCAAAAAAGTCCCACATTTTCAAAGTCCCGCCCACCCTAAACAAGGAGTTTAAAAAAGTAAGTAAACAAGTGCAAGTAATTTTTGGTCTAAAAGGCAAGTATGGCAAGTGTAATATCCTACTCTCTATAATGCATCTAAAAAGAGTGAATTTCACAGCTTTCAAAGGATACTTTTGGGTAAATGTACTCTTGATAAGTTAACAATGATAAAATGATATCATTTTGTCCAATTTCGAAGATCAAATTTGACCCCAAAAGTGGTCTTTTTTAAGGTATGAAATTTCCCTCTTGTTGGCGTGAGCCTTGTAGTCACTCCAAAAGAGTTGAAATGAACTCTTTTGCATTTAGAGAGTACCATTAATTAATAAGTATTGGCAATATTGGACCCTAAGCAAGTAGAAATGTGTGTCTTTGTTAGGCTTAAACTGATAGCTAATTTACACAAAATGAGCGAATACGATACAAACTCGAAATGTCCAAATCGTACACTAATGTAAGTTCAAGTCATGTTCAAGTGTGAAAAGTACACCCTTTTTTTTCAGATTTCAGTGTTGTTGCTGTTTTCGTTTGTACTCGTGCACAATCTGAAATTACCTTTTCGTGGTTGTTTGGTAGCACATGATATCCCCTATCAATGAACAGTGACCCCCACCGGGCCATGGATGGAAAGAATAATTAAAAAATCACAATGTGGTGAGACTGAAAAGATTAACTACGTAACACTAACTTTTGTCTCTGCATCGAATCGTGGTTGTTTCACAGTTATAACAACAATTCATTCCAGATTTGGTTTAACCATAGCTTACCAAGGGGGGGGGGGGTGGTTTCCACCCCTGTGAACGTTGTTCGGTACACTGAGATGCCAAAAGCTTCGTAAAAAGCTTCTGGGTAAATCGTTCTCTAATCCTTTCTGGTCATTTTAGCGAAAAAACCAGGGTTAGGGTAGCACCTTCAAAGTCGAAGGGTAGGGGGTTGCCACCGACAGATATTTTATGGTACATTTTTTTAAATCTTATGCACAGTATGACTCTTAAAACTCTATGTTTAAGTAAAACTAAGTCAATTGCCATCATTGAGAACTGAAAACCGCAGGACATTCGATATCCTTACGGCGATTTTAGTGCAAAATTGGATTTTCCGCCTATTTTCTATGGAAAATGACAAGTTCTGTCGGCACAATGACTTATGATGTTATGTGGACACCATACAGGTATGGTGGTACTTATTTTGGTTATAATGGAAAGAGGAGGACCATAATATGACCACTGGTATCATAAAATCCATAAGCTCAGGTGCTTATAACAAATTATTCGCGGGGGTGGTAACCACCCCCCCCCCTAACGAACAAAAGTTGGTTAAGACGAGGGATCTAGGACTACATAAACCATTTTCATGTAACATTTCATGAGAACAACTTGGTTTCCTTAGCCATGGTCATGTCATAGCAAAGTATATGGGTTTGTTGAGAGTCACTATACATTTGCAAAAACAGAGGCCTAACTCTTTCTTGTGGACAGGGACTCACGGACTGGGGTCTGAATAAGGCATATTATTGTTTCTAATTAGCTTATTTGCATATAACAAGAAAACAAAAGCTCAAGTAACAAAATAAATCTCATAGACATATATCCTGTGAAATTTGTCCACATTTTTATACCAAGGTCGATATATTTGGACTATGTATGACCATTTTGACCTTTGACCTCGGGTCAGGGTCACTAAAGGTCAACGGAAAAAATGGCAACATCGTTTTTCTGAATCGTCAGCCCAGTAGAATAACATTTTCTAGTGGTTGCCAACAATTACATGAACTTCATAACATCACTCTCTGAGAACTAGGCCCCTCACTAAAGGTGTGTTCGTCCCTGTCCCGATCAATAGGTTTCATCATCACCGTCCAGTTATTTCCGGGTGTTGGATTCCACTCCCTACACCAGGCGTTTTTGTTTTAAACTGTTATTTTTAAAACGACACAAGAATAGCTAAAAATAGTAAAGAGTGACATAATATTTACTGCAGATCGCTATCCCCATTATGACTTTAATTAGAATGTGATGCACCAGACTATGAAAAGCGCTTTTGGACAAAGCGGAGCCACAGTGAAGGAGTTAGGATCAATCAGGAACGTTTACAGCAATTAGATTACACAATAGGTCCGTAGCAGTTAAAAAGGCTTTGTTATCAAAATCCTTTTATATATCCCAAAATGCATTGCAACCAAGAGAGTATTTTACACTCTCCTATGTATATTGTATGACGTTAAAATTTGCTTATCGTTATAAAAAGGAATAAACCTGGTCTATATTTTTACGCAAATGTATATTTTGATAAAATTAAAACAGGAAGACAAAAAAAGGAATACCTATCATAGAAAAGAGGGGATAACTTTTACATTTTGGTAATGGGTCATACAAAAAATTAGTTTCAAGATGCGTTTCCTCTTTTCAAGCGCTAGAGTGGGAGCAATCTCTGTTTTTTTATTGGCGCAAACAAAACAATAAGAAAGAAGATTTCGTTACATTTTTTTCATTTTTGTACCAAAGTATTGAAATATTGAAATACATGAGGTGAAAATCCGACATAAGCCTCAAGCACTTTCAGATTTCAAAATTTTTCAGGAACCGTGGACATAATTCTTTCAAACTCCGCCTCCGCGAACCTGCTTTTTGCAGACAAACTATAGCTTGTGACACTATTTTTGAAACCCTTTGCATCATGGTAATGGGCTGCTAACCCATCTAACCATACTTAGATTGTAACAACGCATTTACCCTGAGGACCCCTTTCTCGAATTGGGCTTCATCGATCTGGGGAACTGGTTGTTTTGTTTGTTTATACGCGGGGTTTACTTCATTCCTTCAACTTAGCGCTAGAGACTTACATCTGGAACTCTCAAAAAAAGAAGATATCGCATTTCTTATCAATAAGTTGAAACATCGATTTTGAGGCGGGTCATTTTTATGTAGCCATCAATACGTTAATGAATGTATCTGGTATAAATGTATGTTCATAATAAATTCTTGATGCAGAGTAGAGCAGGACAAGTCACGTGGGTTACTACGTTATTATGAATTTATGCGGAATGTGTACAATTTACGCAGAAAATAGATTCACAAAATCTAAGCAAATTTGCGAAACATTTCCCAAATGGAATTTAAAAACGTAGTAGACATTTCGCAAAATTATGCAAATTGTCAAGATTTGTTGTTGTTTTAGAAATCAAGAGTATTGTTTGTTTTTAATCAAAAACATAAAACCGTTTCTTTCAGAGAGCCAATGATTTATGAAGACAATTGACATACTAAACGTTAAAGGTCCATGGTCCGATCGCTAATAGCCTCGTCCCCAGGGACCCCAGATTTTACCGGAAGTAGTCAAAATGTTGGTATCAGAAGAAAGCTACTATTTTTCTCATTTACCCTGTGAAATCTGAGGGCTAAAGGATGTTTGGTTTGTATGTTACGAGCGAAAATATGCCCCATTTTGGTCGACCAATATTAATTTTACAGAGTACTCTATGGGATACAAAATCACGGTTTTAGCTCTCACTTCAGAACGGGTTGAAGTATCAGCGCAAAACTTTACAGATGGGGTTTTGGGGCGAAGGCCATTCTATCAAGATGAATTTATAGACTTAAATCGGGTCATTCCCTTTAAGGCTCAAATAAAAGTGTGCTATTGTGGATAACACTTCCATTGCCTACTGCAAGTAATTTTGTAATTCTCATTAGACTTACATTCATTAGTGTCAAAAATAAAGTGCCGGTGTAAGAAACTTGTGAGTACCCCATGAGAAAGTGTCTTAGCTACCATGACAACATACACGGAATAAACCGTGACCTTGTAGACGATGCTACTGGATATTGGCGATGAAACCACTGACCTCTACACATGGATAGCGGGTCTGAGTCGCCGATTGAAACAATAGGAAGTTGCTTTTCAAATTAGCAATATGGCGGGAAACAATGCATACACCTGCTGATGCACATATTCCACACAGATGTGCTATTGTTATACAAAATTCCTTTAACTTGGACATAAGGTGAAGCCACATTGTGCAGGGCAAAATGCAACTTCCTGTGGTTTCAATCTGCGGCTATTCAACGGTGCGCCAGCCCGCTATCCATGTGTAGAGGTCAATGGATGAAACAGGTGATGCATTCATTAGACAATGAAGAACACAATAGGTATAGACACTACATCACTTGGGCTCGCCGGTTCGTGACACCGGCGCATACCTAACATCACTTATCAATACTCTGTTGCTGGAAAAACAAAGTGTATCTAGATCACTATTTCAAGTGAGGTTTGGTAAAGCCAACATTTGGAAATGCGTGTTCTCTGGGACATCAGAACAATCTGGTTTCAATCTCCTTTCAAAATAGATGATCACACCTTTTATGTGATGTTGCCGATATGCAATCAAAAATAGTCCAGTGAATTTGTTACTAGATTAAAATTTCCGAGGAACTCTCCCATTTCCTCATATGTGTTATAGGAGACGAATGTACGCGCTTTCTTCAGTGTAGTGTTTCCGCGACTATCTGCATCATGGTAATTGTATAATTCTCTTGTCGGATAATGAGAAGGTTGACAATATTTAAGAGGTGGCTTTGAAATACAAATGACAGGTGCCAACGGTTTAAACCGGTTCCCAGATTCAGTTGTTTTTAAAAATGCCATCCAATGGTTATATATGTTTATTGATTATGATTTTTTTATCTGCTGTATCAAACATAGAAAGTAAATATCATAGTTACGATTTTGCAGTGTACTTTCTAAAGAGTTCCAAATAATATACGTCCACTCCCTCGAATAAAGTGGCTGGTATCTGTGACTGTTCGTCCAAGAGAATCTTGAAAAGTTTGATGTCACCAATATTCTTGCATGCATTTTGTAATGATACTACGGCAGTAGTTAGAAACAAAACATGATGCGTTGTACATCCGGATATGTCATTTTTAACATCAACACTTGCATTCTTGAAGATTGTCTAACTTTAAGACCAATGTAAAGGAGATATGGGCCGCCCGGAACCATAGTCCGGGCTTCATAGACGGCAACGGAATAAAGCATGAAACTAATCTCCTTCCACACCGGGTTAGTCCTACATAAATGGACATAATTCCTGTCAACATACTCTGAAAAGCGATGTTTATATTTTAAAAGGACTAAGTGGTTTACTAACTAAATTGAACAAAAAAAGTTTAAATTGTACTTTTAACAGTCAAACTAAACTGTATAAATGATCAATGGACATTCCAACATATGTATAAATTCCATTGACATTAATATTTGCTTTTCTTAATATTTCTCGTTTTTGAATAAGAGTATTTAATTTGTGCAGTCAAATCCTTTTTAATTGAATACTAAAAAAGAAATATTAATGAGTGTCCCTTTTTTCGTCCAATTAAGCGTCCATCGGCATATATTACCTTCTTTTATCAAGGTAAAGAAATTTCTCAATATTACTATATTTCTTAGATCTGTGATATTTTTATTACTTTGCAGTCGGTGAAGATAGTGAAGTCAAAAGCTGCCTAGTGTTAATTTCTCTTTAATACAGAAATTGAACACTAATGGAAACAACGTAAATAAATCTATGCACTTCAAGTTTGTTTGTTTGTTTTCACTACCGGGATTTCTTTGTAATGCCTAAAAGCCAAATTGACATGAGTCAATTTGTGTTCAATACACAGAAACACAATGCATGTAAGGTCAATTCTGGCCATAATATATGAAAATTAAATTAAAAAGTGCCTTTAATATTTACACATGTTATTACTCGAGGGGGTATTGATCGCAAAAAATATACATATGGCAGCTAAAAGGTTAATTTATTTTTTGCTAACTGGCTTATCTCTTTCCGTTGAACTACTTAATTACATGAAAATTATCAAATTTTGGAAGAAATGTAATGAGAGAAAATAATAAGATTGGTCGCTTAATGATGAAATCAAAATGCTAATTTGTCCATTAAAACTAATTTAAAGATTACGAAGGTAATGTGAAGGTTTGATCTATTTTAATTAATGGCAAGTAGCAAGAGTTTCTGTGAATTTATTTCTTCTTCACTAAAATGATTTCCATATCTTCACTTATTGGCTCGTGGACTGGCATTGAGTTATCTGTCTTTGCGATATTGCTGTCCGATTACAATTTCTACATATATATTAAAATGGTCTCGCTCTCCTCGTGTAATCACGTGTCATTGCATTCGCTTAAATAAAAATGACTGTGATTTGCGCTAGTGTGGATTAGCCCGCCTATTGCAAAGGCGGACCGCCTAGATTATCATCACATACGGCGTATGACAGATTATGATAACACACAAAGTCGAAGCAGTAGGGATGGGCCAAAGTTATTCAGTGCACACTTTCTAGTATTCTTCGGCAAGTGTAAATTAAAAATACAATTTCATCAGGAAAATAGGAAGTGTGCTAGGTTTGATTTCACTGACTAGAACTGAAGGAGTATTTAATGGACAAGAGAACATGGGAAACGGGCAATGATGCGAAAGCGACGCGTCTTTAGGAAGGGATTTTTTTATGGTTTAACTCATTTCTAACATGAGTTGCACGATTTAACAAGCTATAGTGTACATCGTTTCCAAGGTAGCTCCCATCATTAACGTCCTAAAGCAAGAAAAGACAATCAATTAATTAATCTACCCAAGGATATGCATGGCTGTGTCTGTTTATATGCTTCACTTTTTCTACCTATTGCAAAGTCAAGTTGCTACTCTGAATCGCTAGTCGACCACACAGCACAAACAGGGATAAAATTAAAATATATGCTAATGAAGCTGGTTGCGCCGTAGGCGTTGATGGTGGTAGATGAGAGCTTCACTCTGGTTTGAGTCAGTGTTCAGTCAGCATCGCTAACCATGGATAACGTGGACAAAGTACGGGATAAAGTTGCAAGCCATATACTTCAGTGTGTGGATAAATTTGAGTGTTCCGGAGCTCCAGAGAGTCCTTTTCGGGAAGCTAATACTGCTCAACATCATGGAGCACGACAACGCATTCAGGCGTCGCCCAAGCGGTAAGTTTGTCACCTTCTAACCCGCTTAGCAGCCGCCAACCTATCTGTAGGTCCTGCCTATGCAAGGGTCTGACAATGTCTGGTAATGTATCTTGCAACATATCCAAATGCCCGCCAAACATGTAATGCGTAGGATATCACTACTGAAGAAGTTATGATCCGACCTAGTGGCATCTATACATACACTGGAAAGTCATCCGCTACTTAAGTTGCCTTCAGTCGTAATGCATTTTTTGGGCTTTCCGTTTAAGTTATAGATTTCAAAACTATATCATATTGGGATCATATTACGGAGCCGATGTAGTGATGTTTAAAAGAGGGTTTATATTTCTTTGGCTTTGACTGACTTTTCTATTGTAGGGTTATAGGCCCTTGTGTTGCTTGTACTTTGCTCCTAGACTAGTGCAAATGATAGCCGGTGTGAATTCCGGAATTGAGTCGGGCAATAGAGACGGCGAAATGAGATAATCGGATGCTCAGGTTGGCGCAGGAAGCCGTGGAAAACATAAACGTTTTGACAAAAGTGGATTTCAGGCATGGTATAACTATTTTTCACGCCAGCTCGGCCCTTTAATTGGCAGTGTGTGTGTGTGTGAAAAACGAGATCATTATCACCACATTCAATGAAAGTTAATTTGGAGATTTTTCTCAAAGCAATAGCGATTTGCCTTCGTGAGTTTAAGTAAATTTCAGTGGTGTGTAATCGCCGTAATTCGTAATTATATATAAGCGGAAAGCATATAAGCGGAATTGTAGTAGTGTATTTTGAGATCAGTTTATCTAATTGAGATACTGCCAGACACATTAAAGGAAAGATTCTTCCAATTTGGATGCAAGAAAAACGACGAGTTTGACAAATCTATCTATGCGATAACGAGTAATAAATTCTACAGGTAAATGAAATATATCAACGATTTGGAAATCATATAAACGTTCACAAAATTGGTAACTTGCTAAAACTTGCTAAGATTCATTATGTGTATTGCAAACGAGAAAATGGTGATTTAAAACCACTCAGAATTATGATCAATAAAAATATAAATGTGTGGAGTTGAATGGCGCAAAACATTTCAAGAGTGACCATTATCAGAAAAGTAGTGAAGCAATTAATACAAATTGAAAGATGATCCTTCTGTCATGCCAATCCGCAATTAACTAACTGTGTGATAACGTAACGTCTTAAAATGCTTCAAAAATGCAGAAGGCGGTACTTATGTAAAATGATTAAGCCTTTGTTTTTAGTGCCAAAACAAACAGAAAGGGGTCTGACCAGATAGAATATATCCAATATTTTCATAATGTCATATTGTTTAAAGTAATGTAATATTGCAATGCTCAAAACAGACTTCAATGCAACAAATAAACGTTTCTTGTTTGCTTTGTGTGTATTTGTAAGCGTTCCAAAGCATAAATCAAGACGGTTTATTAAAGCTAAATGCAGTGTTACGCTGTATAAAAGCTATTCAAGAAAATAATTCTGAACTTTTAGGTTGATGTTAATTTTTGTCTCTATTCGAATAGCATTTAATGCCATTTATTAGCTCGTGTTTTGCAAGAACAGTAATTGTTCCAAAAGCCTTTACACATTGCAACACAAGCATATTTCTATCGATTTTCCCCTACTTGCTTATTTACACACGCGTAAATTTCTGAAAGGAATGAAAAATAACAGTTAGTAAGTTGCCGTTTAACCCAACCTCGCGTCCGACGTTTGTATAGTGACCAATCGATTTCCTTAGTGTTACCGCGAGACAAGTAGCCGTTTTAAGCGTATCTACCTTTCAAACGCTCTTGAACCAGTCAGTTAAATCCTGCGTGTCTTAAAGAACATGGCGCATGTCCTTAAAGCGGGAGGTTGCGTTAGCAAGAATCACACTATCAGAATAAGAAGTGTTTCACTTGGATCTGCTTAATCTTGTGGCTTAAGAATCTTTACTTTTTATTCCACAACGCGAGATGCATAAACAAAGCAGATACCTCATTACAGCACAGAAACGGTTGCAAATTCAGAATTGCACTTGAATCTGTCATGGTGAAAATAACCCATGGCTACTAAAGAGCGGAAAACACCCAATAAACTCACATTACTTAAAGGGTGTTATTGAGAAATCGTGTGGCGTAAAATCAAGGCCATGTTCTTGCACTGTACTCCTCTTAACCACTTTGGATCGAATTAGAAAACCGCCACGGCTTTAATACACAATTAGCCACAAAATTACTCCTCGCGGAGACCACTAATTTAAATAATTGGTATATTTGTCCCTACCCCTCTAATCTTGTCCCTATTTGCTACAGTATTTAAAGAAATGGCTCAATTTTTTAGGTAATTATTAAGATAACAGGGTGGTGTTTCACTACAATATTTGAATGCCCCAAACAAAATGTTAGTACTATTTCTAGCATTCTTGTAATCACAGCCTTGCACCGCGGGTAAGGACAATGCACTGCACGACGTTAATAAAGTTGTTTTATACTATATAACGACGAACAAAGTGGTGTTTTTCACAATTTAAGCATTTCTTTTTAATTGATTTATAGTCCATTGAAGTCAAATGAATTGCCCAACGATATCGTTCGTCAAATTAACATCCCAAGATGTAACAATCAAAGTAACCTGTTTTTGCCATGACTGCAGAAAACACTACTAAAAACATTTTAAAATTTCGATTTGTAAAATACGTCTGAGTTAATTTCCGTTCTTACCACTTTAGGAATTTTAATAGGGCTTTTAAGCAATAAAATCTTCAGCACACAGAAAATCAACATCTGAAGCGTTTTCCGTAGGATTTGTTCAATTTAAGTAAAGGAAAATTGACTCTTAGATATATTTAGCGTTGTTTACTGCCTCGCCTTGCTACAACCAACATTTGTAATAACCTTTGTGTCGGTAGTATTCAGTGAATAAATTCAAATTAGCGTGATTAGACCATTTCACTGTGTCCTGATGAAGTTTACACAAATGCACATGTAGTTCAACTAGAATCAGGGTATCTTTGGAACAGACATGGTTAGAACAATGCAACAGATTTTTAAAGTTAATTTACTAGCGATGAAACGGACAAAAATTCTATTCAGAATTTTGATTGCGCATGCCCTATTTGCGCACGAGACCTTTCGAATGTTGACTACCATATTAGCAAATCTGCCAATTAAAGCACCACACACGAGTATAATAGGTATCTTATAAATGTAACGCGTAATTTTGTGTTTGTTCGAGGAATGTGAGATTATTGTGCTCGTATTGGAATGTTTTGTTCTCAGATCAGTCGATCGAAGAAAATAATGCCACGTTTCTACAATTGGAATTCTTTTCCAAAAAGAATTTCATATTTTACAAGTACACGTTTCACCACGTTCGCTTGCCTACATTTTGAACCTCGGACCTGCAAAATTAGGTCATTATTTATCTGCTGGAACAACGTGTACTTGAGGTCATGGACAAGTCCATTTTTTGTATTGATTATTTGGTGTTGAAACATTTTGCAATACTTTACGGTCCCATGCTGCATGTGCATGCTCAAAGATCGAAAACGTGCACCAACACAAATTAACGGCATGTTTAGCTACGTACCAACGCAACGTTACTGGTATCTGTGGGCGCAATGAAGGTTACACATATTTCCGACATACCTTTCCCTTTCCTTAACCTAACCCTAAACCTGCAAGCGTAGCCGAAACTTACTTCTCATCCCTAAAATATCCATATCGTGACCTTTACCCTTCAGTCTAAAACACGTATAAAACGCGTGTCAGCCATGTCAGGTAGTGAATCGTGAAACCTCAATGCCTATCACGGTAATTTGACCCCATAACTCTCTCAAGTGCACGGTGTACCGTCGGTTTTGTTGTTGTTGTTATTATTACTGTATTATCATTACACTATTATATATTATTACTAGTATTATTATTAGTAGTAGTAGTATTAGTATTATTAGATTAGATATACATCAAGGCCAATTTCACCTTTGTTATTTATAAATTTCGATGTTAGGGCGACCTTATATTTCGCAATAACGTCAATCTTTGTTGGTAAAGATGCGCTTTATCCCTTTCATTAATAACAAAGGATTAATTTCTGCAAATTTACACATTTATGCAAATTTCGAGATTTTGTACGACGGGGCGCTTCTAAGACGATTTTGCTATGGACAACCCGTCGTACAACCCATTATATCCTTATGCACATTTACTGTCTCCTTATTCCTCAGTTATGATAATTAGTATTATTATTATTATTACTATTATTATTACATTTTTGATTGTCTTGAAAAAAGTTGTGCGCGATATTCCTCAAGAATACACCGACGTCGAGACGCTACGGCCTTTTTAAAAAAGAAATATACCCTCGAAACTAATTTTTCTTTGATAACCAAAGTTGGCTACAAAACTCTTGCATTTGTAATGAATTATTGAAAGTGATGTTTACGCTTTCTGAAGAATTTCATTTGGTGTAATTTTGACATTTGATTTAAAGTCTGAGCAATTAAATTGAACTACTCGCTAAACTCTAAATACGGGGTACTACAAATTAAATTTAAAAAAATACGTCAACATTTACAGAGTAAATGCTGTCAATATTTTACGTTGTGATTGTAAACTTGTTTATTTTATTTACACTTTGAGATCTTCTAGAAGTAGTAAATGTAGTATATTATACCAGCAAGCACAAAAAGGCCATGATAAGGCCCCTAAAAATTGTTAATTTGCCCTAACCTGACGACTCAAAAAAAGTATGTACAAAAAAATCTGCCGACCAACCAATGATTTTCATCCACGATTAAAAAAAAAAGTTACCAACACATAGGCGAAAAAATATCAAAGCAAGACAAGTAAAATAAAAGATCTTTTAAAATAAGCTGAGTAGCGTGTTGTATTAATTTTAGAGTACAACATGGGGAAGATTAAAAAAAAAATCCGACCGACATTAAAATTTGGTCAAAAGGACCGCTGACCTGAGCACAAAACAAATCTGAGGTCAAAGGTCACACATAGGTCAAAGGTCACACACGGGGGCGATGCACTAGTTCTTTTAAATTTTCTCTGATACCGTTATTAGTTTGTTATCGTGTTAACAACGCCCATGGCTATCATAACTAGTAGTGTAATGTCGGTAATGACAAATATTAATAATTTATATAAAACAAAAAAAAAAACTAAAAGCTAAAAAACTCTTATTTAGGTATTGAAACCTACAGAACTATAATTTTATTTGGTGCTGAGGTTTGTTCCGAAAACAATAGACTATAAGACGTAGACCAAACAACCAACTGTATAACAAATTTCGTAGTGCCCCTAAAGGGGTAGGGGAAACCAAGTGTAAATTCATAATAAATTGTTAAAATCATACAACTGTCTGTTCCCGCACATAAAACTGGCACATTTTCTTGAAAATGTGCCAGTTTTATGTGTCACCCCAATCTCTTTTTCCCAATATCAGTGACTAATGGATATGTATAGACTTCGGTAAATCAGGAGCTAAAGATATTCAACAATCGGCCCGGTATGCGGAGCCATTGTTATATTGCCACGCAGTTGAAAAGATTCTATATAGGTGTTATCACCTCCACGATTCGGTTTGAGTAACAAAATACCAGTCCTCTTTCATAATAACTAACCAGCTTACATTATAATATAGGTCGTTCACACTAAGTTTTCTTATGAAAACGCGGTAAATTGAATGAAAATGAAGCTAAGCAATAGGTTACGGATTTGGGTTCTGCACAAAGTTGTTAGGCCATAGCTTGCCCAGCAACTTGTTGGGAATGATTTTTGTTCGTCTTTCTTCCTTTGCGAATAAATGATGAAAAATACGGCCAAAGTTAATTGAACACGCACTATAGAAGCTCAAAATTTACTTATTTGTGCATGAGGATAAGCCGATAAGTATTTTGTGCTTACTTCATGAAAAAAATACTCAGTCTAAATCGGAGAGGTGATAACACCTGAAATATTTTCAACTGCGAGACAATATAACAATGGCCCTGCGCTCCCAGATGAAAAGGAATCCGAAGTGTTTTTTTAACCGCATACCGGACCGATAGTTGAATATCTTTAGCTCCATTGTTAGTGTATCCATTGGTCACTGATATTGGGGAAGTGGAATTGAGGTGAAGAAAATGTGCCAGTTTTATTTGCGGAAACAGACGGTTGTATGATTTTAATAATTTATTATGAATTTTCACTTGGATTTCTTCTTGCCTCCTTACGGGCATTACAAAACAACAGCATAGAAGGACATGTCCCATATTCTACAATGTTTGAGAGCAGAAGATAAGAATTATTTAGAAATCGAATTCAAGAATTGAACCTATTGAGTTGACACATTTTTTTCCATTTGATTGAAAAGATCGAACGCAGCTTTATAAAATGAGATGCTATTCAATGATGCATGTCAAATTTAAAGAAACTTTATGGAGCCTATATCTAATATGTCCTATGTACCTAATTATATATTTTAAAACCACATATCTGGTAAGGCAGTTATTTCATAATAAGTACTCTTTTAAAATGATTGTAACTGAACTGTCCTGCTTTCGTTTAGCTAACAGATTGCATTCTTTAATATTAAAAATATCTACGAGTTTATCAACAATCAATATTGATTTGTTCAAAAGCAAGATCTATCACCTAGAGTAGTAGATAGTGATAAATAACATATATACAAGAATTACCCAGTCTATTATTGTAAGCATGCCATATGTTTTAAATGCATCCCAGTCATACAAGTCGACGAACGGTACGTCAAGTATTTGCACCAAAAATGTAGATTTCGCATTGTATATATATGTCCAGTCCAGATTATTTATGGGTTGCAATGCGGGGATAGAGTTACTGGAGGATTTCCAACCCTGTCCATTATAGGGAGTGCATTGTACTTAAACCCTGTAAGTATATATTGCTTTATTAGTGTAAAGATGCGACAATATCACATTTTGATTATTAATCATCTCGTATTTCATATTTCCAAAAGCAAAGCTAAATTCCGGTCTCTCTAAAAACTTTTAAGCTATATTAAAATTGAAAGTACTTTCGACAATCTCATCGACTAGGTGACGTCACAAAGTTAGTCTGAGTGAAGCTGAAACACAGTCGCCACGCTTGATGCATGGCGTCACAAGATCTATGCAATGATAGTGTCTTTTTTTTTTCTTTTTAGCATCTTCTTTTAAAAAGATTGTTTTATCTCCGAAAGCTCTCTTTGTTTTTCTTGTACGTTTTTTTATAGAATGTAATTAGCGTGCCGATGCAGGTGGCGTCTTATACTCACCGCAATGTAACATGTAGAAGTAGAGTTTTTCTTAATACCATTAAGATGGCCTTTTACAACATAAATCTTACGAAAGTGTCGATAGGAAATTAAAACAGCGAATGTGTCTTCAATGTCGGATGACGAATAGTTTTAAGTCAACACTCATTTCTACCATCTAAAGGGTGGCAGGAATTGCACGCAGATACTACATTCCCTTCCAATTGAAATTCGACTTTAAAGCAGAGAGACTTTTTTCTCGAGTAAATGTTTACCAGCGATTGCTCGTGCACAAAAGGACTCCAGTAAATTAGCACCAGTCTTCATTACCGTGAAAGGTTTGGTGTATCGAAAAAGTAGTTGTTGTTACTATTAATCCTAGCGTGATGAGCACACGTGTAGCATTCGATGTTGTTGTGTTAATCTTCCTAAGTAGTGAATTTTAACTGATATCAAACAACAGAGAGTACACGCAAGTCTGCAACATAGTTTGATGAAAACTCAGATGTGCAATTCTAATGAAGCGTGGATGGCTGCGTAAGTGATACGCATTTTATTCCGTATTATGTGACAATTTTTTTTTTATCTGATCTGATTGTTATGGCTTCTTGAGCACTGTAGCAGCACAGGTGTTTTTCTGCATATATGCGCGTCATATCTGATATTTTAAGTATAGAAACATTCTGTATTTAGTGCATTGACAATTAAAGTAGGTATCAACGGGGTCGAGCGATTACGCAACTTCTCTGTGAGCGATGTGCAAATTGAAATGCCGACATACTATTGGCTATTTCGGGTCCTTTCAAATTAACAAAGCGGTCACACGTTATTCCACTCGCTTACTCTAGATCAATATAGGACGATCAGCAAAGTAAGTGCATTGTAGAAATCGCAAAACCAGAATGGGCAGAGTCTGTGGGCTGAGAGTTTGGGGTCCAAGGCGATATTCTTGGCCACAGGTGAAAAAAATGCGCATTACCCATGATACCTACAAGTCACCTATTAGCATGCCCACATAATCATTGCACTTCAAACACACAAACCACCTACTTAGCCTACAATAAAACACCCCATTACACAACGTCAATATTGTATTGTAAATGCGCACGAAAGCCAACAAATCAGCGCGTTACATGGTACACTACATAAGAAAGGGCTAGTAATCCACCATATATAACATCCTTGGTAGGTATCTTCCAATTGTATACGTGAACAATGCACGGATAACAGTCACTTTGGAATGTTTATTTTATCCATTTATGGGTCACACTATTCCAGGAACACCACCCCTCACAGCCAGTTGGCAGATCGCCCAAGAAATATTATTCATTGCTATTGTCCACATTCCCTACACACGTCTATAGTTCAAATCTATGAACACCAGGCCTATGTAATAGCATAGAGGAATTCAATTCCGTGATGCCAGTAAATGCAAAGTTATACATTTTTCGTGGTCTCCACTTATACGTGCAGACTTTTTAGCAGATAATTCAATGATTTTGAAAGCTTTAAAAATTGCTGTGATTTCTGTAACTTCAGATGCCACGCTTTTTCAAAAGTTAAATTTTATCGCTTTCAATCCTTTGTTTTAACTTCCAATCACCCTTTCACATCATATTAGATCAATTTAAGTCCGTAGTTGACATTTCGCAACAATAATTATTTTATAATAATTCCGTCATTTTATACCTCAAATTAGGACATTTTCCAGAGCGTCTTCGGCCAGCTATTGAGGTCACAGCGATTTTACCTTTGAATAAATTTTGGTTAATATATAGATAAAGTGAAGTATTTTTCAAAAGAGAAATAAAAAATAATACTCTCATTATTTAAGAACTACTGCTCTAGTTAGGTTCTTCTTGGTGTACGTCTCAGTCCCGGGAACACATAACTGATGTATAATTCAGTTGGGTGTTTAGAGTGAAATAGAGTCAAAGTAAGAGCACTTGGAGCTATGGAGCAAAATCTTTGCAAGCATGGGGAAAAGATGTTCGTGGGAACTTTGGCAAGCTGGAATGGCCGGAATTTCGAACAGCAAAACTTTCTGCTTTCTGATCTTATCCGCCTGGTGATACTCCTGAAGGAATGCACCAACACGACAGAAGCAGACATTATTATATTCAAACAATGTTCGTCATCTTGAAGTAACCGGTGATCAAAAGAAAGATTAGCTGGTTTGTAAGTGCGGATACGCCACATTGTATTTGATCTATATCCGTGACACTACCGTAATTGAAAATGTTAACATCCATGCTCTCTGTCCATGGAAGGTATCAAGTTATGTCTCTAAAGAAAATAAGAGCAATGCGCAGACACTTACAGACAATCTGATGATCGTACCACAGAGAACAATGCTAATAATTAATTTGAAACGAATTCCGAAGGGAGCATAGCATCGTTTTTAATTCACAGTAGTTAAGTCTAAATGTCTCCCCCAATCAATTATAAACAGTTAATTATCATTTGCTTACATCATGCAAAAGCATCGTTTTGAGTAATTTTAAGCAAGTTCAAATTTTCAAATTTTGGGCGATATTGATAACAGATATATGAGAACCATTTTAAAAGCCATTGACTGACTCATGCATTGCAAGACGTAAAGATATTTCTCCTGCTACAGTCTTGAAGCTAATGAAACTTAATCTCAGTAACGGTTTGCTGTATATTCAGGTGGCTTAAGCTCCCACAAATGTGCAATGCACTTAAGCAAACTATTAGTATGGTGTCAGCAATGACATATGGTGGACACTTAGAGCTCTCTACAATATTACATGGACAGATTGCGCCAGATATACGCGGCAAAAGGTCAACAGCGGGCAAAGTTTTACAAGCGAAAATCTCACAACCAGAAATAAGCACGACAAGGCCAATGGTAAAGTGAGTAGGGATTCCCTCAGATAGTAATGTAACGACTGCAGAGGCTCTACCATTCTCCATTTGGTGCCTACCATGGACACCAATGTTTCCAAGTCAAGGGCATTTTCTACGCGTCAGTGTCACATCGAGAGATCTCGTTATCCTCTTGATACTTACCTAAAACCACATTGGAACACGTACACGTCGGAAACAACGCAGAGCAGAGAAGCCATTTATATTCAGGATGGTTATCTAGTGAGGATTAGCAAAACAAGTGTGCAATAAGAACTTCTTAAGATTGCAATATCTGTACGTCAGTAAAGCTCGTCGGTAATAAAGAGAAGTCGACAGCACAAGTCGCTGACAGGTGTTCAGGATTTCAGCAGACAAAGAATTAATAGCGGAAACCTTTGGATTCCAAATCTTCACTTCAGCTTAAAGCACGTGACTTACAGGGGGAATACAGTGAATCCGTGAGGAATTATCCCAGAGGACTGGCAAGAAAAGGAAACCCCTGTTGTATTTATGAACGGTGCCGTTGTGAGTTGCAGCCAAACATACATGTTTCGAAAGACTCGTGTAATTGGGAATTTGAGATAGATGATTCTCAGTAGATTAATTGCGATTTTAAAATGAATTACAAAATTCATTTTTTTTGCTTAACCCTTTTTCGTTGACTAAAATAGCATTTTTAAAGCTTAAGACATAAGAGTTACTTAAAGTATTATGAATCGTAAACTACGGGGATTATTTTATTAATTCTCTCATTTTTTTATCCATCTTGAAGGATGTACTGTGCAACCTTTTAGCAGTGGTATTTGCACAGTACATAAGCTGATTAGCAATTAGTTAAGTATGGAATCAATGACATGTTCCTTCCATCTGTTACTCCAACCCTGGGGCGTATAGGCTAGATGTAAGCCAGACGAGGTCAATATATGGGGACTGTAGTGAACAGATCTTATGTGAGTTGTGCCGAAATCCGGAATAAAATTGTGAATTTTGGTACTCAAGTTACTTTATACATTGATCATCAAAAATATTTGATGGAAGCACTTGCCCCACCCCTTTCATGCCCCCAGCTTAGATTTCAAGGGTTACAAACAGGGAAATTTTTAAAATGATCCGATTGTGTTGAAAAGCACACCATGAGTCTGTCTGGTTACAGGATTAAAAAAGTTATAGTTTTTTTATACTAACCTGTGACTTATAGTTTAGGAATTATGGGGTAAAAACTAGAAAAATGGTAAAAAAGAGTCATTTTGATTTGTTCAGGGTCCAAAAATTAAAAGTTGCTGCTCCATTTTGTGTAAAATGTGGTTCAAATTGTTGGTTTAGATCATGGAATGAACTAGGAATAGTTTTGACTATCTTACGTGTCTGGTTATGAACCAAAAGGCGAATAAAGTCAACAGCTTGTGGCAGCTATTGGATTCTCTTGACCTGCCGACTATTTTTTTGATACGGAAACTAAGCATAACAGTACAGGCAAAGCTATTCCTTATTTCAATCCTTTAAAGTAGGGAAACATTTGCACAACATATTAACTGAATCAAGCAACTTTTAACTTAACTTTTGACCCCTGTACAACCAAAATTGACTTTTTTCACCCATTTTTAAACAGTTTTTTACCCCATTAACTCCGAAACATAAGCCATAGATATGTAAACTCTACTTTTTGGAATCCTTGTGACCAGACACACAACATGGTGTGCTTTTTAACCCATTCAGAACATTTTAATTTTGACCCCCTGTATAACCTTTTGAAACCCAAGCTGGGGCCCACTTAAGGGGGTTGACAAGTGCTTCCATCCATTTTATATGCATTAGCACTAAGCCTAAAGTTCTTGGTGCAAAAAAATTCACAATTATCCGGAAGCTCACACTCTTTCACTACAGTCCCTGCTTAATAAGCTCGATATGATAGATAATTTCTGATTCTCAGTTTCATTTACTGGTTATTAAAATGACCCAAAATCGATATCTTAGATTCTTGGAGAAACCTCGAATGAACAATATTGGGGCTGCATTCAATTACTGGATATTTTAAATGGCTAACTACTTGCGTCATTGGTCGCACTTGTCAGTTTGAACCACGCCTTCACATGAAATTTCCCGGTTAAATACTTGCAGAATAACATGAAAGGAGAACGCTAAACATTAGGTAAATACATGAGACGATGTTATTCGCCAGAAGCCCGGAGTCGGCATGTTCCAAACAGAAACAATTGAATAATGCATTGTGGTCTAAATGTTTTTAATGTATATACATGATATATGCCTGACATGCTTTAGCAGCCTTAAAAGCTGGTAATCTATGTAAATGATATATACTTAAGCTGCTAAAGTATCTCAGGCATAAATCATGTATATACACTAACAACATTTGGTGCACATATTTTACAGGTGTACTACTAAAGTGCGATACAAGCTGATATAGGCTCTACTAAGGTGATACCGCTTAAATTTGAGATTC
Organism: Ophioderma brevispina; assembly: GCA_023653785.1. Lineage (NCBI taxonomy): Eukaryota > Metazoa > Echinodermata > Ophiuroidea > Amphilepidida > Ophiodermatidae > Ophioderma > Ophioderma brevispina. Next base: position 278,966 of record JAMKCH010043881.1, on the reverse strand, counting down.
ATCCAAGTCAGATAAGAACCGAAATTTCGTTATCATGATCATCATCATCATTGAATCCGTCCTAGCTGGATGAAGATCTTGCATAAGACTTTGGGAAGCTACCCTGCCAATTGCTTTACTGCGAATAGGATGTTTCCTTTTAGATCGCTACGCCAAGACATTCAATATCCAGACAGATTTGGCCCTAAAATATGAGAATATCATTGAACTAATGCTGGTTTAGTTAGGATATTAGGAGCGAAAGTGTGCCCCATTTTGGTCGACCAATATTAATTTTACAAAGTACTCTATGGGGCGAACAAACCACCTTTTTTAGCTCTCACATCACAACCGATTGAAATATTGGCGCGTAATTTTACAGATGGGGTTTTTGTGTCAAGGTCATTCAGCCGAGATGAAAACTTTATATATTGAAATCGGGTTACCCCCCCCCCCCCTTTAATGTGGTTCCACACGTATTGTTTTGTTCATATGCAATTAGCTCATTAGTATTTATAAATATTTAGATATCTGGACGCAAAACTATACAATACCAAAAGTCAGTGTTCTACCACGCTTCTAAGTTGAAAGTTCACGGGTAATTGCGTTTTGTTGGTATAGTGAACTATGATATTTCATTACATACAGAACTCATCATATGCATCACATGGAGACTTCCATCCAGCAGGAGAACATAAACCTCACTCTTGTGGGAGACAACAAAAACAAATAAACATTTAGGGATATTCTTCGTATGTCGAATGCTCGATGTCGAATGCCTTATATGACGTCAAAGTATTTTACGTAGGATAAAAAGTATAAGCACGGTAATAGATAAAATTTCAACTATTGGCAGTTTTGACAGTAGTAGTGGGGGACTGTAGTGAACAGATCTTATGTGAGTGTGCAAATCCGGATAAAATTGTGAATTTTGGTACACAAGTACTTTATACATTGATAATCAAAAATATTGATGGAAGCACTTGCCACACCCCTTTCATGGCCCCCAGCTTAGATTTCAAGGTTACACAGGGGTAAAATTTTTAAAATGATCCGATTGTGTTGAAAAGCACACCATGATGTCTGTCTGGTTACAAGGATTAAAAAAGGTATAGTTTATACTACCTGTGACTTATAGTTTAGGAATTATGGGGTAAAAACTATAAAAATGGTAAAAAAAGTCAATTTTGATTTGTACAGGGGTCAAAAATTAAAAGTTGCTCCAATTTGTGTAAAATGTGGTTCAAATTGTTGGTTTAGATCATAGTCAAAACTATTCCTATATTTCATTCTATCTTACGTGTCTGGTTATTAACCAAAATGGCGAATAAAGTCAACAGCTAGTGGCAGCTATTGGATTCTATTGACCTGCGACCTATTTTGTTGGATAACGTGAAAACTAAGCATAACAGATACGGCAAACTATTCCTTATTTCAATCCTTTAAGCTAGGGAAACAATTTGCACCTCATATTAACTGAATCAAAGCAACTTTTAACTTTTGACCCATGTACAAACCAAAATTGACTTTTTCACCATTTTTACAGTTTTTACCCCATAACTCCGGAACTATATGCCATAGATGGTGTAAACTATACCTTTTTGGAATCCTTGTGACCAGACACACACCATGGTGTGCTTTTTAACACATTCAGAACATTTTTAATTTTTGACCCCTGTATAACCTTGAAACCCAAGCTGGGGCCATTAAGGGGGTTGGCAAGTGCTTCCATCAATTTTATGCATTATCAATGCCTAAAGTGCTTGTGTGCAAACATTATTAAGGTGACCTCGATAAGATTAAGAAATTAACGGTTTTGTCGGTCCTAAATTGCGCAAATTAAGAAACACACATTAATTTGACGCCAAATACGTTTGACTTTGACGTAACAAAAAGTCGAATATGGAGTATAAACCGCCCTTATAGGCACTTACAAGATCTGGAAAGCCGGATTTACCCTTCAAGGTCGTGTCTCCCGATGACTATTTCAATTGGAATAGAATACTCGTCAAAGCTTAGCTTGGGATTAGTACTTGTGATTTCTATTAGTGTTATTTTGGTGTTGTTGTTGCTGATGGTGTGTGTGTGTGCAAGTGTATGTGCGTTTAATAGTTCACAAGGCCTGCTCATACCTTTTTTTGCTAGTCGATCCATTATATTCTATTAATGCAAAGTATTCCCTTTCATTGCAGTGTGAATTGCTCATACAATATCTGAGCTGATTCATGTCTGCATTCTTCTTTTGAATGTCCCAATCCATATTTAATGTCCTCCATCCAGCTGGCGCTGATTTGCGGAGACGCTTTGCCCAAGGAGAATATATCCCTTTCTCTACATATTTTCCTTCGCTTACCTTCATCTTGCTCAAGTGCCGTCTTCAAATATTATGTTTGACACGTGGATGTCTGAAACTGTCTTCCTCCCGACTTCCTGCTCACTCGATTACATTTGTGTGTATCCCATCTCTCGTCACATTCCTTATCTCCTATCTGGTGATGTCTGCGCCAGAATGACAATATCATTTGGAAATCATGATTTCCTGTATCCTCGTTGATGGCATATTTTCAAGTTGTTCCAATTACCAATGCTTAAGGGACCCTACAAAGTAAACCATTAAGTTGAATATCTTCCTGTGTTGCGAGATAATAACAATATCTTGCGAACATCAGAAGGTAGCTAGGTTACTATGTCAAAAAGACTAACGTTAAATTTGCAGTTTTACGATAATCATTAAGTCGATTTTAGCGCGCAAGGTACTGCAGCAAAGTGTTGGATGAAGCGTCAAAGTGTCAAAGTGACTTTATAGAAATACTGATGGCGTATTGAGTGAATGCGTCACAATATTTACCCTTAAAAATCCAGGACAAGGGTTGATTGATTTCAAATGTTAAGAAACATGATCGATAGTGTTATGATGTCTCGTGGACGTCAAAGTTCAGAAATACCCTTGAACATAAACAAATGAGCCTTGTGCACAAATGGTCTAAATTTTACATAATAACACTGGTTTAATTATTTTAATCAGATTGGTTCAAGAATTTGGAATGCCAAAACACAAATACATGTATTACACTTAAAGATTTTAGATATATTATACTAATGTCCACTAATGTCCAGAGTTAAAGGAATCGTTGCAGTTCAGTGATGATATATCTTCCCAGCGAAGACTTCAAAATGACAGCATGCCATCTAATTCCACGATAAATATTATCCACGGTAATCTTCTTAGTCCTTAAGATAAATTTGTCCAGCAGTTCAAGACGACGGGGTTTTCCATCGACAACACTAATATTCTGCAATACAATCCAGGTATTCTACCACCATCATGCTGCCGCTTATGTCCTCATTCAGGACCACAAACTGGAATCCTTTTGATTACAAAAACTGAAGCTCTTTTGGCTTAAAAGACGACAGCAGACAGTTCAGCTATCAAGCTGCGGTGGCAACCAACATAAATCCTGGCACTATTTGATGCACAAATCATCTACCATTATTGCAGATCAAGACTAGCTATAACTATACTGTATAGCTCCTGGTTACTACTGCTGGCAAAAGTCTCTCCAGTGAGTAGTATTTAAGAACTCCCCTATCTCTAATAATAATCATTACAGCATCATCATGCATAAACATAATTGGAAACCCCCAAATTTTGAAATCTGTTTTGATCTCTACCTTGATGTAAATAGCAGGTGCATGATCAGTTTTGCACAAACAACACTATAGGGGAATTCCCCTTTCTCTTTTTCATAGTTCAACAAAATACTTTTCCCGTGAGAAATCTTTTCTCAAATAAAATTGAGCAATAAAACAAAATAATATTTTAATCACAAAATGAAGGCTAATATAACAATAGCTACAGATGAATGCAGATTGGCAAAGATTTCACCCATGATGACCGGTTTAACTCTAACAATGGCTATTTCAATGAAAAGATCCTATGCAATATGCAGGCATACCAAGAGGCACCAAGGATGTTACATAATCTGGATCGATAGCCCTTTCTTGTGCAGTGTACCGCGCAGGGCGCTGACATACTGGCTTTTGTACGCAATTACAGTAACAATGTTGTCGTTGTGTTTTGTTGTAGAATAAGTATGTGGGTTTTGTGCGATTGGAAGTGCAATGATTATGTGAGCATCCTAATAGGTGATTTGAAACCGAGTCCACTAATTATCATGGGTAATGCGCATTTTCACCCTTGGCCAAGAATATCGCCTATAAAGACCCGAAGCTCTTCTACCCATTCTTGTTTTGCGATTTCTACAATGGACTTACGTTGCTGATCGTCCGTAAGCGTGTGGAATAACTTGTGACCGCTTTGTTACATTTGAAAGGACCCGAAACAAGCATTAGGGTGTCCGCATTTCAATTTGGACATCGCTCACAGAGACCTGTCTATAGGGTTGCGTAAACGTCTAGATACAGATTTCAAATCTATAGAAATTTGTAGAAATTTGTTAACCTTGAGAAAAACCTGTCATGAAAACGTATGACCTTACTAACCCATTCAGTTTCTACCCAAAGGAACCCAATAAGATCAAAATACGACCGATGACAAATTTTTAAAATTATATTGCCCTGTGTGGCCACCATTCAAAACACGGCCTTAATGTTGGTTAGAATGTTTTTCGAACATAAAAAAAAAAAAAAAAAAAACATCATGCTGCCGCTTATGTCCTCATTCAGGACCACAAACTGGAATCCTTTTGATTACAAAAACTGAAGCTCTTTTGGCTTAAAAGACGACAGCAGACAGTTCAGCTATCAAGCTGCGGTGGCAACCAACATAAATCCTGGCACTATTTGATGCACAAATCATCTACCATTATTGCAGATCAAGACTAGCTATAACTATACTGTATAGCTCCTGGTTACTACTGCTGGCAAAAGTCTCTCCAGTGAGTAGTATTTAAGAACTCCCCTATCTCTAATAATAATCATTACAGCATCATCATGCATAAACATAATTGGAAACCCCCAAATTTTGAAATCTGTTTTGATCTCTACCTTGATGTAAATAGCAGGTGCATGATCAGTTTTGCACAAACAACACTAGGGGAATTCCCCTTTCTCTTTTACTTAAATAAAATTTAGCAATAAAACAAAATAATATTTTAATCACAAAATGAAGGCTAATATAACAATAGCTACAGATGAATGCAGATTGGCAAAGATTTCACCCATAATGACCGGTTTAACTCTAACAATGGCTATTTCAATGAGAAGATCCTATGCAATATGCAGGCATACCAAGAGGCATGAGACCAAGGATGTTACATAATCTGGATCGATAGCCCTTTCTTGTGCAGTGTACCGCGCAGGGCGCTGACATACTGGCTTTTGTACGCAATTACAGTAACAATGTTGTCGTTGTGTTTTGTTGTAGACTAAGTAGGTGGGTTTTTTGCGATTGGAAGTGCAATGATTATATGAGCATCCTAATAGGTGATTTGAAACCGAGTCCACTAATTATCATGGGTAATGCGCATTTTCACTCTTGGCCAAGAATATCGCCTATAAACAGTTCGGGCCGACTGCCGGATCCGGCAATGTTGCCGCAGCCGGCAGTATATTGCCAGTTCAGGCAACATAAAAACAAGCATCTCTGCAGAATTCGGAAACCTTAAACGATTCTATTGGATTGGGACTTTATATTTTTTAGGGGAAAGTCCATATTTTACCCATGACAATGTATGTTATATCGCCAAATTTTCACCCAGGACCAAAAATTTTCACCTTGGGGTTGTGTTAAAATTGTAAAATTCAAATTTGTCACTTTTTTACTTTTTATTAAAAAAAAAAAAAAAAAAAATTGTTTACAATCACTTTCTATATCTAAAAATCCCATTATTAAATTAACTTACCAACTTTAAATTTACCGCGCTTGCAATGCATTGTGGGAAACAACACTGCCGGTTCCGGCAACATATTGCCGGCCACGGCAACATTGCCGTATCCGGCAGTCGGTCCGAACTGATAAAGACCCGAAGCTCTTCTACCCATTCTTGTTTTGCGATTTCTACAATGGACTTACGTTGCTGATCGTCCGATATTGATCTAGAGTAAGCGTGTGGAATAACCTGTGACCGCTTTGTTACATTTGAAAGGACCCGAAACAAGCATTAGGGTGTCCGCATTTCAATTTGGACATCGCTCACAGAGACCTGTCTATAGGGTTGCGTAAACGTCTAGATACAGATTTCAAATCTATAGAAATTTGTAGAAATTTTTTAACCTTGAGAATAACCTGTCATGAAAACGTATGACCTTACTAACCAATTCGGTTTCTACCCAAAGGAACCCAATAAGATCAAAATACGACCGATGACAAATTTTTAAAATTATATTGCCCTGTGTGGCCACCATTCAAAACACGGCCTTAATGTTGGTTAGAATGTTTTTCGAACATAATTTAACGATAATTGTCGCTAACAATGGGCCGTGGCTGTATTCTGTTTGGTGTAACAACGTTTTTGACGTGCTCAGTTATTGTTAAACAAGGCGCCCTTATTTTTTTTATTTCTGACTTTTTAACTCATTAATAAAACAAAAAAGTGCAATTGCAAGAAGAAATGAGACAATTATGTAATAAATGGTCGACGACGCCCATGTATTCTAAGGCCTGCTAATTCAATCAGTCCATTGAATGCCGTTGTAAATACAAATAATATTTCTCCTTCAAATGATAGCTACACATAGATTCAGTAGAATGAGATGTCAACACTGAAATCGAAAATTTTAATGATGGATTTGCCTAATCTCCGTAGAGCCGTGTCATTATAGGGATAGTAGATTTGTTCTTTTCATATAAAAGTACCCGTAACTCTTCACTGTGAAAAAGTACTTAAATTAATCCATGAATATGCCCATAAGCGCAGTCGTTTACACTTGCGTGGATGCATGCAGAAGGCTTAGCAATTGTAAATAATTTCTTGTTTTTGTATAAGACGTGTAGGATTTTCACTTAGTTTTGCTCTTTTTTAGGAAATAGAGAGATGTCTATGCTTATAAGCTCATAGTGTATCTTCGACGGTAAAAACACAACTTTGGACACTTTTATGAAGGTAAACACACATTTTGTCCATTTTTGCTTTACCCACTACTCTGTATCTAACCTTTCTTTATATTTACAAAAATGCTAGTTTGGGTTGTTGTATTACCCACTGAATGGTGTACGTATACGCCATGTTACCGAGTCCAATGTGTTTTATCGACATTGAGAATTAATCATTGGAGACTTTGAAATTCGATGATTGGGCTGATGACATTATGAATTGCAGCTTTGAGCGTAAATCACCTTTATATTTCTTTGACAAGTTTGTAGAAATGTTTTCACTAAGGCTTACGACTATACTGACGAATGTTTAGTTCCAATTATTGAAGACGTCATTGCAACACAAAATTGCACAGCAATAAAGACCATCAAGATTATTGCGCGAAACGATATGATACCTAATAGCCTTTATAGGCTTTCTGTAACTATTTGTTTTTTCTTTATTATACAGGGTGTCCCAGAAAGAATGTTACCCTCCAGAAACGGCACATTTTGCTTACTTCAAGTCGTATCCTTGTTCTAGCTTAATATTGTGAGAGTATGTACTTTAGGGAAATAGTCATTGTTTGGTTATTTTTTCACCGTTTTCTTTCTCGTTTTCACCATAAAGAATTAACTAAGTAAGCAAAACGTGCCGTTTCTGGAGGGTAACGTTCTTTCTGAGATGCCCTGTAGATATTCATTCTTCGTTTGGCAATATCATCAGTGAAGTAGAGAGAAATAAATCAAGTGTTTTATACAGAAATCGTTCATTCGGATAAATGACAAAGAATTACATCATTACAAACATCAAATCGATTTTAATACTAGCTAATATTAATAGTGCGCGCAATGTTATTTTCAACTGAGACATTATGACTAAAATGATAGTCGTGAATATGAAAATAATCTACGAGCCTACGATAAGATCCCCTAAATGAATAAAATGAGGTCATAATTATATCCATAATCAGCAAAACACCTTTCGCTGCTGCCTTTCACATAAGCATGATATGTTTCATTTTCACTCGTTAAGATAAAACCAATGACCACAATCATGACAATACAATACTGTATGCAAGTTAATATCATAAAGAGTATTAAAAGCGGGACTCTCCAAAGACCATTTAGCAGTATATAATTCTTGTCACAAAACGGTGAAAGATTTACCCTAATCAAACATTTTGAATATTATATACCAACATGTAATTATATTCATATGAAAAAGTCAGCTGAACAATTATTGAGTGCAATTTGTACCCCTCAGAAATGTATACGTCTAGCCATTACTTCTTGTTAAAGGTTCGCGCCAATTATCTGCAGGATAAAGTGCGTGACAAAATTATTCAAGATTCTTTGGTTAAAGAAAACAACCTTGTTTTCCCGGTGTGTAGCAAGAAGTATAGGCCTTAATGTTTATTTTTTATCCTTACTGTACTTCGTCTTATCTATATCTAACAAAGACAAAATCATATCCTACTCCTAATATCTCAAAAGCAATGTTTCATAACATTTGACACCTATTATTTTGGATTAATTATTACGCTAAACTTTTATCAAAAAAACGTCATGTTGATATTATCATTATGAGGGGCGCGGTCATGTTGGAAACTTATTAATATTTCTAGGTAAGAAGGGAGTATCAAAATGCATGGAAATATTTCCTATCATAACTTGACGCAGGATATAAACACGCATTTCTAGAAAAAGGCACCCGAAAATAAAAACAAGGTGAAAATTGATAATTTATAATTTGAAAAAAAAACACACATGACAATTGGTCAAGTATCATTACCTCAATGTACCGTTAAGTATCGACACATAAAGATTTGGAATGAATCCATATTCCTTTGATACCCGTCCAAAGTTTATCTTTGAAACTGGCGATCCACGGTTTCCGCGCCGTTTACATCATAATAGGTTAAGGAGTAATACTGCATTCTGACTATGCTATGACTGCAACAAAAACATTTTGCACCGTTTAACATATTTTTAAAATTCGGAGGTCAATAGAGGTCAATGGGGTTGACCTTGTTTGTCGTTTATCTCGATAAACAAATGCAAATGAGAGTGTCAACTACTTTTGTTGCAATCCCTGTGGAAAGGTTAACAATTTGAGACCATTTTGAAAGAAATCGATGCAATATAAAGATTTAACCTTTCGTGATGACCTTTGACATTTGACGATTTTTGTGTTATATCTCCATAACCATAAGTTGTAAGTAGTACAAACTATGCCTTTTTTAATCCTTGTAACAAGACAAACACTTTGGTTACCTTTTTACCGCAATCCAAGCATTTTTCATTTTTGACCTGTTTATGACTCTCCCCCCCCCCCTTCTGGATTCCGCCACACTTTCTCAAGGGGCACCCCCGTTAAATTTGTTCATTAACCTTCACAGAAGAAAAAACCACTGAGAAATGATGCTCTGCTCTCCACGGTCACGGAATTGCTTCAAACGACCCAACTATATATTAGTGTTTCGAATGTTTTCACCGGCTTCTCCGATTGGTCACTTAATATTTCAAACATTGACAAAATGTAAGAAATGGCTTTTCTGTTACAATGGTCGTTTGAACAGGTGAGGCGGGCTATATATTTATTTTATGTTGTTGTCCATGTCACCTGTGCGATTCGGTTTCGTATAATCTTTTATACAAATGTGTTTAACATGGAATATGTGGCAGCTTTGACAAAATAATTATTTTTGCAGTATAGATAGTATTAACGTCACAACAACATTTCTTTTCTGTGAATTATAAGTGTTTAATACACAATAGTAGAGTTCTAAAAATGGGAATCCTATTCTTGAAGTTTTAGGAAGAAGGTTTGAAAACGTTTTTCTATAGTTTGAAGGATGCTAAACCAGAATTCTTAGGTCCAACCTCTGTGAAATATGGGGAATTTTATAAAATAAGGGGGAAATTAATATAGGGTAAATTTTGAAATCGAATTGTGTTTAGATGTTGGTCTCGTTATAAGGATTAAAAAGGTATAGTTTGTATAGTTTCAACCTTTACTTACACAGGTACAGCCTTAATAAGGTTCAAGGTCATCCTGGAGTAAAACTTGCCCAATGCTCTGATTTTGTTGAAACTGGTGTTAAATAGTTCGTCTTGGCTTATTTTACAATGTTTGGTATTTGGTCGCGTTCCATAATTAGTGGACAAAACTTAACAAGGGTCTACATGGTCTATAGGGGTCACCAAAACTTAAAAATTCAAAACTCAAACTTTTATACAGAGCTCTCACCCAAAAATGTTCAAATGATACTTACAATTTCTTGGCATGGATCAGAGTCTCCAGCCATCTTTAATACTGATACTTACATATTTCTTGGCATGTAATTATCAGTGCTCCGAGCCACCTTTGATACTGATGTCTACAGATTTCTTTATATAAATCGTTTAGGTTAAAATTTTAAAAAATGAAAATCCCCAGAAGATTTGTATGAAGATGTAGAAAATCATCAAATTAAAATGTTCAACGTTCAAAATAAAGGAATAAATGCAAACAAAAAGGCAAAATATCACTATTTTTTATGATTTTCTTCAGAGTTTGACATTTGCCGAAATTCCGCCATTGTTTGTGGGTTCCTTGTGATAGCTATTTTATGGGTCCTGCATTGATATTTAGGAAGATATGGCACAGAACATTTCCATCCTCTGTAACCTGAAGTACCCCTTAATTTTACAAACGAATCGAAGTATTTTATTATGTTGTCGTAATTGTTGCTAGGTGATATCCTTCAATCGATAGTCGATAAGTCGATAATGATGTATTGCATCCAAAATGTTTGCATCTTTGTTGGGATTTTTTGTGTCACGTGTTGGTAGAGTAAAGCATCAGGCGTGATTATGACGTTTCTCTTCAAAATCTGTCCTTAAAAGTAGGGTGTATCTTTCTATCACTAGCATGAATTTTTAATTGTAACAGATGACTTGTTTTTATTGAAAATATAGTTAAAATGCAAAATAAACTGGCTAACCATATAATGTAAACTTACACCCGTGATATCATGAATAGAAAGGTAATAGCTTGCACAATTTCTAAGTAAACACGTCGTAATTTTGTAACACGTGACGATTTTTTTTAATCAAAACACCTTCGAGGATAGACAATATGTATAACCTCGAATAAAATATAATAGTGTGGATATCAAACTACCAAGTGTCTGCCTTTCTCTTTGCATAGTCGTTCAGAACCCGGGTAGATGGATAACTTGAATTGAAACGCCCGACTTTTGTGTTCTTTGGAACGCATAACAGAGTCGTACACCTTAAACTTTCAACAGGTGAAGCTCACTTTCCAGCACCACAATAGTAAAGGTTATGATTTCTCGTCTTTGGAAAGTTTGCACTTGATGTCGGTATCCAGTAACCTTGCCTAAGTTGCATAATCTTGAGAAAGAAATAAGCAAATACTTTATCTTAAAGTTAACAACATCGTTATGATTAACTCACCGATGTATATAATCCTGTATTTTAACTGTGCATTGGCAAGATAATAGTCAAAAGATCGTCCAATGGTTAATAATGTCAGCAATTAAATTATTCTTGATCACTATGTGCTAAACCTTAACCAAGTAGCCTTTTGTGTCCGGTATTGATAAGTTGAACAAGGTAAGTGATGTTTTCTATTCGTTATATTGCTTTATGGTTGGGAGAAAACTGAAACAATAATTGGACTAATGAAAGAAACACCTGGAGGGAGTTTCGTCGAGACAACAGCCTTTGATAAAATAAAATCATTTATAAGAGTGTCAAAGAGAAAATCCCGATACACCTCGTGGTCATATATAGCTTCGGAATAGACTGTTGTACAAACACAATGCAAACATATGTCGCCCCGAGAAATGTTCAGAGTTACAACTGGCCTTTAGCGTTATACTGATAATTGCAGAACATCTACATTACTCGTTCACGTGTATGCACACACACGTCGGTTTTGCATAAGAATTTCATTCAGAAATTGTTGTTATCTCGACTTTAAGAACTGGGGCAATGCCATATCGCAAAAAGATAAGCAATATGAAGGATAAATCATGCTGCACTTTAGGACGTTTAATCAACGACGATGAAACAACTTGGTGCCTCTCCTGTCGGTATGTAAAAAGTCAGTAAGACTTCTTTAGGAAGCAATTTTTGGGCTATGCTCACGAGAGATAGAGGCGCGTCCATTGTTGCAACTGAGCTTGAGATGATTACGGCAATCGGTGGGTAATATTCTAGTAATGAGCGCCAGAGTGAGCTACGACTGGTTAATTTCAAGAGGGATAGTATGTGATAACGTCATGATTACATTGTCGACCAGATGCTTAAGTGGATTGGCCAAGGCTTATAGTGTGGGGGTAAGTTATCTATTCGCATCTGCCCTAAACACGCGAGACATATCCGTAGGGTTTTCAAGAAAAAAACAGAAGTCCTGTTTTTGAGGACATTGTCTCGTCGAGTTGTCATTCACGAAGGTGATTTTGTGTTAGACGACTGAAATTCTTGTAGAAGGAATCATTGGTGCGCCGCGGCGATTTTTAGTTAATTCTGAGTTTGTGTTAAAACGTTAGGCCTATATTCCGTGTACTGGGTGGAGACCACAGAGCATACTGAGATCATGTAAATCAGCAGGTTTCACAGCTAAAATCAAACTCGAATTCATTTTTCTATGTCAACGATGTCCTGGCTGGATTTCCAGATAGTCAGGACATATAGCATTTTAGTGTAGCTGTATATTTTCAACAGAGAAGGAGACACAAAATGGCATCCGAAATCAAACTCGAGTTCAAATTCGGTTATGGTAATCTGAACGAAAAGTTTATACATTTTGATTAAGAAATTTAAGGATAACGATAAATTACTTCTGTGAGATCTCCTTATTTTTGAGAATGCATGAAATAGACTAAATAATCTTTAACGACATTTTCGATCATTCCTTAGTCTTCCAGACGCCGCCAATTCATTCAAAACAATGCACACAATTAGTACATGTATGGACTTAGCTGACTATAATAAATATGATTAGTGTTAGGTCATTGATTTTAAAAGTACACACAACATTTTAGAATGCATTTGATGACAAGAGTCACTGACAAATTTTGGCGCTTGAAAACCTAATTACGACAATACTGACGCGTGGTCTGTCCAAACACACCATCGAAAACACGTGCCGTAGTCTGCTTTGATTTCTGTTCGAGATAAGAAACAATTTTCATTTTCATCGCGATTTTGTGGCTCGCAAAGTGGTCTTATATCTTGCAGCATAGAGAAGAGGAATTACCAATGTCACAATATCGATATCAGTTTATTTTTTACGTCAATGATCTTGACTGGATTTCCAGAAAGTCAGGCCAATTAGTGTAGCTGTGTATTTTCAAGAGAGAAGGAGACTTAAACTGGCATCCGAAACGAGGCCCCCGTAGGACCGGCCATTCTCAGCCATTAGATACCTATTGTGCAAATGTTAAGGTACTAATGTGCCCATGCTAACAATCCAGGCCTCCAATAACCATAAGATAAAAAGGCCTTCCAATTCCAATTCCTGTCATTAGTTATGTAAATTACGTACATTAGAACAGGACAGGTGTATTTTACAAAGATGAGAGTTTACCTGCACAACGTGGTAGGACCGTTTGCCATTTCGTGATCCACAGCCTCGTCCCCATATTACCTTCAAAAATAAGATTTTCATATCGAATTTTTGTATTATCTGTTTGTAAACGACATAATTACATTGTAGTGCTTGAAGCACTTGTGATCATGTGAATTAACTAAAATTTTGGTTAGCAAAAGCCAAAAGAAAGTATCAGCGACTCCACCTTTGAGCTTTGTGGTTCTTTAACTATGCCAGTTTTACTATAGAAGAACCAAATATTTGGCGTATTGGGCGTTTAAATACCTTAAAAATGGTGTATCATTTATGCTACGGGAAGTGATACAATAATATAAAAGGTTCAGAAACTGATTAAATGTAAGCACCTCCCCTTTGACTTACGCCACTTCTACATAAAGGTATGACAATACACTATCTTAAAGGTTCACTGTGGCATTTTGGAATGCCATTTGTTATAACAAAGTTTATCCGAAAATTATGGTCAATTCATAATTTCACATGATTTGATCTGTGTTGAAATCTTAGCATTTACAAGTAATACAACGGCCCCATTGGAATATGTGAAAAGATCATCAGGAATGGTTAACTACACTAACCTATACTCTAAATTAAGACACATTCGGTGGTGTGTCCACCAAGTTTTTAAAATACGACTAAAAAAACACAAAAAACAGCCAAACAAGCCTTAAAACAAGCATGTATACAAACGACACCACACACCGTGTGTATATTATCAGAAACAACTTTCCCTTTGTTTGACCGCGGCGTTTTGACGAGAAAATAGCACTATGGCAATATCATCACTACTCACTTAACCCGCTCGCAATATTCACACACCATAGCATGTATTCAACCAACCCTCAAAAGTAAATATCGGACACATTTCATGTGCAACATATGACATAAAACGGAAACGATTAATTAGAAGTACTTTCAAGCGGTCCTAATAATTAATTAGTTGGAAAGTGCGAAAACGCTTACAAATGGCCACAACCTACAGCATTATATTACGAAGGGATAGAGCCAAACTTAATACCAATTTCTAGTTATCCTCATGATGTGCCTTTTCGTGATAATATTGAAGAGAATTCACTCTTATGCAAAGAAAATGACGTTTAAGGGATTCTTTTGTTCAACAGCACTACTGAACCATCAACAATTAAGATCATATCCAACATTGCATGTATGTTATAAGCTCCTTTGGGCCGAGCGGGGCTAGGCTAAGTATTGATTTACTTTTGGATAGTCTCTTGTTGTCGGTTTCGAGTCCAGCGGTAGACTAAGGACTTTCAGCACATTAAATTTACACGAGAGTAAGATATTTTTCTTTACTTACGGTCACCTCGGCCATTGAAGTTTATGGGATGGAAGTATATTCATCTATAGTTCCAACATTTCCAAATCTTTCTCATATATGTATTTGCAGTATTCAGTTAGTGTCAAGATCAGGCAACATCAAGAGTTTTTGGGCAGTTGATTTTGCATTAAATGCACTTCATAAAAATAACAATGGTGATTTTTTTTTAAATAATATTAAAAAAAACTGTTACTTAGGACGGATCATTTATAAAATAATCAAGTTGATTTTAAAATATTTAGAATCGAAACTCATAAGACAAACACGTGCACTTTATGAAAGAAACGAGCATAACAAATAATTCGATAAAAAGTATGTGAGCAGTCGTTCAAGCAAAGAAATCTACAGTCATTATGTTTTTTTTTTTTTGACAAAAAAAAGGGCAAACGACGGTTAGAATGTTTTCAAAGGTATTGAACGATAATTAGTGGCAAATAGGACAATTAAAAAACGGTCTCACAGACCTACAGCCTTTATTACGAAAGGCATATGGCGGAAATTTAGTTAAATTAAAAGGTAAGGTAAGGGTACGGACCTGTAACAGGAAACGGAGGGCCCATCTATTTTCGCAAGCGATTAGGGCAGACTCCACAATATAATGTTGCTGTAGGGGGATCGCTACACTCCTTTCTACAGCGAGTCTGTTACTTCCCGAATTGAATATGCCGGTACCCATTATACACGGGGTAGATTATTGATATTATCATATGATGTGCCTTTTACTGTAAACATTGAAAATGAATTGACTTCAATGACAAAGAAAAATTATGCTTAACGGATTCTTGTGTTCAAACATACTGACACATCCGTACTAACATATACAAAAATAAGTCTGTTCTGTTAAGCTTCCTCCGCCCACACCCCATGGCCGAGCGGTTTAAGTGTTGGACGTTATTGATTTACTTTTCGATAGTCTGTTGTTGTCAGTTCGAGTCCGGGGGTGGCCCACCACTTTCGGCATTATTTGGGTATGTGGCTGTACAAGGGTTGCTTCCGGGGTTTTTTTACGCGGTTTTCCAGGCGTTTTTACCAGTTTAAAGGTTTCAGAGTGATACTGAATGGCCCTTTATAAAATTATAAGCTTAGAAATAACAGGTGGTTTCCTTAGTGTAAAATGGCAATTTAACAATGATACCTGGTCTCTTGGTAAAATACGACTTACTAATGCAACGCCAGGTCAATCATTCTTTTCTTAAAACGTGAAATAAAAGTGTATATTTCAACAAAAGGACTAAAATACATTTCCACAATTTTATGCCCTTTTTAATTCCATTTTTGTGAAAAAAGGCCTACCTATAATGCAGAACCTACAACAATCGGAATATATCACTAACGAATGAGATATAAAAATGTAGAAAAAAGCACTGACGGTTAAGGATAATAAGTTATATATAATAATCAATTTTGATAGCCCATGACTTCAAAGATTCATATTTTATTATTAATGTTAAAAGAACATAGACAACCAAAACAATACCTGAATATACCGAGAAAAAATACAATTAATAATAATATGTAATTATAAACAGTGGTCAATACTGAAATTTTAACTACTTATCGATAATAAAATTATTCACCAGGTTGATTATAAATATATTCACTAGTGTTCAATACTTCCTAAAAACTTTGCTTTACTTAATGTTAATACACATCCCTGTTCCAGGTCGAAAAAAAAAAAAAGAACCCAGTGTACAACATACAACTTATGTAATAATCACACACACAGACTCAATCAACTAAAGTGTATAAAACTGTTCGCAGAAACAGATTTTCTTTGCAAATTGACAACTTCTATACTTGCACAGTCTATTTAATGTTCACAAAAATAAAGGAAATCGACAAACAAAACGTTGGCAAACGTAAAAAAACACCACGTTCTTAAAACGAGTACGAGCCATATAAAGTTACTAATCGAAAGATAGCACCATTATCTCACGTGCGTCTGCCCCATTTGGCAAACTTGGTCCCATTTTCTTCTACAATCAAAAGACAAAGTGCCCTTTCTCACTATCAACCTCCATACCCCTAAATATAAATTTATAATTCATGCTAGAGGGCTCTGATGTAATACCGGTTCAAAACATTGCTCTCTTTGAGGCACCAGAGCAGCGTCAGAATAAGACATGTCGAATAAGACGGGCCTTTACACAAGAACTTAAGGAGTACCTAATTCCAAACTCAACTGCCCATATAACCTTAAACAAGACAGTTGCAGTTAGAATTATTTAAAAATCACATTAGTCTAATGAATGAAATGGTTCCTTAATGAAATATGGACGTTATCAAAAGTAATTCGGAAAGAAGAAATGGGACCAAGTTTGCCAATGGGGCAGACGCACTTGAGTACACTGGTGCTACTTTTAGATTTTATTAACTGTATATGGCTCGTATCTCTTTTTACAAATTTGTGTTTTTTACGTTGCCAACGTTTTTTGTAGATATCTTTCAATACAATATTAGTCACAATCATATCTAGTTATATTCACAGTCCAATGGGTGAATCATTGGACAAGCTTTAGAAGCTCACAGGGTTCCCTTTAAGAACTTTCAAACTAATTTTATACGGTACACTGATTATTATGCGTTGATACTTTAATTTTCCTGAGACATTTTTGTCATTTTTTTCAATTGTTTATGCCAATATTAAATTTAATTTCTGTACATTTCACATAGAGTTCTACTAACATTAATATCCTGTATGTTATGAACATTCCGATTCGGAGGGAAAACCTCAGGTTGTATGGTCCATGAATTTTTCTATGACTTCAACCGATCTTTTATGTTGCACGAAAACCTCTGAAAATCAATGAAATATAATTTCAGTCGATATATTACTGCCTTTTGTTCGTAATGACTTGGAAACAAATGTGGGGCATCTGCACGTGGTAGGGAAATTAGGTTAAAATGACATAAATGGCGAATGTTATTGCAAAGTTATCCGTTTTTACAACGTGACTTTTGTTTTAAAGGAAACATTGTACGTATGGTGGGAACCCTTTTTGTTGAGCCATCTTAGCGGTGGATTCCCGACACTGCATTGCAATTTTTGGGATCAATAAACAAAACACGGTCTTAGTTACTGAAATCCTAGAAGTTTTACTCATCCATACCTTTGACATTATCAGAAACGTGATTTATTTTTTGATCATATGATGTAGTACTTTGTTTGGGGCAATTCCAGCGATCTTGGACACAGATGTTTTTGCCGATGCAACGCGGGAGTACCAATAACACGTGTCGTTATGAATCTAGGCATTTGAGAAGGATTCTAAATTTGATACGCAGCAAAACTGAAATTTAATATTTTCTCACAAATGCTCAAAAGTGAAAAACACCTTTTGTTTTAGAACCTGTATCCGAGAAAATGTCATTGCTGAAAATGGAACACTGTTATCAGCAGGATATAATTACTTCGTTTAAAAATACTTTTTTTCACGATAGATATATTTAGTAGGGAACAAACACATTTTCAGTAATTATTTTTATTGTGGAGATGACAGAGTAAACACAAAATACAATGCATCCATGAAGGTATTTGTCAACCACTTTTCATCTACTAAATTCCAAAATTCCAAACACATTACAAAACAACCAACCTAATAATATGATTTCGTAAAATATCAGGCACGTGCATTGATACGTAACCGACACAATGGCATTTTTGGAAAACATCACTTTGATCGCTCTTTCCAATGGCAAAACTACAGGGTGTCTAAAAAGAATCACACAATATATATTCATGTGTTTCAGTATACCTTAGCTAGACTACAAAACAGATAGCCAGCCTATTAAACGAATCAGTGTAAATTGGACCACTTTCCTCCTGTACGGTTGTGTACGTTTTATGATTCTGTGTGTTCTCGTGTACAGGTGGATGGCCCGATCATGGTTCGATTTTTCATAAAATGTGTTCTCCCTCACATGGAAGCATATTACGAACAACATCAAATTTTGATTGAAATCTGTTCATCCATTTGGATAGTGGAATAAAATTGTGTACTAAACTGGTCTAAAGGACAGTGTGTGTTAATTAATGTGGTCGACCTTACGTGGAGACGTTTTTGTTTCAAAATATGAACAAAATAAGTTAACCTACTGTCTAAACATAAGCGATGAATTACTTGACGGTTCTTTATGTGATATTAATTTTATGATATGTGATATTAATTACGCTATTTTGAGTAAAGGAGTGCAATAAAGACTGTTGGATGAACTCAATAGGATTTTTATTTTTTTAGCCTCATCTCCCATATCAAGCTGTTTTGTGTTATATTTGCATTTTGATCGACCAATATTAGTCGTACACAGTATTCTATGGGCTTAGTCACATTTTTAGTGCTTATATTAAAATGGATTGAAATATCGGCGCGAAACTTCACAGATGGGGTATGGGGGTCAAGGTCATTTAATCAAGAGGAAAATTTTATATAATGAAATCGGGCCACCCTCCTTTATTATTACCTACGAGGTTTTTCTGGACAAGCGGTCGTTTATGTAGTAATGGTATAGGGACTAATATTTACTCGACACCAGTACTGTTGTACGGTTGAGTACAAAACTGATTACAATTGTAACCCTTTGTTACTTATATGAAATGATGATCGAGTATCAATGACCTTTTATACTTGCTAAGATAACGTCGTTGTTTTAACTTCATGAAAAATGCAAACGAACCTTCTCTTTAACATGATAACGTCATTATGTGTTGTTAACATAATACATGAAACATTGGGATTTTATTACAATTAACATAACAAAACGTGAAACAATGGCGTCTCGTATGTGACTTAATATGACATAGAACAATGGCGTCTATCTTGTCTCATAGTAATAATTTTATCCCAAAGAACATTTTTGTAGCTGCAAAAACAAAGATAAGCTTGATACATTATTTGTTCAGGTGTAGCATTCCTTAGGCATAGCAGTAAGAGTACAAGATTCCCAACACATTTGTGTTCATACTAAACAGTTCTATTTTTGACAGACTAGGAAGATATTTTCTTTCCTAATTAACGTATCTTCTGACGCAAAGACAAGTAGGAAATCATTTTATAAAAACTTTCTCAAAATCAGAAAGCCTATACTTCTGATGTTTAAGGGTCAGATGCATTCATACATAATGAACAGATTCCTAGAAAAACATTACTTCAAAAATATTACTATCGTCTAACATATCTATACCATGTTCAGTGTAAGGTGGAACTTGACCCCATTCTTTTGCCACTTAGATTCTACACAATTTATCAGAGGAGAGGCCCCAAGTTGTGTCAAAATACACTACAGCTACTATATTATATTTACTCTAGGGTTACATCATGACCTTGGCCTTCCCAATATACTTTATCAAAAGGTCAGGTTTCATCTTATATTGAACAGAGTATAACGATTTAACATATCCAAAGGTCATCACAACCACTTTTATAGCACCTGCAGCCCTCAGCATGTCCGGAGGTTTGTTCATGCCACTTCTTTGACACTTCCACAAATAATGGAGTCAATTGCCTTCATCGGTGGGTTTCGGTCAAGGCTAATAAGACGCTTTAGCAGCTTTTTATTTAAGCACTAACGCTGTTATGTCGTGTTATTAGCCTAAATAAGGTGCATACAAAATACTCCCATAGCTGTATAAATATAGGAAATTACTGGTGATAGAACAGGCGTGGAGCAATTAAGTTGGAAAAACCATTACTCTTATCCTTCAAATTTTTGAGTAAATTTGACATTTTTGATCATACATTTGACAATAATGACGTTTATTACGGAGGTCAGTACATGTATTAATATTTCTGTTTATGAACTTTAGTTTGAGTTATGACCCCAAATCTGTAACATCTGAAAAACATTATCTATCACAGAATAACTCAACAGATACAATATTGATAGCAGATTTTTAATATATATTATTCATGATAATTTTCAATAGGATTAATGTACCACTTTTAAAGAATTGCTTGATAATTTCTTTGATATGTCAGTTTCTTCTGGAATTTTTGCCATTGGTCCTTCTTTTCTGTGGAGCTGACGGATACTTAGAGGGGTTGTGGTCGTCCCAAATCTCCAAATTTGGCTCGGTTTAGCAGCTTTTACTATAAGCACTATTACATTTCATTTTATATCAGTACTCATCAGGAGATGCAGACATATATTTATACATGATATTAACAGCAAATATATACATATAAATCATTTTTAAACATCAGATCAGAATTAAATCGGCAAGAATGGAGGATTGATATACAACCGAAAACGCTGTTATAACTTGTTATTAGCCTAAATAAGGTGCATACAAAATACTCCCATAGCTGTACAAATATAGGAAATTACTGGTGATAGAACAGGCGTGGAGCAATTAAGTTGGGAAAACCATTACTCCTATCCTTCAAAGTTTTGAGTAAATCTGACATTTTTTATCATACATTTGACAATAATGACGTTTATTACGGAGGTCAGTACATGTATTAATATTTCTGTTTATGAACTTTAGTTTGAGTTATGACCCCAAATCTGTAACATCTGAAAAACATCATCTATCGCAGAATAACTCAACAGATACAACATTGATAGATTTTAATATGCATATTAATTTAAAGAGACACTGGCACATTTGAAAAATAGTGCGCCTTCAAGATTTTTCAAAATCGATATTTTTGCATGGTTGTAAAGCTTTTATATACAAAAGCCCTCACCCGAAATGATCAAGACCAAATCAGCTTCATTATGGGTATTACAGAACGATTTTATAATTTAGCGTCGCCGGCGACGTTAAATTCAGCAGACGACGAAAATGGCTTTTAACACAAGAACACACACTCCGTATACATGTTTCTCACGCTATGCACACTGTTGACCGGTCTATAACCTCTGTGGTTTTAATATCAGTGAGTACGAGTCAAAAATATTCATGTAATATACACATATACACGGAAGTAGTATCGATTTTGATATCAGATGAAAGGCCGTATTTTTCTCATTGTCGTCCTGAAATTTAATCCCTCAAATCCATTTCCAAGATATAAACAAAAAACTTCCGTTTTAGTGGTTAACCATCAATATTAGCACATTATTGAATACAACATGCATAATTGCGTCTATCATCAAAACCACAAGTTTGTTTCCCATGGTACTTGATTGGGTGTATGTGCAAGTGCCAGGCTCTCATATCAAGTAGAGCACACTCTACACATAAATCGGAACAAGCACCTTTAATGTACCACTTAAAATCAATTGCTTGATAATGTCTTTGGTATGTCTGTTTCTTCTGGATTTTTTTTGCCATTGATTTTTTATGTGGTTCTCTGTGGAGCTGGCGAACAGATCCCAGATCTCCAAATATCATTTGTAAGTCATATAATTGGAGCGATATTGTATAGTAAAGTCGATGTTAAAACTGTAATCTTCTCTGTGTAATTTCCTAACCTGATTAATAGACCGTATTTGGTGGACAAGATAGACGCATTCCAGTACTACAATACATTCACCTGTCAATGATCCCTGTGCAATCGCTAAACATGGATCGATTGACAGCTTAATGTATTGTAGTCCTGGAATGTATGCATCTTGTCCACCAACATGTCTGGTGGCTGACGTCATATTGAATACGGTCTATTACTGTTGTTTTTATGCTGACTAAAATTGATGAACTCGAAGAACTTGCAATTTAAACTAGTAAGCGGGATCCCAACAAAACGCTAGATGTTTTTATTGAACCCTTTTATCCCTTAAAATATTCACTGTTATTCAAGACACTAGGTAGAAAACATCTGTCATCACTATCTGATATATGCTAAAAAGCCATACCCAACTCAGAATAATTGCTGATTGCTAAAAATGGTGATAAGAAAGAGTACACGGTTATATATAAATCAAAGGCGACCTTCACAAATTCAAATTGACATACTTAAGTATTTTTAGAAAGGTGCGGTGTTTTCAAAAAAATATTTCTTGTCTAATCTTTTTAAGGTATTGTAAAATTTACGTACAGAAATGTAAGTTCAGTGCATTTTGCAAAAAAAAAAAGTTTATAGTTCCCATTTAACCAGTGAAATTTTAGGCCCAGGACATGTTTCCTTATGATGTTACAAACAAAAATATCTCAAATGTGGCCGGCCACATACACACTGTCGTATGGGCCAATTCAGTACACATTTTTTGCTTCTACATACTATCCAAACCGCTGGACCGATTTAACTCAAAAGTTGTGATCAGATGTTTTGGTGATATGCTTCCGGGAGAAAACATCAAATGAAAAATCGGACCATGATTGGCCACCAACCTTTAACTCTGTTTATTTGTTAAATTTCGTTCGTCATTACTATGACCATCTCGTACCAACAAAAGCATTGTATACAGAGTGCGATGCGAATGTCACATTATTTTTTTTTTTCACTCGCATTTTATGGACCGCGCGCATTTATCCATGTGGATCTATTTGTCTCGAAATCTCTTCCGATACTATTTTATACCTATTACAAGATGTACGCGCGCGACATCCTCAAGGGCTGGGCCTAGCAATCTATCGCACGGCCACATTTACGCGCATTACGCGATTCGTCTTGCAAAAGAGTTTTTGTGTGACAAAGGGTATAATGTAGCCTACAAATTCTGATAAGAATATATCTAAAATATATCATTAAACATTACTACTAGACTTTCCGTTTACTTATTGATAGAATAGATTTTGGCGCACATAAGTATGCAAAAAGATCAGTTTTGCTATTGGTTCAGACTGCGTCGTACCGCGCCCCCTTAATTATACGTGAATTTCAACTATCGGCAATGCTCAATTTACGAAGAATCAAATGACATAAAGATATACGGATCGTTCCTTGCGTTTCCACTGAACAGAGTTATTAGCATTGTTACAAAAGGATCACAGATGAATGTTTTATTACGAGAATATTTGATATTTAGTTGTTAGCTTAATTGCATGACTATTACAACCGTACAGTGACTGGCCGTGAACTCGCTATATTTTAACAATGTTTTAATGTGCACCTTCAAATCATAATAATATCATATTGGAAAATATTGCTTTCAGGATATTTGAAACTTTGAAATATCTTACTAGAGCTTGGTTATTTTACTCACAAAAATTAGCACAATTGTGGATAATAGGTTGTGGATAAATTTTTGCATAATCTCCGTGATATATTCGGCGACCATGGTCTCCTCAACAACTTTTAAGACTTTTTAAAGACTTTTTGATCGCTCTGTTACACGAGTCCAGACTCTTTGGAGGTTCGGAATTCATCATGGCGATTGTGAAATGGTGAATTTCGTTTCATACCTTGAGAGAGAGAGAGAGAGAGAGAGAGAGAGAGGAGAGAGAGAGGAGAGACAGACAGACAGACAGACAGATTGATAGATAGACAAAGAAAGAAAGACAGGCATGAGAGAGAGAAAGAGGCAGTGTCAAAGAACGACAAGAGAGAAAGAGACGGAGAGAGAGAGGCCGGAAGATAAATTTATTTATTTGTTAGTTATTTACGCAATTTAATTTCTTAATATACTTTTTGATTTTTTTCTACAATGAAGTGACTCAGCCAATTCATTCAAAGAGTAAAAACATCGTAAAATGTTCTTTATGCAATGTCCACTATTTTCACCGAAAGTTCCCTTTTTAAAGATAATATTTATTGTAACTGATTTCACGAAACAAACAAGGCACTGTAGTCGGGATCGATTTTGGTTAATAGAGCCAAACTAGGCTCAAAGTATCTTGTTCACCAACAACACTCCTATAGTTGCAGCACTAGCATCTACAGAACGATAATAATGATAACAGCTGCAGTAAGTACCATTATTACAATGTCTAAGGTTTACCCAACAATGACTAAGGTTTACTCAACTTTGACTAAGATTTTACTCAACAGTAAGAGGTCATATAGTTGTGTCCTTACACTCAACATTGAGTATTTTTTTCGTAAAGCAAATGCTGGCAATACATTTTTCACCCATTTGGAATTGTATTTGTCAGGTCAGCTTCTTCTTGAATAATGATAATAATATTTGATTGTTGTCATTTAGTTGATCTCACAAAATAAAACAGAAACGTTTAACATTCGCTCATGATTTTTTTTTCATATTATTGTTTAAACCATTAATATAGAGGTCAATGACTGATTGCGGATTGTGCTTCTGTGCAGGTGTAGTCAGTTTTAACGGATGGTACCAGCGCCACGGGGAGTGGCTATCACTATGGGGTGGTCAAGCTAAACGTTCATATATTGATTTTACCTTTGAAAACATATCAAGATATTTACTTTTTTTAAAATCAAATATTTCAATTGATAATCGCGCATACCATCAAATTAAACGTATAAAATGGACACTGTGCATACTCGTAAGGACACATTCTTATTATTCTGTCATTAAACGCTAATCATTTCTAAATGGCTCTTTCTCAAAACGCATTTATGAAATTCTTCTAGAGGATGCAGCTGGATGTTTGAATTTGAAAAAAAAAAAAATAAACGAACAATTATGGTAAATTAATGTCAGCTCCATAAATCCATAAAAAGAGCAGAATCATTCAATTAATGTTTTCAAACTCACCAGTCGACACAATTAAGTTTAATTACAAAATGTATAACCCATTTTGTCGAATCAGAAACCTTCAGAAAAGACATAAGGCATTAAAATAAATCCAAGAGTGAAAAAAGAAAACCTGACAACAATTTGAGAATCAATTTCTGATGGAAAAACACAGTTACCGCTATCAGAACACATTTTCGGCTTTACACGACTATAACCAAAAAGGAAAACAACAACAACGCAGCCATTAGTCCATTTCCTTTCATGATGAGTTCTAAGAAGTAAAAACATTACTTAGTGCACGAACTTGTACAAAAAGATAATATACATCACTTGGGGGTAAGCAGAATTACACATAATTCCCAGTCGTGAAATATTGGTTGCAATTGGGATTCGTTAATTGCTAATCACGCAGATTCTTTGAGAATATGCAGCAACCGTACATCCTCGCCACCTGCCGGTACGACTCCCGTACTGTGTAAAGGCCAAGTTGCAATAACCTCGCCGCCTTACTCATCAAAAACCTACGATCGAATCTTCTACACAGGTATATGAATTTTCTTGTCTCAGTCCTTTTATGTTACATGTATCGCCCCTGGATTTTCTCTCTCGTTCTTTCTTCATCTTTTTTTTTTCGCCGTTCAATGGATAGCTTCAGGGTTGTTGCTGACATGAAGGTAATTTGACCTGTTTTGGCGATTCCTAATAGGTACTTTGTGATTGCGAAACGATTGTAGGTATTCGAAGTTGTTGGTTCTCGGCTATTTCTTTGAATGATTTGGATGATTGTATATTCTTCCTCGAAAGCGTGCAGAATAATGCTTATGTAGTTGCCCTAAAATGACTTAATGGAAGATGACTTAAAATGTTGTATAGGCCATTGAGTTTTAACTGGTATTACTATCAAATTTGACCTTGACTTATCTATAAACCTCGAAAGATACTGAATTGCTTTTTATACCAAATCATTATTTACTAATAGGTCTAAGTTACTTTCGGCCTCTCTAGCTTTTGTAACCTTCCTTCTTTCACAAAACATATTTGTTCAACGCCACTTTTGAATTTTCGAATTTGAGTATCGCCAATTATTTTCCCCCATCGGTTTGTAAGGTCTATACGTGGAAGATGTAGAATTCCAGTTTTTGAGTGGACGTGTGAGGAATCAACGTGTTATTGAGCGGCAACAGTTGTGTCATTTTAATTCATGCAAATGGTGCTACCCTTTTCCTGGCATTGCAGAGTCCAAATACATTGACTTGTGTACCCAAATATTGTAACCTTACAAACATATTTTTTTAAAAGAAGAAAATAAGTTGATTTTAATTTCTTTGAAAACATCATTTGAGAACGTTTGCAATGTTTAGTATTATGATCTGTTAAAGTCAATGTCAAGTGGTTGTGTCAAGAATGGATATTTTTGACAAATTACATTCTGAGTAAATTACAATGGACACAATTCATGTTTTGGTCATGTTTAAGTTAGCGATCTAAATATTTCGACCACTCTTTTCAACGTTTCTTGAGGAAGAATAAATGTCATCGAATAATGAAGCCAGATATGTATGACTCGAATTTCAAGTTGTATACAAATAAGCAGTATAATACCTAAAGGAAACGTCTTGTAAACGAGGGAATCAACATTGTCACGTTTATGTTTTACTCATTCTTTTCGTATATCAGCATAAATATCTGACTTTTCTTGTTTCTTTTTTACTGTCTTTTTACAATCTTTTGAATCACTATTGACTTTGTTTGGACAATACAATTCCAACGTTTTCTTCTAAATCTGCCAATGAACTTGAGCCAAATAACACCTGGGATCGGTTTCGTATAGACCTTGTAATGTTTTCTATTTTCATTAGACTTCTATTTAGTAAAGTGCAAGAAGTATTCCAACACTGAAAAAAAAAAAAAAAAAAAATTGATTTGCTTTTATACTTAGTCATTATTCACTAATAGTCCTAAGTTATTTTCTCTAGCTGTTGTAACCGTCCTTCCTTCACAAAAAGGATTTGTTCAATGTCCCATTAGAATTTTCGAATTGGAGTATCGCCAATTATTTTCCCCCATCAGTTTGTAAGGTCTATATACGTGGAAGATGTAGGATTCAAGTTTTGAGAGAACGTGTGAGGATTCAACGTGTAATCCAGTGCAACAGTTGTGTCTTTTTAAATCTTAATAATAATGTAAATGGTGCCACCTTTTTCCTGGCATTGCGGCCTTATATTGTAGTCTTACAAACATTTGCCGCTTTTTGATTAAAACAAAATAGTTGAATTTGATTTCGTTGAAATTATTACCATTTGAGAACGTTTGGAATGTTTTAGTATTATGATCTATTAAAGTCAATGTCAAGTGGTTGTGTCAATGTTAAAGATAGAATGGATATCATAATCATTGACAAATTCATTGAATTATATTCTGAGTAAATTACAATAGACACAATTCATGTTGTGGTAATGTTAAAGTTAGCGATCTAACATATTTCGAACACTCTTTTCAACGTTTCTTGAATAAGAATAAATGTCATCGAATAATGAGCCAGATATATATGTCTCGAATTTCAAGTTGTGAACAAATATTTAAAGCAGTATTTAAAGCAGTAAACCTAAGGAAACGTGTGGTAAAAGAGGGAATCAGCATTGCCATGTTTATGTTTTACTCATTCCTTTGGTGTATATAAGCATAAATATCTGACATTTTCTTTTTGTTCTTTTTTACTGTCTTTTACAATCTTTTGAATCATTATTGCTTTGTTTTTTCGACAATACAATTCCAACGTTTTCTTCTAGATCTGCCAATGAACTTGAGCCAAATAACACCTGGGATCGGTTTCGTATAGACCTTGTAATGTTTTCTATTTTCATTAGACTTCTATTTAGTAAAGTGCAAGAAGTATTCCAACACTGATTAATATAGGGTATCTCTTTCGCCTGGAATGCGTCAACTGACGATTCTGAAATTGCCACTTTCCGATTAACGCACATTCCTGGGTATCTATGTAACTACTGTGTGTCTGAGGTTGTATTGTATTGGTACAATATAGGGGTACCTCTCCAACGACGTATGTGTTGTAAATGTAAAATAATAGTTTCAATACAGTATCATGGAATTTGATTTTTTTAAAGTGAGCAGACATCGAAAAGAAAAAAATTAGAAAGGAGAAAATAGCAAAATGTTGGGATTTTTTGGTCTTGAGGAAGGGAAAACCAAAGTAGGAGGAAACTATACCTATTCAAGGTAACGATTTCGATGTGGAAACATCTGTAACAATATATCCACTTCTGCAGATTCACCCTAAGCAGTATTTTTTCAAGAAATGCCTTTTGGTTCGATTGCGTTCTATTTCCAGACGCGTATTAACCTATTTCGCTATTGAAAAAACAAAACAGATCAACACAATGTGTGATAGCATTTAAGCCTCATAATGTAGTATCGAGGATTGGAGACGCTGACTGAATGAATGTTTCAAAAGCTTGGTGCGTTGTGTGACATTATTACCTATATTTGATCCACATGTAGGGAATTTTCATGAATGCAACGTCACAAATCTTTGAACACTTGTATCAATATTTTCTCCATATAAACAGAAATGCAATTTGTAAAACACATACCAGAAGTGATTAAAGCAATACACTGCAATTAATTGTATACAATCTTAATAAATTTCCCTAATGTTGAAGTCTTGTGTAATGACGTTGATAGTATATATTATTGCATCATACTAACCCTAACGTTACTCAATGACCATGATTACGTTGTCTTCAAAATGTATTTGATACTCTTTAAAGTACCAATAAGTTATCTTTCTTTAGTGATATACTTTGATCCCATTTTACAAAGCTCATTGTGTAGATAGAAATTCAGTCCATTATTCCTATAGAAACCAAGAGCACCACGAATTATGACAATCTGGTCATTTGTACTAGGTGCCTAATAAGATAAATAACAATTAACTTTTTCTTTTAAACAGAGGAGGATATAAATATGTGGAGGCTATAAATATTAAATATGAATTTAATTGTACAAATCATAGTTATTTAAACCGTTTTATTTTGAAATCAATGTCAAATATCGCAATATTAGCCATTTTTATTACGTATAAAATCGACAAAATGTACAAAATGACATGTTGATTTTGCATTTATTTTATCATACTTCAGAGATTTGCAATTTGGAATGTCTAAAGGAGGCACCGCAGGCCACAGTGGATGAAAATATTTGGTGTCATATCTTTCTGAATATCAATGTAGGAACTATAAAGGTATATTATCAATGTAGACCCAATAAAAGTATATCATCAATGTAGGACCTATATAATAAAAGTATACATTGTTAGACATTTTGCATTTTGTCCACATTTAGTCCTTTACTGTCAAAATCAAGTTTCAGTATTAAAGGGACATAATGGCATGAAAAAAATTGACATAATGAAAAGGACCCTTACTGAAATCACTTCCACGAGTTTGAAAACAATTTGGATGTTTACATTCTGTAAAAACAGTAAAAACAGGAAGAGTTCCAGGGGTGGCAGTTTGTGGCAATTTCTGGAACAGAAAAGCAAGGTGTTCACATCCCTGACAGAATTTACAGTGTATCTAGCATGTTTTGCGACACAATTCAAAAACATTCAGACCGGGAATCAGGCATTGTACTTTAGGCTTGTAGTAAGATATTGATCTGGCAAGTGAAAGATGGATTAGCCAGGATTAGCACATATACAATAGCAATGGTCTGTGAGCTGATGACAACATGCTTTTCAAGTTTGGTAGAAGCTGGCAGTAATGTCTGAAGCATCCTTGTTCCAGAAATTGCCACAAACTGCCACCTCCCCCCGGAACTCTTCCTGTTTTTACTGTTTTTACAGAATGTAAACATCCAAATTGTTTTCAAACTCGTGGAAGTGATTTCAGTAAGGGTCCTTTTCATTAAGTCAATTTTTTTGCCATTATGTCCCTTTAAAGGTGGCTCGATCCACCTTTAACATGTTTAATACTTATACTTTTGATGTTATGAGAAAAAATACCCACCCATTATGACCTACAATGCTTAACATGTTGATCCATATTCGACTACTCACCTGTTTGTATATGTTGTTTGTAATGGAGTTGTATAAAATAGATCTAAGTGAAGCTGTTCTAATACTAAACTATTAACGTTGTACAAGCTTTTTATAAGAGTGTTGTTTATTAAAACAAATAAAACCTAGAATCACCTGTCACGATGTTAAATGTGCCTGACCACTTTAATTAACAATAAGAACTGAGTAATGCAGATTATATGAATGCATCAAAAGCTATTTTCCTTGTGATTTTCTTAACATTTGTTGAAAAGCATTTATTAGTGTTAGCTATTAGACACTCATAATCATTTGCTTTAATTTTTAAATCTCCCTAAATACCTAAATAAAACTAACCTGAGATAACTGGATTTACTTGGATTATTTAAAGCAATTCCCTCTCGTAGGAAATTAAGAGACCATGCTTTAGCCATTTTTGAAATTGTATATACCATTTCAAACAAATATTAACGCAAGCATAAATGAACACTTATGCATAAACGTCTGAATTGGATGTCATTGGATTGTTATATAATTAAAAATATTTTTTTTAATTATTTTTAAACAGGTATTTCAGTTATGAAGACTTGGTCTGCTTAAATATATTGCTCTTCATTTTGGTAAATAAGCTAAATACTTAATTTTAGATATGGCACTGTATGGGGGGGGGGGTTGAATCCGAATAAGCAATAATATATGTCAATAATATATTACTTGTGTCAATACGAACGCGGAATGTTAATAAGCGTACGTAATGTGTTTAAAAAGACTACGCGTGACATTGAGTTGCTTATTTTTTACAGGCGAGGTTTTGCGTCCTTTACCGGAGACAATTAGTGCTACGGATTTTAAAACTTCTGTGGGAAAATGTGTGTAAATTAGCATTGTAATGGCGTTTATGAATGAGGTTAATATATGTATTATATCCCTAACGTCCCTAGAGGAAAATCTGACAATCACTCAAAAAGTGAGGTAGCGGTGTTTTGGTTGTTAGATCTAGGAGCAATTTCCCACTATCCAAGGTGGGTTTTGAGGATTTAAGAACGTTAGGGATAACAATACCCAGTCATGAACCCCTAATTTAACTATTTATTATAATCCATTCAATGTAAGGGGCGGCTTCACAAATTTTAATTTAGAACAACGAAAACTGGTGTGGCAGGAGATATAGTCCTCCGGGCTCACAGTCCGGGAACAATAAAAAAAAAAAAAAAAAAAAGCTTTATTCCGTTGTCGTCTATGGAGCCCGGACTATGATACTTGCAGATATGATAAAGCAGATATAGTCCGGCGGGAGCCACAGTCCGGGGCTCCATAGACGACAACGGAATAAAGCGTGAAACTAATGTAGCGTGAAGAGTCAACTGATCGATTGCCCTATTGTTCACCATTGTTCCCGGACTATGAGCACGCCGGATCATAATTACTTCTACACCGGCGAATAACCGGGGAATAACCGGCGAGTAACCGATGGTTGGGTTTAGAAGCCGCTGTTCCATAATAGATTTACCGCTGTGATATTTTTACCGCTTCAGGTAGTCTTACGGAATAACGCTCACGCACACTAGTCAATAGAAACCCTTAGTTTTCCGAAACGTGGAACATAAACGTTCACGTAAGACGTCACGTGACCCGTTTTGGACCAATCATAGACGATAGATCACGTATACGGCCAAAATATGGCCAAAATATGAAAGAAATCATCAAATCAAAATCATCATCAAACACCTTTCCCTCCATAAAAAAAATTATATATCACTTTGTTTCAATACCGAAATACGTTGAATATTTCTATATATTATCCAGAGACTAATCCGGGTACGGTTTTCTTTTATTTCAAAAATCCAGTCTGATTCTGGATTTATGAGAGTAATCGATAAAGGGAAATTGATTCTGACTGAAATATTGAATTTAGGTGAATAAGTCAACAAATTATGTTTTTGTGTTGAAACAAAAGACGGTACTATAAAAAACGAAGGACATAAAAATTATGATATTTTGAGTACCACATACGACGATTATATGTATCATAAACTATTGTTAGGCAAGAAAAGTTCTTGCATATCAATATTCCAAATTTATAACATTATAAGCTAGCTCTGAGTATATTTTTTTTTTAAATCAGCATTTGGATACCTGAAACATTTTGACGCTTGCATTGATTTAAAGAGACACTGGCACATTTGAAAAATAGTGCGCCCTCAAGATTTTTCAAAATCGATATTTTTGCATGGTTGTAAAGCTTTTATATACAAAAGCCCTCACCCGAAATGATTAAGACCAAATCAGCTTCCTTATGGGTAAACAGAACGATTTTATAGTTTAACGTCGCCGGCGACGTTAAATTCAGCAGACGACGAAAATGGCGTTAACACAAGAACACGCACGCCGTATGCGTGTTTCCCACGCTATGCACACTGTTTGATCGGTCTATAACCTTTGTGGTTTTAATATCAGTAAGTACGAGTCAAAAATGTTCATGTAATATACACATTTGTTGATTAAAGTTATGGAAAACTTAAAAGTTGGCCTACAAATTACCTGGATGTCTTTATCCTCATATCAATGTCCCTATCTGTTTTTGGCTATGTTATTTTTATGTGTAAAATATATATCTGTTCTTCCAATGGCCTAGACTATCATTTGAGAGCAAATTGAAGCAATTTCATATTTTGTGAAAATGTGCCAGTGCCGCTTTAAAACTCGGTCAAAAATCGAGAGCGTTCCATGTAAATATCTACAAAATGATCAAATGTATAATGCCAATCTTTAGGAATCAGCTTCGTTATAGCTTTCCGTTCATCATAACTAAACGGCAATACGATATTTTATGCGGCTAGGAACCTTGAACATTTAAAGGATGATTTTGAGAATTGATAGAAAATGGGAGTTTCACACTAACCATCCTCATAACCAGAAATCACAGGGTAAATGTACAATATCTATAATGCCATGCATCTGTAAATCGACAATTCTGCTATAATTTTGCTATTCCATTACAACAAGCTTCCACGCGAGCAGTGACAAACTATAATTAGGATGATGTCACACACTAGTCTGTTTACATATTTCTCTAAGCCAATTACCGCGCGCCTGTGAGCCCCAGTATAAGGAATTAGTGCATTAACATACGCACGCCCAAAGCCGGTGCAACGTGCAATGTGCCATATCCACGATTGGGTTAGCCAGAGAAGATGAGAAAGAAGGAGATGGCTCGCTTTTGCAATCCGATTACCCAGGAATACTCTCATTTATAAAGCTCAGTGTAGGCACTTCAAGGGCCACTCGATGGGACCTTTGACTAATGGTTCAACCGCCTCAGCTTGGCCGTTCGGGAAGGTTGCACAACAGGAAGTAATGACACTCTCCCACTAAAATAAGGTATCAATTTTCCAGATTAAAAGATCTCTGCTGGAATGAACGCCGCGGTTGTTCTGGGACTGATTGTTTATTATTTAATCATTGGCGAAATAATGAGGGGAAATCAGTGACTTTTTTAACGAAAGAGAAAGCAAAATCGACCCTTTTTCGGGACGCTAACTTTGATTCAAGGTTTTGGGTGGTCAATAAAAGATGTAGTATTTCGCAAATTTACCAATATCCGGGTATTCTCCTGTGAAAATGATATGAATGAATTGATTAGATATATGCATTTTCAAGACATTTCAACCATACTGTTTTGTGTCAGACGTGTCCACGTGCCAAAATACTTTGAAAATTGGGTCAAAGGTGTCAAAGTGTTTCTAAACGTGATGCAGGCGAGTACGTTTCGCTTTTACTGTCACAACCCATAGTGTATAGACCAGGTGCAAAGACCAAGTGAAAACTGGGTAATTGGAATGTGTATGGATTTAATGACAGGTGTATGGAATGTTCTCCAGCCAAAGAGTAGAGCAAGTCTTTGGTCCAACGATTAGATTTAACTGATTGAGATGAATAGGCGGTTTAACAGTTATATTTGATGTAGCAGTCGAACCACCTCCTTCTTTCTCATCTTCTCGGGTAGCCCGACTGGGCGACTTTGGTTACTCGACCCCCGAACTGCAAAGGCCCAAATTGAATTCGCGAATTTTAGGCTACTTTTCACTTTCAATAGACATTGTAACAAAAGTAGAGATAAATACGATTTGTAAAGGTTCTAAGTTGTTCTTACACACACACAGTGATGTTCTTGCTACAAACAAGCATAGAAATCAATTAAGAACACCGCCCGTAGGGTCAGTGTGCAGCCGTGTATGACGGATGACAAATGGCTGTTGTCAATCAGTTGCGATACAAAAAGAAAAGAAAGAGAGTGAGCACCTCCCGGAAGCGAAATTTCTTTTCTTAGTTAACGTTCATGTATCACAGTATCATCTTGCATGATGTTGATCGTTTCTATTGTCACGTGTATGAATTGTATATACGGATGAGCCTGCCTTTATTCCGTGGAAGGTTTATATTGAATTAAAATACCGACATCCCAACAAATCCCTCGCTAGTCTAAGTGGTTAAGACTGAATGCTTCCTATCTCCTCGGCGCAAGTTCGAGCCCCCACTGTGCTCAATTTTGAGAAATTAATTTGTTTTGAATTTTGTTCAAGTGAAATAGATCGAGTCCAAAATGATATTAACGCAAAGAATATGGTTTAAATGCTCCCTAACTTTTTATGCTCCCTAACTCCCTAACGCTTTTTATTTTTCGGCAACTCTTCGCGCGTCTGTCGTCGAATTGGGCTGATAATTGTTGGCAACCCTGCAGTGTGTATGCATAAGTACGAGGTGGACCGGCTGGGTTATTAGCATATTTTATGAATATTGCACAGGTACAGGTACCTATGGTGAAAGTGTTCAGATTGTCTTGAAATTTGGCACGAATGTTCAGAAGGGTCGAATGTAACTACCTGAGCAGATACTTTAGTGAATGAAGATACCAGTGCCTAGTAAATAGGCCCCGCCAACAGAACCTGTATGAAATTGCGTTGAAAAGTAAAAAAATTGGAAGCTGCAGGTACCTGTATGGATTTTCACAAAAGTATAATATTTTGGTTTAATAGAAAGATAACAAATGTAATTTACATTCTATAAAGATACTATATCCAAAACAGGCTTCTGTTCTGTTGGGAGTAATGACTTCACAAAGTCGGGTTACGTACATTTTCCCTATACCATTTATGTGTGCTGTGCAGCGTGCATTTTCAACATTCCCGTTTCTATGGAGGATGTCCGTCAACTTGTTGTAACGCACTGATGAATTTTATCGATTTCAAGATAGCCTTTGATACGATCCTCAGAGGCAAGATGGTCAAAATATTCAGAACATATGGAATTCCGTACAGCATTGACAAAGCCATAGAGGACACCTACCATAACACAAAAGCTTAAGTGACAACTCCTGATGGTGATACAGATGAGTTTGACATATGGAGGAGTGCTTCAGGGTGATACTTTAGCTCCCTACCTTTTCATATGAATAGTTCTTGACTATTGCATGACATCAGCAATAGATGGTAGGGAAGAGCAACTTCGGTTTGCCATCAATCCCAGGCGCAGCCGCAGACTGCAATACAGCATCTAGTATCTGACACTGCTTTTTCAGGCCCAGGACCTACTCAGAAGGGTTGGAGATGCTGCTTTACGTGTCGGCCTGCATATGAATGCCAAGAAGACCAAAAGCACGGTGTTCAACCTGGAGGATGACGTGCTCATAAGAACTTCTGCAGGTACTCTTCTCGAAGTAATACAGGAATTTAAATAACTTGGACACAAAGTAGTTTACAGAAGGCACGCAATAAACTCACCAAGTTATGGAAATCAAAGCTTCCAAAATCAGCCAAACTAAAAACTCTTCCAAGCTACAGTGGAAAGTATTCTACTCTATGGCTGAGAGACGTGGACTGTAACAACTAAAGTTCGCAATATGTTGGGTGGGTGTTACACAAGGCTACTAAGATCTGCCCTTGATAAAAGTTGGAAGGAGCCATTACTAAAAAGGATCTCTATGGCGATTTTCCCAAAGTAAGCGAGAAAGTCAGGAAAAGCTGTCTCCAATTAACTGG
The DNA here is from genome assembly GCA_023653785.1 of Ophioderma brevispina. NCBI lineage: Eukaryota > Metazoa > Echinodermata > Ophiuroidea > Amphilepidida > Ophiodermatidae > Ophioderma > Ophioderma brevispina. The sequence goes on along the minus strand of JAMKCH010043881.1, from coordinate 242,360 downwards.
TAATTGTGTGAGAAGTTCTGGGCAAGTTGTATGAGATCCAGTGGTATGGAAACCATTAGTGTGGTTTGGTGCGTATTCCCGTAGGATTTTCATGCTAAAATTGATTTTGTTGCTGTTTGGGTTAAATAGGGCCTAAACTGTCAGAAAAAGATGGGGTTCAAATTTTCGGACTGCTTCTCCCTTCTTCAAAGGGGGAAATGTTAGTACAGGGAAAATTTTAAAATCGAGTCAAATTGTGTTTTAATATACAAGTTCGTCTACTTATAAGGATTAGAAAAAGTATAAATTTTCCTAGGTTCCAACCTTTAGTTCAAGCGGTATAACCCCATAATGATTCAAGGTCACTATGGGGTAAATGTTCCGATGTTGTTTAGAGTGTTGTCAAATGACACTTGATACTTGATACTTGATATAGAAACATCCTCATAAGCAAATCTTGCTGTCCTGGATGCTTAACTGTGCAGTGTGATGATTCCCTATTGTCATACTGAAACAGAATATGCATCTTAACTGATTTGGTGACATCCCCATTGCAACATCCAGGAAAGTTTTGGTGATCTCCATAGACCATGTAGACCCTTGCTGCATTTTGCTATGTAATTAGCCAACCAAATGTCACACACTGTAAAATTATACATTTTTGGATCCTATGAGACAATTCAAACAACTTATCACCAGTTTCAACACAATCTGATCATTGGGTAAATTTTACCCCAGGATGACCTTGAATCATTATGGTGCTATAGTGCTTTAACTAAAGGTCGGACCCTAGGCAAATATATACTTTTTTCTTATCCTTATAAGGAGGCGAACGTGTTAATGTAATTCTTATTCAGTGGGCGGGGTTTAGTAAGCAAACACGCAATATCATTGGTTGTTGCCTATCTTATATGAGACGATATTAGATATCGTGTATAAGGTTACGCAGTGCACGCAGCTAGTACGGGACAGTGGGGGAATATTTTTGGTTAATATTATTGAAATAAAATATTTTCGGTGATTAAAACAACCAAAACTAAATAAGAATGAGAATAAAAGATAGCATAAAAGATATCGTAGTGGCCGGCATCCACTACTCAAAATATTGGACTGCCCATCCAATATGACACGATATTAGATAGGCAAAACAACAAATCCTATCTTTTATTCTCTAATTAAAACACAATATGACTCGATTTCAAATTTTCTCCTATAGTAACACCCCCCCCCCCTCTTGAAGAAGGGGGAAGCAGTCTGAGAATTTGAATCTCATCATTTTCTGACAGTCTGGCTCCTATTGAATGAAAAACAGCAAGAAAATCAATTTTAGCAAAAAAATCCTACGTTAACTGTTTCATTGACATACCAAAACACTATACATGGTAAAAGAAGCGTTGGAATACCAATTATGACATATACGGACAAACTTTGTAAGGACATGGATTTAGACCAGCTGAAATGAAGACCTGCATGGAAGAATGGAGTGTATGAAGAGCCTTCACTAATGTCCTACAGATGTCGACGAAGTGAGAGAGAGAGTGAGTGAGAGTGATATAGGGAAGATTATAAATGATCATATTTGCTTACAAAACCCGGTACATATTTGGGTTTCATTGTCTGGGCTCCGAGGCACGTCCATATTCCCTGCGAACACAACACCCCCGGCCTTAACCTTGAATTTGCTTAGAATTCCATTGCAAAAGTAGAAAACAAATTTAATTCTTTTTGTCATGTCTCGATGCACTTTTGAACCTTTTTTATTATTCTCTTTCTCCTGGGGTAGTAAATACCATTATTGCAAAAGTTAACAATACGAACATTGTTAGGTGAAAGCAGAGCATGTCAATGTGGTTACTCTTGACTAGGTCTACTCCATCAGTACATATTAATGCACGAAATAGATCTTTGTATAAGAACCAAGGAACAGCAACTCCTGAGATGATCGCATTTTTTGGTTTGCACTGGTCCAGACGCTTCTTGCAGAGCATAATAATTCATATCTCAAGTCAACTGAAATCCAGCCGCGCTACATTTGCACAAACGACTACCAGTTGTTTAGCTAACGAAAATATTTTCCCAGGAACTTTTATTGTAGTATTTGCATATCTCTGATACATTCATGCTGACTAGATCAACTTACTGCTTAAATGCAGCCCCATCACTGGCTGCAGGTGTAAATTTGTAATTTCGACGGGCTTCGTTACAAAATTGTATTATATTTGAAGCATAAAGGGGCAAGAATGGAGAATTATGGATACGCCGTCGAGCAGGATGAAAAACAGATTCCACAAAAGGATACACAGACTTTACAGTCAAAAACAAGGTAAGTTTTTAGGTTTAACGAAGCAAATTCCTGCATTTGATGTATCGCCTAGTCGTTCCACGGACAGAGAAATTTATTGTCTTTCGTAACTATTCTATTTGAACATGATGCTGAGTGAACATTGATAAGATTAGATAACCTTCGGTTTCATTGCACCATATATTTTAAGCAGAGCGAAAACGGGAAAGAAACAAATTCCTCCAATTTTATATGTTTGACAGCTATGGCACACGCTAACCGTACTTAGAAAAGAGATGGCTACAACAGCTGCATAAAAGGACATTCCTGATGTCAGCTGTTTTACCAAATACACGCCCGAATGAAATGCTTGTTGCCGATTAGTACACAACTATACAGACTAAGACAGATTTCTTGTGGTCACAACTTAGTCTAACTAATATCTAGAGCTAAGGATTCCCATCTTTATTTAGAGAAATAGTTAAGTAGATAGTAAAGCTCAAGGGTCTGTAATTATTTTAAATCTTACTGTAGCTCTGTGGCAAACGTTCATCAAAATATTTTTTAAAAAATGGTGAGTAAAAAAGGTCACAACCCTTTCTGTTGAGTAAAATCTTAGTCAAAGTTGAGTAAACCTTACACAAAGCTGAGTATAATTTACCCAACAACGAGTAAGGTTTACCCAACAATGAGTAAGGTTTACTCAACTTTGACTAAGTTCTTACTTAACAGTAACAGTTGTGTCCTTTTTTTAACTCAACATTGAGTAAAATATTTTTTACAGTGTAATAGTGTTATAAAATGCATGGCCTTCACTACAGTTCCGCCTGCCCCGTGGTTCATTTGGACATGGACAAATGAACCATGAGAATATCTCGTTCTTCGAAAGTGACGTTAAGCCGTCGGTCCCATGCACAGAAAGTCACAGTCAGTTTCGAAAAGAGTAAGGCGGTAACACCTGACTGTCCCAAACCGTCTTGGTCAGTTTCGAGGGATACCGCTAGTAGAATGGTTAATCACTCTTGGGTATACCTCTGAGGGCTCGGTCGTCTATATTATAATAATTAAAATAAATAACAAAAATACACTTAAATAATCATTATAGACATCGTATCGCTTGATTTTAACAACATTTAAATGACTCTTTAAAGTTACTGTTATCGTATGTAATGTTATGTGATGTCATTTACATTACCTTTTTAACTATATATGAAAACCGATGTAACGAAATTGAGAGTCCCGTACTCCCGTGACTTGAGTGAGTATCCTATCTTCCATGTCAACATAGACGGAATAAACCGTGACCTTGTAGACGAGGCTATCTACAAGGTCACATGGGGTATAACGCTGAAATAGACGTTAACAATGGAGAATACAACAAGTAGGACACAACACAATACAACATGTAGGAGGACACTACTCCATTGTATTCCATGGTATGGCACAAGTTGAATATACCTATGTCTGGGGCGGTGGAAGTTTATTAGGAACAGCTTAGCGGAGCGTGTGACAGCGTGGGGCAGGGCCCGTTTTAGGACCCTGACATTTTGAATTTTATGAAAATTATGCTATATTAAGCGACGTATTTTGAAAAGTTTAAATTATTATTATCAGTCAGTCTGAAGGTCATCCAAACACATATATTTACGTTTGGAGCCAATTTAAGCTTCCAATTAAAAAGGACATATAAAAATTCCAAATGATGGGTAACCTATTTTTATGCTACGAGTCTTAAAACACTGAGCTGAAAACAAACCGCGTGCAGTCAATTTTTTTTCAGTTCCTTATACAGAAATCAACAATTCCGTGGTTTTTTCGTTGTAAACGTACAAAGCAAATTGGCGACACTGTTTTCGCTCAGCAGTGGCGTACTGTTTTTTTAACTTGTAAACTTACAGCAGTAGGTCGAAAATACATTCAAGCTGCCAAATCATATTTAATAATGATTTTTGCTAGCGTGACTATTTTGCCATCTTTTACTCTAAAGTATAACTGCGCCTTTGTCCTATTTATATTTTACACTGAAATACATTGTAAAGATGTCCATTTCACGTTTAAAAAAGAATGGTCTGTGATATTATGTTATTTTACTGTCCGTCATGCAATTTACAGTGATTAACAACATTGAATGGTCTTAAACGACCCTTAAGCCCTACAAGAATTCGAACATTTTGATGAACTTTTCATCTAAAAGTAATATAGGTTTTCTTATTCGAATTTGTATCAATGAATGTGTCATTGATTTTTGTTCAATTGCAATATCAACAATATCAAGCCCGACATATCCAATATCCATGATATGGTTTCATTCAATTTAGTGTTGTGTAGAGGGCTGTCATAACAACAATGTGCTTTTTTGTGATGATTTTGTATTGAATTTCTTGGATTTCTATTTTCTCTAATTTAAAGGCACTATCAGTGATTTGCTAAATCAGAAAATCGAGAAAATTATCAAAAATCAGATTTTTGCATTTTTGGAACAAGTATAGGTATCCTAACATGCCCTGCAAGTGATAAGTCTAGAAGCAACCTAATAAGAACAAAATTTGATATTCTAGTCATTATTCGTCCGTACGGACACTTACTACAACGTGTAATTGAATGGGAATTCACATATCTCTGAACACTGCTGTTTTTACCTTTTCTGTCAATTTTTCAGTTGGAAAATATACCTTATTAGAGTCCTACAGACTTATCCTTCACTTTTAAGCTATTTCTACAAAGTTCAAATATTCTTTATCTTTCATGTGAATCACTGATAGTGTCTTTAAGACACAGCTCTTTCCAGTTCTATAGACGTGGGTTGTGTGTTGTTCTGTTTTGTTTTATAAACTATAAGATTGTTAAAATCAATTACATAAGACTAAATAGCTTTTACGATGCAGTGATCATCACCATGTGGAACAATTATTGTCAACGGATCATACGAGTTTCAATGAAACAAATTTTAAATACAATGACACATTAATATGCATATCAGTGACTGAATGATAAAATTGGTTTTGCATTACTGCGACTCCGACTTTTAGAACCAATTCCATTTGTCTTTAGTGCTAAAATCAATTACACAACCGCAACATATTTAGGAAAACTTTAAATTCCACAGAACTTGGATAAAGTTGTTTTCTATTAATTTTATAAAAATTTATTAAGCACTCTCTCCTATAATGCTCTGGCGACATTATGCGGGTTTCGTGGGAACAGGTCACTTATGGTAATTTTGATAACTAAACCTTAAAACTCACCTTAAGACACTTAAATAGTTTGGTATTTTCTGAGGTGAGGGAACCCTTCACTGGAATTTTAACCCGAAATTGAACATGACGCTGAAAAACAAACCCAACCCAACAAACTAGGAGGGGAAAGGGTAGTATGGCCTTCCCGTTATTGCTGATGTTGAAGGTGAACAAAACTTGTGTTTCATCTTTGTTTCCTTTTCGAATAAAAGATGAAATACACGGTCAAGGTTAAATGAACTCGACAATAGAAGCCCAAGATTTATTTATTCGTGGAAGAGGACATGTATCTTGTGCTTTGCGTCAGGAAAAAAATAGCTCAATCTTAACCGTCGTGGTGATTAGCACCTAAAAGTCTTTTCAACCGCTTGGGTAATAACAATGGCTATGTTACTGCTGAAGTGCTTTATTCTCTGCATACCGAGCGGATTAACTGGATATCAAAAGTGTTATTATTTGCTCGAGTTATTTACAGCATGATGTACATCTACTAGTCACTGATATTTAGGGAAAGAAACTGTGATGAAATTTTATTAATTTTCAAACAAATGTGCAACTTATGGACTTGACATTGAAAGTATTGAAAGGTATAATATTTAATTTTGATCTGTGCATAAATCAGTCACTTCGCCGATATGCGTAATCAAAGTCCTATAGCCAAGCATCTTTCTCTCTTTGATCCTTATAGAGGGATTGTTATTAAGCGTGTGTGAACTCTCCCCTGTACAAAAAAGAAATAAAAACGCTGTTTGAAATAATCCTAACTTACCATAACATGACTTGACTGGGCTCACCAATGTATTAATTGCAAACAGGATGTTCCTTGTTCAGCTAGGAGCGAAGAAGAGTCGATGGCGTAGGCTCAAGAATGGACTACTCCAAGGGAGCGTGCTCGCACCTCTCCTGTTCAACATCTATACCAACGACCAGCCCATGCCCAGGAGTGCATGAACATATCGATCTTGGTTCTTGGATGACGATCTTGGGAATTAGTGCACAAGATGCAGACTTCACAGCTTTACAGAGAGACTCTCCAAAGCTTTGAATAAACTCACTCCTTACCACGAGGAAAACCACCTACGTTCAAATCCATCCAAGACACAGGTGTGTGCTTTACATCTACGCAACCGTGAAGCCAAACGTCAGCTTAAAGTAACCTAGTCGGGAACACCCCTGAGCACTGTGATAATCCTGTCTACCTATACCTTGGATCGCACTCCCTCTTATGAGACCCACATCAATAAGCTTCAAGAAGACGAAGAGTAAAGCATGTTCACGTAATTACATCTTGAACAAACTCACTGGTACAAGATTGGGTGCTCGCTTTCACACCCTAAGATCGACGGCTCTTGCCCTTTGCTACTCATATGCCTGCCCTCTATGGGAAAGATCAACCCATGCCAAGAAACTTGATCCAGCGTTAAATGGCCGGCTTATCACAGGATGCCTTCGACCAACTCCAACGGAGAACTCCTAGCAGGAATATCCTAGCATTAATTACCCCACCAGACATTCGTCACAGTGTGGCGAGAATGCAAGAGCGTAGCTGCCAAGTATCTAATGTGAAGCACCCTATGTCCAGCCAGAGACCAGCTGCCAACCACCCTAATTCAGAGAGAGAGTTTCTTAAGCAAAATCCAACCTCTTGAAACCGTCTCTAAGGAGTTTTTAAGAGAGTCGCCTTGTGGAAATCTATTAACATCTATCATGGGCTGAATGGCGATATCCCAACAGATTGAGAACCAGAACTGACCGGTCTAAGGTTTCCTTGCAGAAATGGGGCTACCTGGAAGCAGATCAGGACACTTGTGGTTGTGGAACTGCACTACAGACAATGGAACATCTCTTGGTCTGCCCACTGTTGGAGCAATGCACAGACAAGGACCTTGCAGAATGCAGTGAAGCAGCCTGCAGACATCTCTGGCTGGATCATATTTGAGAACTACTGTGTTTGGATACGATAAGAAGAATCATCGTAACAATGACTGGAAAGCAATCCTGGACCTGTGACCAGATCGTAAATTAATTTGAACTTTAAAGTTATTATTGATACTTTTATTAAATCCGCAATAAATAATTTGTAATTACAAAAGTGCAAAAAATATACAAAATCAATCAATAAATAAAAAGCTACAGCAGCTGTATCGGACGGGTGCGCAATCCACCGACTAAAAGCCCATCAAACATGTTTTCATTTGACTGATCAAACTAATATAATTCAAGCAACCAGACGTGCCCATCATGATGTACATCAGAACAAAAGACGGACACTAGTTTTCCTGATTATCGCAATTTACACGGTTGTAACTGACGAAGTATTTTCCTGCTCCCTCCGATATTAATAAAGACGGTATGTATTATTTCTTTAGGCGCATGCAACAGTTATTATTAGGAGGGTGAAATTGAGAAGAATTATTTTTTGGAACGTTAAAAAGGGATGGCAGAAATTGTTGGTATTTATTTTGCTAGGCATATTCCTAATGTGCCACAAAATGCAGTGAATCGCTACGCTGCAGATGATCAACATTTCGTAATATAAGGATTTTTATACTTAATATCCATTATTGCCTGAATGATATATTTGGCGGGGGTTCAATACTGCCCTGTTGAGATGCAAAGTATATTTAAGCCAATAATGTTATCGTTCCTAATTCACATGTCAAATGTTATTGTTAAAGGAAACTGTTTTGCCAGAAATCCTGTTTTTGCCAATAAACTATACATCCATAATGTAAATACCCAGGATGATTTTAAATACGTAGCAAGGAATGATTGGAGGTTCGTAAATCTGTTTGTATATCCATTTAGTTCAACTAACATTGTTAGATTGAAATTTGTTATTTTATCCTCTGCAGGCAATGGGAACTTAGAAATGAGACGTTTGCGTGTTTGTTGTATTTGGGATAGTTTGATCAAAAACAAAATCAAATCATAAAAAAAAGAATATTTTGCCTGATTGCTACAAAGCAATTAAACAGCACAGAGCCCATTGTAAACAGATGAGTTGAACCAATCGCAAGCAAAAGATTTAAATAGAGCGATTATTTCTTGTTCCATACTTCAAATTGGAGCGCAGTGATCATCACACTCACTTTTTAATATTTGACTTCAAATATGCATTATGCACTAGCAGATGAAAATACTCATTGGCTTTTCCTTTATCTCTCTGGAGATGCGTGTGGCGATAATAATAGCCAAGAATTACCCTAAACCGAAGTCACGGTAACAAATAAAGAGATCGAATTGTTCTTCGTGCGATTTAATAAGAAACAAAATGCTGGACACATTTCCACTAAACCTTTAGTTTAATTTTTTGTCCACTGGAGCAATAAGGAAAACATTTTTTAGAGGTTTTACAGATCATTCGCAGCAGAGTTAACAATTCAACCATTAGTTGAAGCATCATTCTATAACAAATATAGATATACCTATAAATGGTTGTCAGATCTAGGACCAATTTCCGACAAGAGTTCCATATGTATCCCTTTCAAAGTTCTACATGTAACAACTTATTTTTTTCTTTTTTGCCTAGGGTTAGAGTATTTGTTAGTGTTAGGCCATAAATAGAATAATTTGTTTACTGTGAAGAGGGGTACATATGGAACTCTTTCCCAATTTCCCACTAATCCAAGGCAAGGGTCCGCGTGATTTTTGTCAGGTGGTTTTGAAGCGATTATGTGACGTTAGGAAAGGATATATATATTAATAGTAATAATAATAATAATAATAATATAAAAATAATAAGCAGTAGAAGTTTGTGAATAATAAAGTAGATAAATTGACAATATTTTGGTTAAAGAATCTATTTATGTTAGGTATATTTATTATGACATTTGACTTCCAATGTTGATTTGCAATATTTGACTTCAAATATGCATTATGCACTAGCAGATGAAAATACTCATTGGCTTTTCCTTTATCTCTCTGGAGATGCGTGTGGCGATAATAATAGCCAAGAATTACCCTAAACCGAAGTCACGGTAACAAATAAAGAGATCGAATTGTTCTTCGTGCGATTTAATAAGAAACAAAATGCTGGACACATTTCCACTAAACCTTTAGTTTAATTTTTTGTCCACTGGAGCAATAAGGAAAACATTTTTTAGAGGTTTTACAGATCATTCGCAGCAGAGTTAACAATTCAACCATTAGTTGAAGCATCATTCTATAACAAATATATATATTACATATAAATGGTTGTCAGATCTAGGACCAATTTCCGACAAGAGTTCCATATGTATCCCTTTCAAAGTTCTACATGTAACAACTTATTTTTTTATTTTTGGCCTTAGGGTTAGAGTATTTGTTAGTGTTAGGCCATAAATAGAATAATTTGTTTACTGTGAAGAGGGGTACATATGGAACTCTTTCCCAATTTCCCACTAATCCAAGGCAAGGGTCCGCGTGATTTTTGTCAGGTGGTTTTGAAGCGATTATGTGACGTTAGGAAAGGATATATATATTAATAGTAATAATAATAATAATAATAATATAAAAATAATAAGCAGTAGATGTTGTGAATAATAAAGTAGATAAATTGACAATATTTTGGTTAAAGAATCTAATTTAATGTTTGGTGATATTTTGATTATGATCATTTGACTTAAAATGTGGATTTGCAATATTTGACTTCAAATGCTGACATCATAACTGTCAAAGATGACAACTTAGATACCTGGTAATAATGGTAAAATTGTTCGACTCAACGTAACTGACAGTTGCAAGTTGTTTCTATATAAATGGCGAATTTAAGACGACTTAACAGATTGATGCAAATGCGGTTTGACTATTTCATTCCAATTTATCTATTTATCCCTTGAGACCAAACTTGTCAAAAATAACTCCTATACCTCCGTGCTGGATTATTTACAATTACTTCACGGTTCGTTGCTTTGTAGTTAGATTTAATTATTTGCACATTATCGCACGAATCAATGTACTTTCTCGAGTTGTCCTTAACAATGTCGACTACATTTTAATTTGTGTTTTTGTATAGCGCAATTACGTGAGATCATTGCGCTTCACAAGTTTTGCCACGAGGAATTATCAGAATAATTTTGCTTTAAGCAACTGCGGGTTAAGCGCACGAACCTATGCAGCATTTAGAATGTGACATTCATGTAACAGCTCCCCATTTCACTCATGGGTAGAGAGAGAGAGGCAGCCGAGCCAAAGTGCATCACCCAAGTGCACAACACGTCGGACGCAGCTCAGGGGACTTGAACCCACAACCTTCAGTTCACCCTGGTGCTCTATCTACTGTATCACACATGCTTCTAATATTTATGGGGATAAACAAGATCAAGGAGGGGTCACAATTGAAAATGCCCGGATTGGTCTGTTAATTGTATTGGTTCTAGACCATTTAATCACTTCATATTCTCTTATATACCTAATGATGAGCCCAAACAACTCACCAATCTTCTCACCTTTAAATCAGTACTATTATTATGGTATTGGTAAATACGATCACTTGGCGTGTGTCGGCCCTGCGTGTGCAAATTTTGCCATTTTTGTTGAATTTAGATGCAAGTTGAAATTTTTAAGCATCCGATTGTTATCATCAAATTAATTACCTATTTTCAAAAATTCCACAAATCAATAGTTTAACTGTCCTTTTAAAATAAATAACAAACAAATTTAAATTGGGCTTTTACCCATTTTTTCGTTATTGTGTGGTTTGGTATGTCAATGAAACAGTTTCCGTAGGATTTGTGTGCTAAAATTGATTTACTTGCAGTTTTTAATTCAATAGGGACCAGACTGTCAGAAAATGATGGGGTGCAAATTTTCTGATTGCTTCCCCCATCTTCAAGGGGGGGGGATGTACATTAACATGTTCGTCTCCTTATAAGGATTAGAAAAAGTATATATTTGCCTAGGTTCCGCCCTTTAGTTAAAACGCTATAGCCCCATAAAGGTTCAAGGTCGTCCTGGGGTAAAAATTAGATTTAGTTGAAACTGGTGATAAGTTGTTTGAATTGTCTTATAGGTTTTAAAAATGTATTATTTTACAGTGTGTGACATTTGGTTTGCTAATAACATAGCAAAATGTAGCAAGGGTCAACATGGTCTATGAGGTTCCCCAATACTTTTCCTGGATGTCGCAATGGTGATATCACCAAATCAGTTAAAATGCATTTTCTGTTTCAGTATGACACAATGAATCATTTGACCACTTTCAACAACATCGGAGCATTTACCCCCAGGTTGACCTTGAACCAATATGGGGCTATACCGCTTTAACTAACGGTTGGAATCTAGGCAAATAAATACTTTTTTCTAATCCTTATAAGAAGACGAACACGTTAGTGTACATTAAACACAATTTGACTCGATTTTAAATTTTCCCTGCACTAACATTTCTCCCCTTTAAGGGGCAGCAGTCCAAAAATGTGCACCCCATCATTTTCTGTATTCTTGTATTTTTGCCTGTCAGCGTGGCGTAATATGTCGCATCGTTTATCATGTCTATACTACACCGTTAAGAGAAATTTATCCATGGTTGGTTCAATTATGCATGTACACTTAATTCTTGTTGGTTTTTCAAAGAGAATGCCAGGTAAAGAAAGAAAAATATTCAAATATATTGACATTAACCTATACTGTAATCGCTTTCATGTATTTGAAACCAACTTAGGTATCTAAACTTTACATAATTTGTGATAATGAGCATAATTTTATTGGAGTATCCTTGATGTAAGATATTAATGAATTAGACTAAAGACTCTTTTTCGGAATAAAGCTGTACAATACTTTTAATTCTTTTGAATTTAACTTTGATCCTTTTAGAGTATTTCACGCTAGGCTACGGGAGGAATCATTATCTACGCCGGGGAATGGAAAATTTGAGGGGTAATACGGAAAAAATTGTAAGCGACAGTGGGCTACAAGACATTTTCAACAAATCAATCAATCAATCATTTATTTATTTGTCCATCAACAATATTTACATACAGAAATTGGACAATATTATAGAATCAATATAATATAGAATTTGAAAATGCTATAAGCATGAAATATCTGTACATAAATAAATTTGACTGGACGAGGACATTGCAAAACGCAGAGCGTGTAACGCAATGCCCTCGGTTAGACAAAAAATAAGATAAACAGTAATAGTACAAATTTATGTGTAAGGAATATAAACATGGACCTACATATACCCAATAATTAATTATACATGACCAATGAAGAATGGAATAAGGAGGCAATGAAGAGCAAGACTGGTAAATTATATAAGAGAAATTAGACTATAATTAAATTTAGCTTATTACACAGTAGGTGTATGTAAATAATATAATAGGTATGTAGGCAACTTAACCAATATGTCCAGGGGAATAACAAGACCAAACACATAAAATACATCATGTGGCAAGGGACAAAACAAAGACATACAAAAACGGGACAGGGAAAGGGGGAGGGTGACAGCAGTGACTAAGAGAGAACGGGACGGCGATATAATGCACGTAATAAAGGACACAAGGAAAAAAAAAAAACAAAGAGAGAGTGAGAGGAGGAGGATCATGAATTTCACGCTTTTATCCTGTGTGTCTGCATGGTCTTAAAAATCGTCACTTGGCCACTTCACTACTTACAATATATTAGGATATAGGGTGATTTTAGCAGTTCCAGGCGATTGAAGTACATTGCGTATTATATTGATTTTAACAATGTGCTCAACAGTTTATCAACTCAAAAGAATCTTTTAAACACAAACATATGTCAACATTCATATTTAACTTAAAGCTTTATATTTATACCAGTGAGTATCCCGTCAATGCCTTTAAGCACACTTTTACAATTACATCTTGTACTGCATGTTTATATTTGTCTTTTCTTGTCTTGGATAGTAAACTTTTAACTCTTTTTGTCACATATTTTCTCACATTTTCAAATGTATCAATCACAAACTGTGGTGGCTCATGTTTGCAAATATCTAAAATTACTTACAAGGGGCCTATATTGTGAGCACGATTCTTATAAGATTCCCAATACTCATGAAAGCAAGCAAGGTAATTAAAGAAAATGTGGAACTCTTTGTCCGATGCATCTGCATCATTTAAATGTGTTGTTGTGTTCACCAGTTTATCAGGAAAACCGGATTATGACTCAATTGCAAAGATAGAGCTAAAGGTTTTTAAAGCTATCATTTACATCCAAATCTAACTCTGAATGACTTCTAATTTTAGATGATTGTTTCTGAGTAAACCACCCTTACATCTCGAAAATACCTTCTTGTTCTACAATTTTACATTCGTCAAATGCAAAACTTGTGTTTAAGATTAAACCATTGACCTCTTCTTGTTCATACATTTTGCAATTGTAGTAATTACAAATGTTGGTTTACTCATGTTAATTCATGTTATTCAATTTACTAGTAACGTTTCTTTTTAAAAATTTAAATACTCGTCATCCACGTGTTCACGTATGCCGTCATTACGTTAGTTTTCTTGGCGTCATCTGTGACAGATGTCATAGAGATCTATTGATTGACCAACGACCAAAGTCATGAACTCTTTTCAAACAGATTTATCTGGAGATCTAACAAGGTAGATATGACATTTGTGGCGACTTCTCTTCCTCTGTGATTTTCTGTCATTCCCTGCGTGTTCACATTTACAATTCAAATCCCTGTTATTTTAAACAGGGTGAATGCCTTCGGATGACACAATTTTAAACTAAACCATGTAACACTCAGAACAAAGTAGAGATCTCTTTGAGATCCAATCATGGAGCTCTTCTCATATCCTTACCTATGTTATTAAAGGAATATTATAAAATTAAAATTGGCCATATAATTTCAATTGAGGCGGTTCCATGTTGGGGGGATAGAAAGTATGTTAATCAGAAGCAATGGATAAAAGCTGGCGTAACAATGGTGATAGGACTGCTTCGCTTCTCAATGTTTCTTTTGAGTATCATGCAGGAAAGCGTCATTGAATTGACCTGTTTGTGGCTGATATGTTCCCTTTTATGTTACGCTGGACTTTTTAATTGGGAATAAAAAAACATCAAGTAGCAGAATTTTGTAGTATGTGTTTTATGCCTTGACTGATCAACCAGAATATCAGACCTGATCTTTGTTTATCGGTGACAGTCAAAGTAATGCAATGGTTGGAGCAGGCAATTTACAATCCGAGGTCCGATATTTAAGTCCACAAAAAGTGCATCTGGATTTTTCAACATGGCGTTTATACGTATATAAATAGGCAAAATGTTGTATTTTTTGTAAACATGTTAAGTACTTGATTTGCGACTTTTGGCTGGCTTTTGTAGCCCAGTACAAATTTTAAACTGCTCGAAGAAAAGAAGCTAAAACATTTCTTAAATGGTGTGTCGTTATTAGTTACAAACATTAAATAATCACGGGCATTTAATCAGATTGAAATAAAGGAAAGATATGCATCTCGTCGGTCTGGTCTTAGCCATCTTCATACTACAATCTTCATACTTGGAATTAAACAATTTTAATTTGGTAACAAAAACGAATGACCACTACCACTTAAAATGGATTTAAAGTCATGCACCTGCGCTGGTCTACTTATCTTTATACTTAGAGTGCTTCGGAATTAACTGATTTTATAGGAAAAGTGTTATACATGTACGTCCAAAGCAAACCCATATCTGTATGTCACTGAACAGGGAACACCTATCTCCCGATTCTCCATTGACTGTCTGCAAATTCATTTCTTTCTTAATAAATCCACTTGAATCAGCAGTTGCTCACGCTGTCATGTTTGTGGATGATATTTGAGTGATCACTAAAATAACTGATCATGTTAAACTTAAAGGTTCACTCATACTTCCTACGTACGCCTTCGTTGCACTAGACGTCTTTGCGTACTTCGTGACAGGGGGTCACTGCGATCCATTGATCGATCAACGACCAAGTGCCGTTGAACTGTTCTCAACGGCATTTATCTGCAGATCTAACTCGAGAGATCTGCCATTTGTGGTTTGAAAGATTTTGTGCATTCATGATTGGTTAGCTGTCATTGCGCCCTTTGTTCACATTTAAATTTGAATATCTTTCATCTAAGAAGGGTCAATGCCTTTTTTTGGTCGACACGGTTTTAATTTCGAACAAACAGACAAGCGCCATACAAAAATTCAAAGAATTAACCAGATTCTCTCAATTTTGTAATTCATATCGTTTTCATCAATGGAGTTAGCCTCTTCTAGTGACACAAATGCAAAACATATAACTTAATAAATGCAGACAAATCAAATATTGCCCACTATATAATTTTGAAAAGCAAGGTAAATACAAATTTTGCAGATGCTTGAATTTGGCTAGGGAACCTTTCATCTGTTCAGAATGCAACAGAAAGATTTTGTCTATGTACACATGAAAAAAAAAAAAAAAAAAAAGGTCAATGCCTTTTTTTGGTCGACACGGTTTTAATTTCGAACAAACAGACAAGCAAACAAAAAGATATACATGTTACGAACAAGCAGATTAATTTGCGCCATACAAAAATTCAAAGAATTAACCAGATTCTCTCAATTTTGTAATTCATATCGTTTTCATCAATGGAGTTAGCCTCTTCTAGTGACACAAATGCAAAACATATAACTTAATAAATGCAGACAAATCAAATATTGCCCACTATATAATTTTGAAAAGCAAGGTAAATACAAATTTTGCAGATGCTTGAATTTGGCTAGGGAACCTTTCATCTGTTCAGAATGCAACAGAAAGATTTTGTCTATGTACACATGACATCTTTGGTATCAAATCTATCTTGACGCGCGCGTCTGGGGATTTCACTAGCTGTACTAATTGCCCGTGGTTAAAACAAAATGTTCACCGCAACGTAGCATACCTTCATATAAGTTTGATTGTTTTATGCATTTGCGTGCTGCAGGTAATGCTTTTTCTATGCCCCAGAGGTCTTGGTGTATGTGATGAACATCAATGGCTCGAAGGCACAAGACCCTCAAGGGCCACGAGTGACGATCTGCATCAACAGTGTTTACTCACATAGCGTTAACACCAGGGTGCCTCCATTGAGTTCCACATACCGTTTATATAGAATAATTTATACGATTGCACAAAATGCATGGACTTGATCATTACTCTTTCTATACTGGCAATGCGTAAGGACGGTCGACTTCTTTCAATTATGAAGTGACGTTTTGCTCTTTTATTACTCTGGGAATTGCTTGAAAAATCGCAATAGCTTATGGTCAGCCATAACTTGGTTTAAATAGGTAGAATAGAAAACAAAGTGCTCATTTATTGACAGCAGACCACCATTAGTGCTTCAAAAAGGTCAACACGAAGGTAAACAATCTTGATGTGTAACGCTTTTATATTGCTACAACTTGATCACGATTTAATCTACATAGCAGTTTTATTCCAGTAATAAAGAGTATAATTCCAGTTTACCCAATGTAATGTTTAAAACTATTAATTATCCATTATTTGAATCGGTATGCTGTTGGTCTTAATGTACTCTGCTACAAATGCAGCAATTTGAGGTATATCACCATAGATATGATGTTTGGTAGATATTTAAATTGTCTTGGAGCTCTTTTTTCATATTCCATGTTTCTGTATCATACAATAAGATACTTTCCACACAGGTCCTGAAGAAGGCAATCTTAGTTGCTCTGATTTAATCAAACTTCCATATGATGTCAAGATTATTGCATACACGCCATTCATGTCCTTTACTTGTCAGGATGTCCGTTCTGCTATAGCAAGTACATGGGATCTTAGATATTTAAACTCTACTTCCTTGATACTTGTGCAATTCATTGAGCTGATAGGAGAATGCTCTACCTCTTCATGCTTTCTGTCCGTATTCTTTGCATTCTCACTTTAGTGGTTGACTCTTCAGGCGGGCGAATGATATCAGTTCTGCAGTATTATGTAACATCGTCAGCTTCGTCTAGATCAGTCAAGTGCTTTTGACTTTAACAAGCACATCTTATGCCAATTGTGAGGCCCTTATCGTTCATCGTTGCCTGCTGATTAGTGCGATGAAGTCAACCACAAGGAAAGGAGCAAGTTTGTAACCCTGCAGAGTTCCTGCCGTAGTAGTGAATTCTTCAGTGGGACCATCCATGCTCTGCCGGCACAAACTTCTTGTGTTGTCATGTATAGCAATGGTTCTTTCCATCTCATCATGGACACCATATTTTAGGAGCATGTGCATCATTGCCTTTATATATAGATCACACTAGCAAAGTCTTTTGAGAAGTCGACAAAGACTATGATGCTCCCTTCTTTGAGACTCGCATTTCCTCGATGAATCTTCAAAGAATTTGTGGTAGGGTAGATCTATCCCTACGATATCCATTCGGGTTCGTTCGAAGAATGGGCTTGATGTGTGGTGTTAAGCCTTTCCAAAAATTGAGTTGTACTCCATTGCAACAACAGCAGATAGACAGATGTCTCCCGTTTCCAGGCTGCCGGAGATCACCTTTCTTTAAGATGGGAATGATGCATGTGATGGAAAATACCTTAGGTTTATTATCCATTATACCCATTAGAGTATTGTTGCAGACCTCAAAGTGTTACTCTTCCAAGCGTGGAAAAGCAAATGCTTCCATATGAAAATCGGGATATTGGTAACTGATCAGAGAGTTGTATATAAAAGGAGAATTAGGATTTACGAAAAAGACCATATGTTTCATAAGCAGTGATAAGAGAGGTCCATCAAAAGATTACGTCCGGGAATTTCAGTTCAGTCATCAAAAAAATCCACTATCTTGTTACCACATATCATTTTATATATTTAATTGCACATGTCTAAGGTAGAACTCAGACGACACGATAATGAGGTACCCCTCAAGGATACTTTGTTGCAACGATAAACGAAAACTGGTGTCAACCAACTTTCTGCTGCTTCTATCCATTGAAGGTCGATACTTTCAATACGATGACGTTTAGTAGCATTCAAGTTAACAACCTCTCGCGATTTAGTGTCTATTAGTGGCAGCCCGTATTGCAGCATTTCTCAGCAAATTTACCTTTAGATGACCTTTGACCTGCGGGGTCACTTCGAAAGTCCGATAACAACCCCCAGAGTGTCGTTCTCCACCCACGTGTCAAATACCAGCTCAGTCCGTCAAAGCACAACGAAACGCCTAGCCGGAAGACAACTCTTGTTTTTTTATTAATATACATGTTGACCATCCATGAACTGTTCGCCTATAACAATGGTTCGAAGTTTACGTAAGATAGGTTGAACTTAAGGTTTTGATAATGATATTGGTATTATACATGAATATGCGTACCATTACAGTGGATATGGTTTATTTTCTTTGCGTAGTATATTACTTCTTTATATTCTACACATCATTTTTCTGAAGAAAAAGTTAATCTAATCAAAAAAATCATGTTGGTGTATTTCAGAGAAGCTAGCCAGACCAATAGATTTTACTACATTATACAATATTGTTCATAAAGGCCATTATTCAAATTCCTTTGTGTAGCACGATTTTGTAACAAAGCAAGTCACAAATTTCATGAAACATATGATAATTAAGCCATTGTTATCTTAACGATATGGCCCTTGACAAATGAGCTGTATGCTAATTTGATTTTCAAAAAGAAAATTACGAGCAGTTCAGGCATGTTCATTCCACGATTCCCGAAGTGTATTACAGTTGTATAAAAAGAGAGCGATGTAGCCACAAGGCCTTTGAAATCGTCCATTATTGCTTCATAGTGGTGCATCGCATGCCTCCAATTGATTAGATTCGCAAGGGCAACTTCTTTATTTTGCCTTTATTCTTATCCACTTTTTCTGCTTTTAAGTTGTTAAAGAATGACCTTAACTCTTAGTGTAATATAATTCCTTAGTCTTTGATGAGCGCTTCTTCTTGACTCCTCAAGTTGGAACTCAGAGCATAATTTAACCGAAAAAGGTATTTATTTTTCAAAATGTGTATTGAGAAAATGCACGTGTTGTACTTTGTGTAACCTTATTGTCACCGAATACGTAAATGACGTAGAAGGATATACCGAAATAAATCGGAGATACATTTAGCAAGCAATTGGTTCGATCCAAGGTCACTTATTCCATCATTGTATGGTAGAGGCGTCATCGAACCATCGCAACGCCTGGACCTTTTATCACACCTGCTTTCTTCTCCCGGGTTTTTCTTCAGTTGTTCCCCTGTATTTCCGATGTTGTCAGTGAATTCCTTTGACTACCTCACTTTGATGGATATATCTAACTTATCATGGCAGTTGCGTCTATATTCAAACGATGTATAAGGTACGTTTATGTTAAGAACAATTTTCGTTGTTTTTTGAGTTTGAGGATAATGCCTGTGGGTCATTATAATACGCGAATCAGCTGCGTTCATGCACATGGTATCTATCGTAATTTTTCAGTAGTCGACTATGTCGGATTGCTAGGCTAATCATCGAGAGTATGAACACCGGCTTTATTGACACCATGGTGAAAAATTAGTCAGCTTTTGGTTGCGGTGTTTTCGCTCTCTTGTATATATTATCTTTGTAATGGGTGTGTGTGTGGGTGTGTGTGTGGGTGTGTGTGCGTGTGCGCGAGCGTGTGGTTGTGGGTTTGGTTGTGGGTGGGTTGTGTGTGTGTATGTGTCGTGCCTCCAATGGGTAAAAACTGCACATTTCTAGAGTGAGGAAATGCCCAAATATACAACCTATAGTTGCTATGTAATTTGGCTCCATTGTTATAGTCACCTAACCAAAGCTGCCCCATTTATACAGTTATCATTAAAAATGACCCATTACTATAGTGAACTAGTGTTCGTAGATCAAAACAATAAACTGACCCATTTATGAAGTAGAAAAGGCACCAAAATGACGCATCCTTATCATGGTACAAAATGGCCATAAATGAATTTTGTCTACAGTACCTTTCGAAATGGTGTCGAAATATATCAACTCGAACCAGGCTCCTAAATTGGTTTTAAAGGGAAATAATTATATTAAAGTGCCTTTATGAAACTTTGGTTGTAAAGGAATGCGTTATTCATTAAACAAACGGTTTTCTAGAAATACCTGTTTATTTTACGGCCAAGGTCGGGACCACCTTATGTAATAATATAACGTGGTACTTCATGATACATCGTCAATATCTTTTTGACTGGAAATAATGCAGATAGTATTTTAACAGTTGTGATGGGCTAAGGGTGTGAAATTCAGCATAGAATGTCAATGTATGAGTGACTTTGGTCGAACGTGTTTGGTCTGCCAGGCATATCTTTAATCCATTACATGTTTGTGGAGTAGTCGTCCTCCCTTTCCTTATTTCGGTCTTATTTGTCCTTCACCGTGGTCCTACTCCTTTCCTCGTCGTCCTTTGACCGTCCTTTGTTTTTCCCGTTCGTTCATTTGCAGTCTTCTAATTGTATATAGGGCTGTTTTGAAAGTGATTGAAACCGATTGAGAATAGTGTAAAATGTATTTGAATTCTTCCCCAAGACTGAATTACCTATTACCAAAATAAGGTGATAGGTAACAATGCTCGAAAGATGTGACAGAATATTGTCAATTATCTTTCAAAAAAACCGATTCAATTTAAGATTTTTTACTAAATACCGTATACTTAGACGCAATTGAGTTGACCTGCGATGATATTATTATTATTATTATCAGGGTCGTTATTTTAACCCACTTGTACTTTAAAAAACATAATTACCGAGAGCTGAGCCAAATCTGAAATGAGTCAAATATTACGTGCTTGCAATAACCAGCTGTGTCATTTTGTAACATCGCTTTGATTAGATATGACCGAGAGGTGTCACAGTCGAGTATACATGCAGTGTATACATGCTTTGTAATAATTATTTACAATATTATTTACAATATAATGGAGCAAAAATTTGAGAACGTCACATACAACATGAGGCCCAATTGAATGGCAAGGATTATCAATAAGTAGGGCAGAAACTCAAACTGTTTAAATAATTAAATTCATCGTCATATAAGATTTTATCGTTAACGGATTTGTTAATTTTTTTTTTTTTTTTTTTTTTGCTTTTAAGACGTTAAGATTGTTATTCATTTGTATGGCAAGCTATAAGGTTCATAACGTATTATGACAACGCGTTGCTTTTGAAAGCACTGGACCTATAAGCAACGCGTTTGCTTTCAAAAGGCAACATGTTGTGATCAATATCTTATGACTCTTTGGGCTTGCTTAAAACAATGCGTTGCTTTTTCACTTTTCTGATTGGTTTGAAAAGCAACGCGCTGCTGAGGTAGCCAATAGAAATAGCGATTTTGACAACGCGTTCAGACGAATACGTTATGACCCATTTAGCTTGCCTGCTGCAAGCAACGCATTGTGACGAATACGTTATGACCTTTTTGGCTTGCTTACTTAAGCAACGCGTTGCTTTTTGAAGGTCTATTTCTTTTGGCTACCTTAGCTAAAAGGTCTATTTCTATTGGCTACCTTAGCAATGCGTTGCGCAATACGTTGTGACCCTTTTAGCTTGCCATACACGCGCGCGTCATAGAGCACAAACACACACACACGCGCGCGCCATAGAGATCACGCATTTACCATGTTTACTGGCATTCGCAGGCACGTGTGCATTTTTCATTGCATATCACGGTATATTTTAAGCGTGTAGTTAATTTGGCTTTATGCCAAATTACACAAAATCAATCACTTAAAGAATCGCAGAATTCTTGATCACATAACATGGTTCCTGAAGCAGTTTACAATTATTATGAGCAACCAAACGAGATGCTGGAATGTAAAGATGACCTGGATTGACTTTATATCAAGGAAATTCGATCTATAAGGATGTTTTAAAACTACTGGATAGGACTTAAATTCCTGTAAATGTCAAGTAAACTCTCATTCACAGGATGTCTGCGCAAAGCAGACCCCATAAATGATAATCAACAATACTCTTTTCCGTACAACATGTACGGTTTGTCCCTAAAAGGATTACACGGACACTGTTGACGTGGAATCAAGTGTAAAAGCGATATCCATGGCAAGGTTTACATTTCGGAGGCTCGCAAGAATTCTGAAAACGGTTCTGACAAGTACCTTTCCCGCGCATTTTGCTCCATCACTGAAAAAAATGCGACACGAATTCATAGTCCAGTATGCTGAAACTTATGTTTCATTGGATTGTAATTAGGTTGGCTGGTCAGAGCGAACCCGTACCTATCACAAATCGGGAACGCAATGCGGAAAACTTCGGCGACTTAAGATCGCAACCACAGAAAGCAGCTAATAAATCTTTTGTTGTACAGACTTCAAAAAAGGTAGTAGCACCCACCAATGAAAGATGTACTTTAAGCTGTGAAAATCAATAAAACTGATAAAGAGTAACCCAAACTTAAAATCTCTTTTGTTTTGTGGAACATGCTAGTTTCGTAGAAAAAAACAATTAGAAACAAAATATATTTGAAGTAAAAAGACATTTAATTTCCTCACTTCTATTTTTATTTCCTTTACTGATTGGGTGCTTTTCAGTTTATGAATGACTATTGTTTTGTTTATTAGTAGCGATTGCAATAATCGCTAATGAGAATTTAAAGGGACATAATGGCATGAAAAAAATTGACATAATGAAAAGGACCCTTACTGAAATCACTTCTGTAAAATCAGTAAAAAACAGGAAGAGTTCCAGGGGGAGGTGGCAGTTTGTGGCAATTTCTGGAACAGAAACGACAAGGTGTTCACATCCCTGACAGAATTTACAGTGTATCTAGCATGTTTTGTGACACAATTCAAAAGCATTCAGACCGGGATCCATGCATTGTACTTTAGGCTTGTAGTAAGATATTGATCTGGTAAGTGAAAGATGGATTACCATTAAAATTAGCCATAATTATACAATAGCAATGGTGTGTGAGCTGATGACAACATGCATGCTTTTCAAGTTTGGTAAATGCTGGCAGTAATGTTTTTACTGTTTTTACAGAATGTAAACATCCAAATTGTTTTCAAACTCGTGGAAGTGATTTCAGTAAGGTTCCTTTTCATTATGTCAATTTTTCTCATGCCATTATGTCCCTTTAAATGTTTGAACGCCACACTATTCATCCCATATAAACGATTATCAATAAAGCCGCTTTTGCATCAAATGGAGTTCGTTCGCCGGGACCAGCATTTTGGAATTTAAAAATAGCCAAAACTTTGAAATATTTTTAAGTATAATTTGAAATCCTACATAATTATGCAATATAAAAAATAAGTTCTTTTCTATAAATTATGCTGTGTAATTATTGTTGACTAAATTTGTCGCATTTCCTTAATATATTTTTCATTTGGTATCTACACAAAGTTGCAACATTTTCGTAGGGATCAACCACCTCTGGTTGACCATTCTTGGCCTTTTGGTTGGCTCCTCCATGTCAATATAATTATTTCTTATAGTTTATTTATATATTATAGAAATAAAATATGATATGATATGATGTTTTCCATACTGGCTGTCCAGTATAAAAATATGACCATTATTTATTAATAATTCTTTATGACTAAAATAAAGGTCCATAAGTTACATTGAATTCTTTTTAAATACCATGGGGTTTTAAATCCATAAGAATACATTGTGATGACAACCATAATTGAATTTAGATTTTCGATTTTTTTTAATTTGCAAATGCCGTATTGGGGGAGGAGGCTGAAAGTTTTAGACCCCATGTACGGGGGTTTACGTGACCTGATTTGTTTGACCTTACCCGACATAGTGCCAGCTTCATTCACAGGTTGATACCCTATAAAAATGCTTATCACTCGTCCCGATAACAATACTTATCCCTCGTGCCTCTAAACAGTGGACACTGCTCCCAATTTGTATAAATTCCTAGCACAATTTGCAAACTATTCAAAGGTCATATAGAAAATGCAAAAACTTTGTATTGTATTTTTAACATTTTTTTAAAAAATTGGTGAAGTGACGGTATTTTTGTGGACAATCTGCATAAGGGTACACTTATATAAGGGTACAGGAGTTCAGTGAATGTGTGCGTGTGTGTGTGTGGGTGTCTGTGTGTCAAACTTTAAGAAGATAAAAATGGATTTTTTTTTGTGCCACCCAAAAAATGTAATAAATTAAAAAGATGATTTGATTACCTCATTTATATTTACAACGGATATTCGGATTTTTTTCTATCGATGATATGTTCATATGACCTAACCTTAATATTCGCCTATATCAAATTTGATTATTGAAAATCTGTGTTCAAAAGAAAATGAAATTTATAATAATAATAAAATCATATTCCTGACCTTAACTGCTGTACATTTATGTGCTAACGGATATATTCATGTCGACGATATGTTTTTGACCATGTTGACGAAAGCTATTAAAGACACTATCAGTGATTGATAGAATCAAAATTGAAAGAATCAAAATATTAGAAATTTGGAGGAATAGCCTAAACATTTAGTATAAGTATGTAGAATCTGATGTTATTTTATCCAACTGAAAAATTGACAGAAAAGGAAGAAAACAGCAGTGTTTAAAGATATGAATCTCCATTCAGTGACGTGTTGTAGTAAATGTCCGTACGGGCAGTAATGTCTGAAATTCCGATTTTGTCCTTATTAGGTTGCTTTTGGTCTTTTTAATACCACTTATGTTATGTTAGGACTCCTATATTAGTTACAGACATGCAAAAATATGATTTTTGATCATTTGTTTTTATTTCTGATTTAGCAAATCACTGATAGTGCCTCTAGGTTAACATTCGTCTTTAATTATCTTCATTTTTCCAAATCGTCAAAACAATTGAATAAATTTAATTGCCGTTAAAATATGACAAATACAATGCCGTAAAATTGTAGTACTTTTTCACGATCAAATGCTGGATAGGTTACTCTATCTATGAATAAATGTATTTAAAACAAAGACTTTTTGTATAGATAATAAAAGTATCAATAAATTTCCAGGATAGGACAAATTTTAAAACATATTCTAAACATATAATATTTCGGATTTGCTTATAATGGTGCTTATTGCGTTGCCACAACCAATAAAAGTACTTTATACACTGAAATTGTTCCCTAAAAGTGAATACAGAGAATATTAATAGAACTCAACAGAAAAGCGAAAAATATCAGTTTACATCCACGTGTGACGTACACATTAGATACGCAATAAATAGCAGAATGAGGGTAACTTCACCCTAATACTGAAACTCTTATGCTCTGCCTATTTTTCTTTTTTTTTTCCGGTGAACTTCCATCATTCACATTGAATGTAAAACTGGAATAAATCGCGGGAATCTTTCGTTAAAGCAGGGCAGTCGTTGCTACTGCTATTTGATTATGGCGCTACGATTCTCTTAGGTATTTGAAGATCGTATTTCGGGTGATGATGTGAAACAATATTTCCTCCAGTGATAAAACGCATGGCTAAAAACGGAGGCACAATTACCTCGCGGAAACATTACACCTTCTGGGGGAAGTAACATTGAGCAATAAATCCTAAAATAGCGCGATTATATATATATATATATATATATATATATAAGTCGTATAGTTGAACAAAGTTCTTGTAAATAACAGTGCAAAGTATAGAATAAACCACAACGTTTCGGGTTTAAACCCTTCAACAAGGTGACGGTAAAGCAACTGACAGGAGAAAATGAATATATATATATATATATATATATATATATATATATATATATATATATATATATATATATGTGAAAGAGAGAGAGGGAGAGAAAGAGAGGGGGAGAGCGATAATAGATTTTTATTATTCACCAAGGTTATAGCCAATATCCACTCAAATGAAAAACTATAAGTTTGATGTGTGTGGTGTCATTTCGGCGATGTTCTTTAAATACAATGACCACATTTTTATCAATTTGTTTAACGACGATTATTTCGTCCGTACAGCATTGATTATATTTATTAGTAATTTGGTTTGAAGGCCACATTATGGTTGGGTTAAAATGGTTATTGCTCATTTGGGGTGATATTAACGCATCTATATTTCTTACAGTTAATTTATTATCATCCATAAAATTGGAAATAAAACCGGCAGTAACAAGTTGTTTTTCCGTCTTCACGAAGGACACACCACCATTAAAAACAGACAATTCAATAAGTCAATGTACAGCTCTAACAAACGGCCAATTTAGTATTTTAATGTGTATACAAATTTATAATCAATTCAAAGCAATGCACTTCGGAATAGTAAATATTGACAGAATTTTATGGAATATGATGATGTTGCACTCTCAAAGATAATAACAATCCGAAGAGTGTGTAGCAAAAGATCAATTTATTTCATTTTCTGTGCAGAAAAAAATAACTTTCAGAAACACATACTGCAAAAAGACCGCACCGCAGAACAGAAGAGCAACCACATTAAACGTTCACAATTGCCATGAACTGTTGGTTTGCAGAAGAACCAGTAATATTAACGACATCAGAGATTACATAATGACGACACTTTACATTTAACTTAAGAGATTATAAAAGAAAACTCCTCAATTTAAAAGAACGAATCGTATCAATAAAATACTCGCAAACCACGATGAACAGAATCGCCTCAGTTTCACAAATTGCTATTCTGTGATGACGTCACTTACGAAAACAGTACCAGCTCGTTTATATGGTGTGTTTATAAAAGACTTAGAAGTGTAGTTCTATCGCTGCTGAGTATCTTGGTAAGAGAAGTAATAGAGAAAGGTCTAGTTGTAAAATGCTGTGGGTTATGTAACTAACATGTACATTACTGAGTTTGAAGCCTTCGCTTGCAGCAGAGTTAGTGAAGATTTCCAAAACCAGCTGCCTTTGAAGTGGGTTTTCAAATGACCAGCGGTCATTGTGGGTTGACCAGAGGTGTTTTGAACCAATCCCATAATGCAATACAATGTGTCTCTACTTCCCTACTAAACACTTGTGAATACCTAGGGATTAAAAGATGATGTTTATGGACCACAAAACAGTTCATGACCATGATAAAAATTCCTTGCGTATTAGCGCTTTGTGGGCTACAGTCAGGGTATTTACGTGTTAAGAATGGGATTTGTATGGGATCACATGACTTTGTTGAGGTGAAATTCTTGAAACTGGTGCATTGTAGGATGTATACTCTGCGGATAAACCATCAAAAACCAATAATGCAATAAACGTATATCTATATAGGCTGTTATGTGAATGAAGCATTCTTATTCAAAGTATGGGTATAGGATTGTGGAAATGGGTACCAAATGTATAAACCTGTAAATTAAATCATCGATATGTCTTTGTTAAACCTTCATAAGATAAAGATCTATTATCCAAACCGCTTGATCAATTAAACTTAAAATTTGGAATCGGGTGTTTTTGTTGATACAAAAATAGCAAAAATCGGACCACCTTCCTTTAAGTGTAAACATCACAGGAGTTATAATACTATTCATGAACCCAGTGGCCCAATTGAAATTGAACTTGGTTTTGCTCTTGAACAAGCTTGTTTTTACAAGCTATCTATTTCTCAGGCATCTAAACATCTCGTCCATATAGTCTAACGAATATATTTTCACTCACATTATTTGCCTTCATG
Source organism: Ophioderma brevispina (assembly GCA_023653785.1). NCBI lineage: Eukaryota > Metazoa > Echinodermata > Ophiuroidea > Amphilepidida > Ophiodermatidae > Ophioderma > Ophioderma brevispina. The sequence continues at coordinate 214,379 of JAMKCH010043881.1, read as the reverse complement.
TTAAAAAAAAAACAAATATGTAACAGGCTTACTTAGACACCCTGTATTACGATATCAGCAATGGCACACTAAGATCATCGAAGTAAGATACTATATTTGCATCCATTCAAATGAGAACATGCTTCATAGAAAGAAAAACGTACAACAAACCATAACACAAAGAAAGAGCCTGTTTTAATTGGTGTTAAGCGAGTATCAGTAGCATTGTAGGACAAATAGTGCCAGTTTGTAATTCCATATAGCAAATTAGGTTAAAATCTCAAGTTCCAATCAAAGTAGCATATTCATTCTTCTCTTGGGGTATGTTTGCACAGAAATGATACACGAATATTTTGAATTGCAACTCACGTAGAATTTTTTGGATGGCTTTGTGATAATGTAACCTAAATTTCCGGATTATTATAATATCGAATATATCAGATGGGATCCCGCGTGTACCGTCTGTTTCAAGAATATTGTTTTCAAAGTGAAATAGGTACGCAAAGATATTTCATATTTTAATGAATGCAACTCTTGTCGTCGTCATCATCATCAAGAATCATCATCATCATCATCATCATCATCATCATCATCATCATCACCACCACCACCACCACCACCACCACCACCGTCACCGTCACCGTCGTCATCATCGTCATCATCATCAAGAATCATCATCATCATCATCATCATCATCATCATCATCACCATCATCATCACCACCACCACCACCACCATCAGCAGCATCATCAGGAGCTAGCAGCATCAACATCAGCAGCATCAATATCATTATTACGCTATGATTGCTATCCCCTACGTTGGCTTTTGTTATGGCGAAATATCGTTTTCCCCCTAATGTATCCCTTTGCGAATTTTCCGTTTTGGATAACAAAGGATATGAATATTGATACGCAAATGAAGGATAATCATCTAGAATAACAAAGAATATTAATTAATTTCAATAAGAAAAGAACTCATTATAACCTAATGAATAATTAAAATGTCCCCCTATTTCCACTGTTAGAGTTACTATTATTATTATTATGATATTTAGTATCATCTAACTGTTTTATGTTCCAAGCATACATTTCTGCAGCATGGAAAGATTATAAATAGGTGCAAGGAGAGATGCGGTCGTCAAAGAACGGGACGATCAGCTGTAAATATTGCTGCAGTACGTAGAGAACTGAAAAATAACCTTAGAATCAGCACCCGAAGGAACCCTTGTCATAATATTTCCAGGGTGACCTTCAACCGCAAATCCGACGACCTACGTCTGCTCAAATCCATAAGAATTCCAATACCTGTGTCATCTGGTATTGCAAGCCGTGGACGAAATAGGTTTGCATCATTTTTAGGGAAATAGTCATTGTTTGGTTTTTTTTTCACCTTTTTCTTTCTCGTTTTCTCCATTATGTTTGAAAAAAGTACATATTCTTATAATATATTAGCTATAACAAGGATAAAAATTGGTAAAGTAAGCAAAAGATGCCATTTTGGGAGGGTAACTTCTTTCTGAGACACACTGTAGATATCAGGATGACGTCGGACCATTCGAATCACTCGCTGTATGTTTTGCCTCCTGAAACAAATACTTTTGTCTATAAATTGCTCTGAATGTTTGATTTAAATACACTGTAAAACACAATGTCAATTTTACAGCACAATATAGGTTTTCCACTATTCATTCAATAGGGCCCTATAGAAATTTGCGTAAAAATGCAGTTTTCTGTTGGTTTTCAGTCAGAAACATTTTTTATTTTACAATATCTTACAATACTTACCATACATTTACGGTCTTTTGCAGTGTATGTCTTATTGCTTATTATATAGCTTTCCTTTTTATTTTTATTATTAGTTTTTGACAATGTGATTTCATCATCATAGTATACTCATTTAATATATAAAAAGGAAAGGGTTACCTTAAACCTTCGTGTCAAAATTAGGCTAAATAAAAGAAACACAGCAGAAGCATGTAGAATACTTACAGACAGAAAAATACAAGCTAGCGCATTTCCGAATCAATCGACAGAAATCACTAATCTCAGAATTTAAATTGAAAATGTCTATTGTAGTAATTCTGCAAAAGAAATGGAGGAAAGCTTTATGAAAGAAAGAAAGGTTATTTTCATAACCCACAAAGAGTTGCAGGATGTTCAAGGACACGATGACCGTTGATGAATTTAATTTTTAAGTGCGCTTTTAACTAAATCAGCAATGGAGAAGACAATCTTCTATAACAAAGCATTGCTTTTTGAGTCATGTATAGTTTTGAAGTGATGTCTATATGGCGCTCTATGACTTTGTATGCTCTGTCATAGATTGGTACGATTAACCATCGTATCCCTCTGCAGAAGTGAGTTGTTTTAGAGATGGCGTTCCAAATAACCCTCCATAACAAGCCATCTCTAAAGCCACTGACTTAACCCTTTCGACACTAACGACCTTCGAAACCGGGCTTATGCTTATGCATATACGGTGAATGCAATGAGCTCGCCCATGCCCTGCTGTGTTCATGAATGTGACCGATATCGATCGAGGAGACTTTGAATTCATGCGATCACATTTCTGAACACAGCGGGGCATGGTCGCGGCTCACTGCATCACCGCATCTGCATAGCTCAGCCCGGTTCTAAAGGTCGTAACTGTAATAAGCCTATAGCACATATGCGTGGCTTTAGAGATGGTGTCCCAAACGCTTGCAGGTCATTTGGAAAGTTCATCTAAAAATCCAGCAAAGACTAGGTTTGTTTCGACTCAATTTTCATCATGCTGGTTCTGAAATATAGCGTGAAAAATAAATATTTTTTTGACCTTTTTGAAACATAAAACTGACAAATATTGACTCTGAAGCGACTGAGTGCTTGCCGGTTCGAAGGATTAAAATCAGTCTTATTAGAACGCATTTGCCAGAAAATGCATAATTTTTGAAGTTTTGACAATAATCGTCTGCAGGGCAAAGAGTTTAAACTAAGACTAATGATGACCCCGTTTTGTTTTGGTTTCTTTTTCAGGATGCAATTTCAGCGGCTACCACACCGAGCATCTTAAGATGAAGGTAGCGAAGATGAATTTGTAAGTATCCCCTCTACGTCTCAAAATTCTTTTCAGTCAATTTAGATAGTAGAGCACGATCATTTTAATATGTTATTTTACCTCAGACAGATGTCAATACCGAGAGAGAAGATACTGTCTCTATTCTGTACTGAGTAAAGACAAGGTTAATTGTGCTGCTAATTTTAATAGCAGCACATAGTATTAAAATACTTACTACTTCGTTCTACTACCAACCAAATAGGTTTAAATACGCTAAAACTCACTATATACACAGTGCAATCTATGGAACAACTGTCGAGAGCTGTTTCTATTTTCTTTCCGCATTTGAAAACTCTCACCAGGAACGTACAAAACGATATCCCACCAAAGTAAACAAACGCTAAAATAATCAACCGAATAACCATATTTTTTCACATAATGGTGACCAGACTTAGAATACTAACTACTACACGCAAATTAGATCAAAACGCCCATCACTATATCGGCTAATAGTGGGCCCCAATCGAGGTGATTGTCTAAAATTTACTGCCCAAATGCCATTTATTTGAGAAAACATACGTCTACTATGTCAATCATTAAATAACCAAGAACAAAAAACAAACACCCTTTCTCTTAACTCTTGCACCCTGGGCAATTCTGTATAAGTTATAAGGTCCAGTTAGTATTGTCATAGTGGCAATTTGAATGGATTGTCCAAATATTTGTAGGTCATGCTAAAAACGAACAACAAAGGCTAGGTCTTCTTTGGACTCTTTTAAATGCATTTTCCCACGCCGATTCTTCTGCATTTTGCTTCAGTGGACAATAAATAATTTTTGTAAATATGTATACAAGAAAAGACAAAAATTTACCAAAATTCATCTTTGAGAGAGTATACTCGCCTGCCGCATGCAAATGAGTTAATATAACACAACAAGCCTGTCTAAAAAAAATGGTACAATCAAAAACCGATTTTGTTTTTTTGGCAATATTATATCTCAACAAATAGTTGTGTTTTAGTATATCACATTCAATAAAAAGACCGGCTTTACCCCCCCCCAGGATTTTTTGTTTCAGCTCTCAATTGCTTTTTCAATCGAGAGATAACTCAAATTTACTGCGGAACACAAAAATCGAGTTTGTGCCACTTTTCTGGTTGAGTGAAAAACGGTGACTCGTTAAACATAAGTTATCCACTTGAACATGATATGAAATTCTTAAAAAGGATTAATTCATAAAGAAACTCTAAAAGATACGAAAAACATTGTTAAAATGGTGGAAGTATGTAATAAGTAAGTTCTGCTTAATGGCATAAATGAATAACATCCACATACTTGTGATCAAAATAAGAGAAACCATGAGGCGTACAACCGGCGTACAGCAACCTGGAGGGGAGAGTTCTATGGTCTTGAGTATCATGAAACGCAAATTCCTACCACCACTTTGATACTTTGCTCCCAATTCAATTGTTTGATTGAACTCAACAATTAGTAAATGCACAAGAAAGTGCAATATTTTAAACCATTTCTTGGGATTTGGAGTGTTTATTTTGGTTTGCATTTATTCTTCTGGCCTGATTTAACAGATACCAATCTTGTAATAAAATCATGCTCACAATTGCATTGACGTTTAACTAAATATTGTATTGTTGTTATTTATGAACAGAAGATTTTTATAATTGACTGTATGTTGACTATAAAACTTGTGTCGATAAAATAACTTCATGTGTTCTTTTTGTCAAGTTGCAATCTTTTGTGAGCTTTAAGACAGCATGGTATAGCCTGGGCGAAACAACTCTGCCCATGCATAAAAGTGGCACAGTAAATCGATTGGTTTATCGCACTAAAATTGATTATATCTCTGGATTGACAAAGTAAATGAGATGAAACAAACACCATTGAAGAGCCTGGTCTTTGTTCTTAATATTATGTTGCAAGTAAGAATGACGTATTTGAAAATTTCATATTGAAACTTTTTTTTCTGTATTTCTAACATTTTGTTTTAGACAGGCTGTGAGTGCCTGGTGACATTTTAAAGCATGTTTTTCAGATCTATGCATAAAAGTAGTCCAACCAAGATTATTTTAGCCTTACGTCAGCTCTGTTAGTAGTGTATGACCCATATATGGTACTCTGTTCATACAGGATATCAAGAATACTGTCTTTGTAAAATTTATTTCATTAGTTTCCTTCAAAATATTCAATACATCTTGAGAACAAAATCAAGAATAAAATGTATTAATTTCAATTTTACGTAAAATGTTATATTCTTCCAAAACAGAGGTTTTAACATTTTCACGATATGTTTCAAATGATTTATCTTAAACATTGTAAATATTTATTTACGTTCACAAGAAATTTTGCATTGAGCCATTTTATTGATTTACACTTCCAATAATAATGTATATACTACATTTGTGGTGTAACATTATCCATTTCTTTATATTTTATGTTCAAAGTGTGTTCCCATGGCTCACTTTGTAATTGACGAAGGGCTACTTAACAACTGAGAAACAGACGAACATCTCGTAACATTAAGTTCAAATGTGGGGTTTGGTCGAGAGAAGGTGCCGTTAATATTTTCCATAACCCTAGGTAATGCATATCGTGGTGAATAAACTACGTAATCAAGGCCAAAATTAACCAATTTGTTCAATTCCTATTTGCACATCGCATTATGCTATCACCTTGTGAAAAAGTATAAATATTGAGAATCATCTCTTCTCTGAGTGGAGTCAGAGAGAGTCAGCAATCGCTTCAGTAGTGATCACCCTTTTGAACTGTACAAATTCATGAAATCATAACATCATGCATCGCTATTCGCAACGTCCTACTCCATCAAAATTAATACACGTTGAATACCGCAAGGAAAATGAAACAACAAAAGAGTCTTTTGACAGAGAGGAAGAGACTTGAGGAAAGAATCGAAAAAATAATCTTTAGTTTGTAAAGGAGCAGGTGGGAGGAGAATCACTGGCAAAAATAAGATGGAATTAGGTGTCGAGTTGGGCTTCCCTTTTCCGATATCTTAGCAGTTGACGCTGTCGTTGTTTTGGTGTATGGCGTAAATTAAGGGATCAAAGTAATTAAACGTCGTTCAAATGTGTAAAACAATGGACGAAGTATAACTAAATCTGTCTGAAATTTTGGCTATTTACACAAAATGTACGACGATTCTCTTGACATTGACAATAGATCTTACAAACAAAAAAAATGAAAAGTAATCAAATCTGCATTAAAGGAGGATGGTCCGATTTAAGTATATAAAGTTTTCATCTTGATAGAAGGGCCTTCACCCCAAAACCCCATCTGTAAAGTTTCGCGCCGGTATTTCAATCCGTTTAGATGTGAGAGGTAAAAACGCGATTTTATAAGCCCCATAAAGTACTGTGTAAAATTAATATTGGTCGACCAAAATGGGTCATATTTTCGCACATAACATCCAAACCAAACATCATTTAGCCCTAACATTTCAATTGGTAAAAGAGAAAAATATTAGCTTTCTTATGATATAAAATTTTCAACCACTTCCGGTAAAATCTGGGGTCCCTGGGGACGAGGCTATTAGCGATCGGGCCATGGACCGTTAATGTTGTCAGTGTTGTGAGTGTGAATTGACCAAGGAAAGCAAAAATCTTTCTTTTCGGCTTTTGTTCCATACTGCAAAATGTACAACACTGAACTTTGAACCTCATCGAAAAGAGTCCCATAAGACTTAGATTATATCTAACTTGTCAAGTGATTTCAGTAGAACTTGAGTAAATTATTTGTACCTTACGTGTTCTATTAATTGAAATGAGACACTTCATATCAACCCAATTCCAAATCTGTCATCCAAAGACACCTAGGCTACATAGGGTTACATAATTCTACCGAAGGATCGTTACCTTTAGAAATCGTTTGTTATCCTGGAAAATACCTCTTCGGATCAGAGGCACTCAAAAATCACCTTCGGGTATTTTTCTGACATTCTAGACCATTTTGAAGCAGCACAAAGGAACCTGCCACATGGATATTCTTATTTTGAATAAAACGAATAAAATCATATATATATCAAAAATGAAGATTTGTCCCTTTAAAATGTGTCAACTTTCTATTTCACACAAGTCAATAAGAAAACTTTGATTTTCCCCCTTTCTACCTGTTAAACACACATCCCATTGGGTATCTGTCGCAAGGTGCTTGACTTGTATGTTCAGAAAATTGCCGTCAAACAATGTAGGGAATTAATGTATAGAATTATACTCTCTGAGCCTCTTTATCCCCAATAGCGATAAACGTACTACTTTAATACTTCTTCAGTAATGTAGCAACAGAGGCAAACAATTATTCGTAGCCAAACAATTATTCGTATCACGTGATTATTAACAGGGTATTAAAATTCAATTTATACTAGCAGTTGATATCATATACCCCAGTTCACGAAAGGTAATGTATTTAAGATTCCTAATAATTACTTCATTAAATGATTTCCTTAATGGACTGCCAGCGGCCCAGATGTATAGTATCTTGAAAGAAAAAACAAAACTGTTGTTAGTTTTTACACAATTCAAGAATGATTTGATGAGGTGCCTGAGGGAGTAACGTTAAAATACTGTTCGTCTTTGAGAATCTGCGAAAACATTTGTTCATCAAAAACCATTGATCAAACACAAATTCCAAGTTAGATCAAAGAATTGATTGTTCTCTAAATTTGCTATATATTGTGTATTTCTGTAAGTTTCAATTATGAAGGAATATATTATCTTAATAGCCAATTTATTCAATCGGGTTGACTATACGCGACAACTTCAGGAAGATATTAGGTGAACCACTCCTCGAGGGTTTAATTAGATATTTAAGCTTACCCTTCCTTCTGAGAACAGTGGTTCGATTGTGTGGCTGCAGAGACACGGACAAAGTGGAAACGTTCACGTTTTAGGGTAGATAAATAAAAATTCTAGCTCTTTATCCGTGGTTTTGCATTACTTGTCCAACCAATTGTCCAAACAACATTTGATCAAGTTCGGTGCCTGTTCAGTGAAGGGAGGGTATATTTCAGTGTTTTGAACAGTTTTGGTCATAACTTGGTCAAAGTTCGTCTTGGACATTTAGAAGTGCAATTTGGCACATTATACATAATTTCAGTTTTAAAGAAAATCATCAAAAACCCATGATATAAACCGTCTTTGGTATCACGTTACTTTGATTTTTGAACAGCAAATGTAATAATAATAATACATGAATGATGAATTGATGATTACAATATGCATACAATATATCAAAAATAAGTAATGACAATTTCTAATGGCCAAAACACTAGCCACGAAGGGTGCTCACATGTGCATACAAAGATACAAAACCATAGCATAAATGGACGATAAAAGCAATTTAGCCAAATAAAAAGAATAATTCAATAGACTAAAGAGCGTAAGAAAAGGCTTGAGTTATAGGATGTAAAGGCAAGTTCAAAGACAAGGTTAAGGAATTTAAAAAAAAATGAAATAGAAACCGTCTATATATTTGCTCGGGGTGATCAAAATTATAAAATAAATAATTTTGTTTGTAAGAGACCAAATATCATCATAATCATTCTTCGGCTGCGGAGCAGGCGATAACAAGATTTCTCCATGCAACATCTATCTTGGGCAGGTGGCTATCTGATCAGATTGTATCATGCCTTTATCCATACACTAGCACACGTTGGATGTAGGCTATAAGAAGTGCGTGGACGTCCAGGTCTCATTTTCATGAGGGGGTGGTAGAGAGGTATCTTTCTAGCAGCTCTTCCTCTGCCGACGAAGGACGTGTCCACGGAAAACTCAGCTGGCGTATGTCTACAGGTGGATAAGAGGTCAGTGATTATTCATGATTGAATATTAAAATGGTGTTTGAGACACGGTTTTCGTTTTAGTCCAGCATTCCTCTAGCAAGAGGTAGCAAATGCGTTGAGTTTGCTTTCCATGTCTGCTTTCCATAACAAAGTTATAATAGAAATATTCCAAACCATTGTAGTACACAAATCTCCATTCAATTTAAAATTGTGTGTTTCTGTTATGTTTGAAACTACAAATATATTGTTATGAAGTCTCGTGGACGCCTAAGTCAGAAATACCTTTCGACACAAATAAATGAGCCTTGTGCAAAGTGATCTGAATTTTATCTAATAAAACAGCTTTTAATGATTTTTAATTGGTTGGTTCAAGAATTTGTATGTCCCAAAACATTACATAATCAAAATTACACAGATTACAACAATTTCATAACTGCTATTAATGTTCAAAAGAGGGCGTTGCAGTTCCAACGATGATATGTCCTTCAGCGGAGACTCCAAAAATGACAGCGCAAAAGTTCATTACAAAATCCTCAGGTAATATATGCCAAGGGCACATCTCCTCAGTCCTGAAGGTAATCAATCCACAGATATCAGTCCAAGATAATCACCACGATTTCTATCTGCTCCACAATTTGGAATCTATTTTGATTCCCAGCACTTTTGGCTCAAAGACGACAGTAGAATAATTACAGCAACTCTGCTCACATGGAATTAATATCCTGGCACGAGGTACTTTACATGTATGCTCCTTAATGCAGAGTAAAAACTATCTATCTTCTAGCTACTTGTTACTAGTGGTGCTTGGCAGAGAGTCCTTCCAAGTATAGTATTTCAAACTACTCACAGATATATTCCCCTTTCTAAACAATTAATCATACATCAATCTCATGCATAAACATAACCTTACACTAGCTGGACCAATCGGGAATTCATCACCCGATTTACATCACTTCATATATATAACCTTTGTGGGGGAATTCCCGAGGTTCTGCAATATTTGATCTCAAAACATAAACAAGTTTCTAAGTTTAGAGTCTGGGGAATTCCACTTCTCCTATTGTGCCAATCTAAACGTTGGCATCTGCATAAACAACTCTAGGGAAATCATTTTTTCTCTCTTTTATCATAAAACAAAAGTACTTCCCGTGGAAATCTTTTCTCAACAAAATGAGAAAATTAATATTTTTAAAAGTTAATCAGAAAAATGGAGGCCTATCCACAATATCAACGATTGACCCACAGATGAGACGTTGTGCTTTTGCTTCGCTTCGAGATGAGTAGTCCGGGTCTAGAAAGCCGAAACCCCACTCCCGCACCGACACGTAGAACAAACAAACACAACAACACAGGTATAAATACAAACACAAAACATATTAAACCAACATTACACACACAGACTGCAAAGGTTTGCAAAGCTACGGTTTGTGTGCGTACCCTAATAAGAAGCGAACCTCTTCAATCTTTGTCTACACCTGGCATGCTTTTGCCCATCCCTTGGCGCAAGCAGACTTATAGGGCTATGCAGACTTCATCAAAAAGTTCAATGCGATCAAACAAAAAAGGCAACATTTTTTGGCACCAATACCAACAAGTACTTTTTTGTATTGTTTCTATTAAGGCATGGCCGAGAATGAAACTTGCTAACAGTGTGGGTAAAAAGTGCAGTTATGTAGATTTCAACATAAACGTTTTGTGAAAAATTAAGTAAAAGTACAAATAAGTCGATATCCACTCGAATATGACTGTTTAAAAGAACTAACATATACATACACATGGCACAAAAAATATTCGGCATGTTTTTCGATCGAGTATGTGCCAAGTCCTACCCTTTGAAAGATTGGGAAATTACATTTATGTCAGGTTTTTGCTCTTTCATTAATACCACTGCTTAGTAGATAAACCGCGCTGCAAAATAGTGTAAATAAGCCCGAAAAACGACCGAAAGACGCAAATCCCCAACCAAACGTTGCAGTTTTGGATTTTCCAAGGGCATTGCAGTGTCTGGGGACACGGAACACAGCGGACCACAATCAATAGTGCAAGTAGGCTTTCGCGCATCATTCAGTGGAAAACCTCTTCAATAAACGTATTATTGCGTGGTACCACACGTGACCATGAAAAATCCAAAAACTGCAACTTTTGGTTTTGGGGGGTTGGGTCTTTCGGGCACTCTATCGCAGTCATTTTGCACGTTTTTTTTTAAAAATGTGGAAATATTGGTCTTATTTATATTTGCCATTTTGTTTATTTCGAAACCTTTCAAAATGGTCTGACTTTGGCACAAATACTGATTGAAAACAGGCCGAGCCGCGATACTTTTTGTTGCCAGGTGTATAAAAAGAACACAGTTTATAATATTAAAGTAATTTAAAGTGTCGGTTGTACAATTTCTAGCCCAAAACAGATATAAATCTACTTGAGGGTGTTATATTAGTCGGTGCATAACATCAGTATTAAAGGTGCAATGAATTTTTTGGGGGCATTCCATATTTGTGTAATATGTAGTTATTCACTTAGATAAAAATACAATGTAATTCTTACATGATTTGGCTACAAAAAATTGCCTGAAAGTGAAAAAAACAAAACATTTTATTTGCTAATTTCAATATAAAACAGGGCCTGACTTTAGTATGATTTGGCTCCGTAGTAAATTACAACATTTTTGTACCAAAGAATTTCAACCTTAAATCCTTGTACATGGGGATATTGTTGATAGAAGCTTTTACATTGTGCAAAAATCAGGAATTTTTCACAGTTTAGAGATACCTGTTAAGTGAAACCTCTCGTTGCCCCTTAATCAAATTTCACTGCAAGATTAGACTATAATGTAGAGGTTTACGGAAATTACGGTGTCAAAATAATGTTTCAAAATAACTAATTCTTTTAAGCCTTTCTCACTTTTTCACTGTAAAAAAATTTTGTACCTTGTAAAAGATTACTTAAATAACATTATCATTCCTATGGAAGACACACCTTGAATTAAGAGATTCTAATCTTAATTGTATTTAGTACCCCCTGTTATTGCAAAATGGACAACTCTTAAAATATATACCTGTAAATTTTGTGAATGGAATATAAAAGTAATAAATTGATAGATTTAACTGTATATAGTGGTAAATAACGTGGTTAAGTTATCACACTATCAAACATTTAGCACAAACCCAAAAATCAAAATATCAACATTTCGTGTTTAAAACATTTTTTTCTCTGACCCCTTGTTCCCAAAAGTATGCTAAAAAACTGAAACCAACACATTATTCAATGAGGATTAAGAGGGTTCCTACAGAGCAAAAAGAAAGCTGGAATTGCACATTTAAAATGGACCAATATTACTCTATAATAAGCCATTCGCATTAAGCTTGCTGATACAAGATTATTTCAAGCATTGCAGTGGTTAAAGAATCACGTCTTTTGAACAATTACCATTCATTCGACCTTTTAAAAATTATGTTATTATTTCATTTTAACGGAAAACAGAGAAATTTGTTGATAAGATCTAAAAAAACCAACAAAACAAACAACAAACAAGGCGGTGGGTAATTAAGATTCCCACCACAATTATATTTTGTGTGAATGGGGTTTTGGATATCAATAACCTGGCAAAACTGTATTTAACACCAGACCTCATCATGCCCCTTTTCACTACCAAGTCTAGAAGATCAATTGGCTGTGCAAAACGAGACTAATTAATATTCAATAACCTGTTCAGAAAATATATAGCAAAGACCGTACTGGGCATTCGCTTACGTTAGAAGGTTAACCCAGGGTTGGGTTAGGTGGTTAAAATAGATTGCGCATTTTATAAAATATGCAACTGAGTCTATTACTATTCACAACCTGTCAAAAAAAGTATAGAGGGTACACATATAAAACTCATGTGCTCTATCCCCTACCCAATTTAAGTTCATGGTTATGTAGATGGAGAGTGGATTAATGGAAATTCTTCCGCCCACCAGTGTAGACAACAGACCAGGGCCAGCCAATCTATAGACTAATTATTAAAGGTACAATATCCTCCACAAAAACATGTGTTGGGGTGCCAAAATAAGGCACGGGTTTTGTTGTTTTTGTTTGTAGGAAGTGTGTGGGTAATGGGCATTGATTTGAACAAAGATATAAATTTAATATGCAAAATTGCAAATATTTTCCCTTTATTAATATCGTAAATCAGTCGATTGTATAATTTATTTATATATTACACATTTAAAAAATGCATGATTTAGGTTGTTTTATATCTACTTCTATTGTAAATCGCCCTACATTTTCACCTCCATATTTCACTGTTTTAGTCCGAGTTGATGTAGAGTCATGCATTTTCCTTTAAAAATTCTAAAAACTAAAAAGGGTGTGCAGTTATTTTCAAGGATGATTAAAATTTAGATTTAGATTCACACCCTTATTCACAATTCGTAAGTAAACCCGTTGGGAAGCTCTTAACTGCCCTATATTCCTAAAACAGTTGCACATACATATTTTGGACCAAATGTATATGAAGCCGAATATAAATGTTTGTCCTTGACTTAAAATATTGGCATTAGCTTGTCTATCTTGTATAATAAATAGTTGATCAAGATTGAATTTAGGGTTTTTTTCCTCATTCTATTTTCTTTCTGAACAGTCTTTATAATAACTTCATCTTTGTTTCGGGAATGAGGTTTTATGCAAGCTTTCCCCCCCCCCCCAAACTCCCAGTCATTGGATTATTTTCACAGATATGACACTTTACAATTATGTATTTTTATATCGTCTATTGTAACACGTTACTTTTAAATCAATTACATAAATATATAAGTTAGGAATAGTACCTGCAGCGCCTTTGAAAGACAGAAAAACCTATGTATATTTTTCTCTCTGAAATACTCCTGAAAAACTTATTTTTAGATAAATCGTTAAAATATGTACCAATTTTGGCCATTCTGAACATCCTAAATACTGTCGCCAGCCCCTGCTTTCCATTCTAAACCGCCCTACATTCGCACTGTATTCACAGCTGTTGTTATTCCATTGAAGTAACGACAATTCAAGAAAATAATGTTTAGAGTGCATGTGTTCATCGAGGCCACTACCATTACGTCAGATAAAAGAAATATTGACGAAATATTTACATGTTCAGTTGCCGGTGCTTTAAATAAGTACTAGAGCATACTAAACGCGTAAACGTTTTTGAGAAAAAAATCAATTAAATCCATTTTGGTCCGATATTATTTCTGTCCCTTTAAATATTTGAAATGAGTGTATTCAACGTTTTTTCCAAGCGATACCTGGACGGTGGTTATGGGAAATAGTATAATAAAATTGTCAAGTTCGTTTTAATAATATTCATGATTTTGTCCACTATGATTGAGGGGGTGTTTGCACGTCTTGTTCCAGTTTCACTTCATTGGTTTTTAATGCAATGCAAATTTCTGAAAAGTTGATGTTTCTGTGCCATTGCTTTATCAAGTATCTTTTCCATACCAACTGATAAACGTGGTATATACTACCAACTAGGAAGGCTCCTTACGCTAGGAATCCTACACCAGCCAATAATAATTCCCACTATTTACCAGTGCCGATAAAGCATAAAAAAGACCATGGAACTCAAGAATGTATTTTATTTTTGGGGGGGGGGGGGGTGGGAGTATAGAATAATATTTTAGATTGGTTTTAACAGTCTGTTAAAGAAAGCTTCGTAAGGCAACCGTGGCCAGTCAAACAATTACATACTTATTCTTCTGTCATCTGTACATGTTTGAATTCTTGTCCTCAATAGGTTCATTTATAAACATTCTCAAACTTACGCTCAAAAATGGAAATTGATGATTGATTTCATCACACATTTCTATCAAATCTAGAGTTATTTTTGTTTCAAATATTTAAGTTATGACGAAAGGGACTCTGGAACGACTTTACACATGAGAAACGGTGAAACAATCCAATGGAACTAATTTGATGTAAATATTCACCGACAATGGCTTTTAAAATCCACCTTCTACATTAATTTATGTTGTTGCTATATTCCAATTCCTTATTTTAAACAAATCTAATTATGTAACATTTAAAAACAAATACATCGTCCGGTGTCAAAGACACCACAGGAAAGAGCATACACCATTGATGTTAAAAAATAACACTCAATGGCCTATTCTGAAATCTATTTTTCCTTTTTTTTACACTGGACTCTATTTCAAGTCATGCCTTTGGTATAACATGTATTTTATATTGTTTGGTCCACACTACGCATAGGTTGTTGGTACTCTATCAGAAACAAGTAACGCAAATGTTATAAGCTGTCGATAAGTCGTGTTGGTACCGTATACCGAGTATGCAATTGCTTTATGCTTTTTCAAAATCAAAAGTACTGTTTCCATTTTATAGGGGCCTAATACCTAGAGAAAACCAAGAGCTCAATACGTTTTTCAAACATTTAATACTTTTTCATTTGTCATCTCGTCTCATCTATAAATCACAAGCTTTTGTCTCTTCCTTTGTTTCTTCAGGAACATGGGTTTAAGAGGCACCAACCTCGCGCCATCGCTTGTTTTATTTTTGGTATACTTTCTACGGGTCTTCTTTTCTTGATCTTCCATTGGAAACCCAACATGGAGAATGAAGGCCATGTACACCCGGTGTTCCTTGGAAGATGCAGATTGTATATTATTAAGGGTAAGTTAAGTGCATAAGACCAGTAATGACTGTATCGTATACCCAGTATGGGTATACAATACAGTGATCACTGTATCGTATACCCAGTATGGGTATACAATACAGTGATCACTGTATCGTATACCCAGTATGGGTATACAATACAGTGATCACTGTATCGTATACCCAGTATGGGAATTTCATGAATATTCTTAGAGCATCAAGTAAGCTGCAACTTATAGGTTTGCCGATCATGTGAAATGTCGTGTACTTTCACTGAGAATTATGAGTTGATAGTCTTGATTTGTTTTTTTAACTAATTAAATATTAGTCAGCACATTATTTTTTTTATCATCCACAAATAGGGCTAAAAAGTGGTTGAATAAAAAAGAAAGTTTTTTAAAACCCAAAAACTTTCAAAAATTTTAAATTTCCATAATTCTCATATTTCACATTTCTACAACTTGTAAAATGTGGACTTTTTAATTTCAAAATTTGTCAAATGACTAATTAGGAAATGACCAATGTGTACTTACATTTATCATTTTTGTGCTTTACAAACTAATTCTAGTCTTTTGGTGAGTCTAAGTCGTCTTTAATTAGTCAATTACTTGTCATTTTGACCAATTACAAATTTGTCACTCCTAATTTGTCATTTTAATGTGTAAATTTAGAGGTAATGAAAATATTTTGTAATCATGAAAACTAGTTTAAAATATGGGAAGGCTATCTTCCAGCATAGCAAACATGTTTCCAGCATTGAAGTACATATTATGAATGATAAAACACTATTTTGCATGACTAACTTTTTGTAATTAGTCAAATAAGACACTTTTTTGATAAGTAAATTCCCAGTGATCGTGGCGATGCGTTTGCTACATCTCAGTTAGGCCGCCTATTCTTTACATCACAGATTATACCGTTCAATTGGTAGTTTTTCACTTCTCCGTCTTTCAATTGTATTCTTTGCCTTTTTTCTTTTGGTTTGATGCATCAAGATTTTGTGTTTTCCTAAATATTTTATCATCCAATTTAGCTTTCTGTTTTCTTAGGTCCATTCCAGAGGGTGTTTTTGAATCAATCCCATGATGCATAGCATGTGCCTATACCGTACTGTACTAAATACTTGTCAGTACTTAGGGATAAAAAGTGTTCCAAAAGTTTAACAACCACAAGACATTTCATATTAAATCATGCAAAAAAAATCCCTAAGTACTAACGCTTTGTGGATTAAATGAGCGTTAAAGTCAGGGTTTTTATGTGTTAAGAATAGGATTTTTATGTGATCACATGGCCCTATTGAGGTGAAATTTCCCCAAAACTGGTGCATTGTGGGATTGACTCAAAACACCCTCTGGGCCCTTTCGGCGCATAACTTTCTCATGAAGCGAAATGGTACTATATAAATGTTAATTATTACTTAATTTATTATTGCCCTATACCCGAGGCGCATCTGCTGACATTAAACTTGAACATCTAGAATATCACGAATGATAAAGGCAGAATTCGCCTTGATGTGAATGTCCACATTCGGCGTGTATGCTATTGAGTATTTTCAGATTTTGTGTTCATCACATTGAAATTGACACCAAATTATAATAATTTCACTCTAGTGCCATGATAATAGATCAAAAGACGAATTTGATTGTCAAAATAATAATAACACATTCATATGGCACCAGATCTCAAATTTTCTGAATGTTGAGACTTGCTTTTTAATGAGCTTAACCCCCCCCCCCCCAAGTGATTTAGCTGTAAATATGTTAATGTCTTGACATAACATTATTTACAGTTAAAATCGAAGATATACGATCTTAATTATCCCGACCGTGCAGTGTAGGTAACAGAAAATTTTACATCAATGCTTTTGTAGATTTTCTGGCCCTTTAGTTAAATTGACTTTTATGACCCTTTAAACGTTTTTTAAAACAGACATCACGAAAAGGGTAGAAGGGAGACATTTAGACACTACTACCATTTGCCAATCTCAATTTTTTTTGTCTTGAGCCGAACAAATTTGTGGAAGCCTCTTTTAATATTAATGCCATGTTGAAAATGGTGGGACACTGTAATGAACAACTTCTCCTTCACGTTAATATACACATGCACACTAGACAAAAGTATTGCAACATGATGAAAAAAGATTTCATAATCACAAATTTTTTTCAAATTGTACCATCGGTTTTTAACCACATATGACGCATTGAATGCGAATGTTGTGTTTTTCAAACAGGTGTTATTCCCCAGAATCCTAGAGTGTGAGAAACATTTGATTTGATCGCCATGTTCCCTAAATATGGCGGGTTAAAGGAGATAGCGATCGACAACTTTGCCGATTGCAGCAGCACCCCAGAAGGAATACAGACACAGAAACGCCACAAATGACTCCAAAATAGCCGCTAATTGAATTGTATTTGTTTTTAGGGGTCACTTTAAATGTTTACTCGAGAAAAGTGTAGTGCTTGTGTGCACCGGAAATGAGATAACGTCAATGGTAGACAGTGGTCTTAAAAAATGGAAAATTTTGAGACATCCACAATACAATTTGAATGATAAATCACATGGTTTGCGCAAAATCATGTCTGAATACATATTCAAATTCCACGACAAACAGTATAATGTCAACGGTATGGTTAAAAAGGCCTTTTTAAGTTATCACATGGCCACTTTCTTGTCATTCAATTTCCTGAGTCCAACAGTGATGGACTTGCTCTCATCTTCTATTGACGTTATCTCATTTCCGGTCCACACAAGCAATACACTTTTC
Source organism: Ophioderma brevispina (assembly GCA_023653785.1). Taxonomy (NCBI): domain Eukaryota; kingdom Metazoa; phylum Echinodermata; class Ophiuroidea; order Amphilepidida; family Ophiodermatidae; genus Ophioderma; species Ophioderma brevispina. Next base: position 196,159 of record JAMKCH010043881.1, on the reverse strand, counting down.
TCGCGTAAACATTTAGAGTAGAGCCTAACAAACCCGTACAATTCATTTTGGAGTCATTTGTGGCGTTCCTGTGTCTGTATTCCTTCTGGGGTGCAATCAACAAGTTATCAATCGCCAGCGCTTTTAATTCGCCATATTTAGGGAACATGGCGATCAAATCAAATGTTTCTCACACTCTAGGATTCTGAGGAATAACATCTGTTGGAAAAACACAACTTTTACGTTAAATGCGTCATATGTGGTTAAAAATCGATTGTACAATTTGAAATCATTTTGTGATTATGAAGTCTTTTTTCTTCATGTTGCAAAACTTTTGTCTAGTGTGTGTACTTTATCTTTAGGCTATCTTTAATATGTATACTATATTAGTCTTAACAAATTCCAATTCATGAAAGACTGCACTGAAATACTGAAATAAAAACATTTCACAGAGTTCGACCATTTTAGTTCAAAAACGATACGTGAGAAAGCAATGGTAATAAGATGTCCATTGTGGAGTATTTAACCTCCCATCACGTCTTTGTTAACCATTATATGCTCCAGGTTACGAAATAAGGTTTAAAAAATCAGACACACATAACGCACACATTTACGCCACGTTAACGGTTTACTTTACCTGGTCACAAGATAGGTAAACCTCTAACATAAATACCCTTAAAATTTGCGGTTAGGTATTTATTGTTTGTTAACAAAACAAATTTTCTCGTAAAAGGATAGTTTATAAGTGAAAATATTATTTTGAAAACAAGGTATCTATATTACCTGGCAATTGTTGATTTTGTGTGCAAAACACACAAAGTGCAATATTTATTAAGCAACAATCTTTGGACACTTTGCCTTCCTAAATGTTAAATGAACTTCCCGCTCCATGGATCAATGTTGGTCACTGAAAACACACTCATATGCCCTACAAAAGTATCCCAACTTTGATAAGTGGGGCGAGGGGGTTGTAAAAGTAGTGAATTAAACGAGCAAAACAATATATGTTTTCCTTAAAACAATCACAAATTTTCCTTACATTGCAAAATTGAGGGCAAATGTCCCAACTAATTATGACCAACATTGAAGGTTAGTAATCATAATTTCGGAATTTGCATTTATTTCACGCGTGCTGAAAAAAGTAGTGCATTTGCAACCTATGTACTAAACACGTTTTAGTAATATTTAGTAATATTAATCTTGACAAATTTGCTATAGCGTCTAATTTCAAATGCCTCGGGGAGCTTTACACAATAAACGATATAAAAAATAGCAATATTAAATATAACAAAAATAACTGAGAAGTATACAATCCTACACAAATTATCAAGTTCTCCAGATAATGCCACTTACTTTACCTTGACGTCCAACAGTGTATTTGCTTTTAGACTAATTCATTAAGAACCCTAAATAGATTTGATAAGCAACACTGCAATCGCGTATTTTTCTCATTGTGCGAGAGAGCCAAATAGTCATACAAAGTAAGTCAATTAAAATTGAATTTGATCATAGATTGGCACCTCCAAGTGATCGAGTGAGTTTTAACCGGAATCTATCGTTTCGTCTGATGTTAATAAACTGTTGTATTGACGACTTAACTTGTGCAGGACTTCATTACTTCTGGGCACTCACTTCGAAAAAAAAGGTTTTACAATCCTGTAGATGAGGTCCCGAATCAAGAGTTAATTTCGGTTATCATAATCTTTTTAGAGATGCGTCACGCGTAAAAACATCTCTGATGTTGTTATCTTGATAAGTATGAAGTCCACTTTCACATTCACATGTTAACTCTAACTCGGTTTCCCACTCATTCACTGCCGAGAGCAGCTACCCCCCTGAATTAATCTCCCATATGCTCCTTGCTCTGGGACGAGTTTCATGTGTCTCATAATCTAGACATGCTCGCTTCGTTGACCTTTTCTCGCCTTTCTCATGTCACAGTGCTATTTACAACAATACCCCATCATTATAGAAGGGTGTTGACAGTCCATAACTGAATAGTGGGTCACTTAACTGGTGCCAGTGGGAATCGAGAACACTGCCTTTCTAAGCTTTGGAACTGACTGCGCTCTGAAATAATCTTCATTTGATCATGAAACACACCTGGCGGCATACTTTTCTTTGCTCTCATCTCTCTTTAAAACTGCTGACCCGCCTCATAAGACATCAAAACTAATCGTATGTTATAATCTGTTTTTTGCTGCGAAGAAAATATTGAGATTTTTGTATAGTATTTATTTTTTGTTGTATTAGTATCATGATCAATTTTGGCATACATATTGCTTAAAGCTCTGTCAGTATCCGATCATTTATTTACAAGTTGTGTTTGTTCGAGCTATTTGATTGTGTATTTACATTTTGTATTTGAAAAATGTGAAGTCGAATAAAACAACCATCCCACTAAAAATATAGGCCTAGTCTCCTATGTCTCAATCCTGGTGTTCCCAATAACATGTGAAAGTTGTTGAAGCCATGTGCTTTGACATCAATCGTGAAGCTGATTTGTACCCCCCCCCCCTCAATTGTGAGGCTTGGGGGCATGATGCTTGGTAGCAATCATGAAACCATGTTGGTTGATAGCAATCGTGAAGCCTTGCTACTTGATAACAATTGTGAAGACATGTTGCTTGCATAGCAATTGTGAAGCCATGTTGCTTGATAGCAATCGTGAAGCCATGCTGCTCGATAGCAATCGTAAAGCCTTGCTGCTTGATAGCAATCTTGAAGCCTTGCTGCTTGATAGCAATCTTGAAGCCTTGCTGCTTGATAGCAATCTTGAAGCCTTGCTGCTTGATAGCAATCTTGAAGCCTTGCTGCTTGATAGCAATCGCGAAGCCTGTGCTGCTTGATAAGCAAATCGTGAATCTATGCTTCTCTTGATAACAATCGTGATCCCTGCTTGCTTGATAGCATCGTGAATCCATGCTGCTTTGAATAGCCATCGTGAAACCATGCTGCTTTGATAACAATCGTGAATCCCTGCTGCTTGATAGCAATCGTGAATCCATGCTGCTAGATAGTAATCTTGAAGCCAATCTGCTTGTCTTAGCATCTTTGAAGTCAATGCTCTTGATAGCAATCGTGAAGCCCCACACCCCCCCATGCTGCTGATAGCAATCGTGAAGCCAATGCTGCTTGATAGCAATCGTGGAAGCATGGCTGCTTGATAGCAATTGTGAAGCCATGTTGCTTGATAGCAATCGTGAAGGCATGCTGCTTGATGACAAATCCGCGAACCTTGCTGCGTTGATAGCAATGCGAAGCCGTGCTTATAGAAATCGTGAAGTCTTGCGTGCTGGATAGCATCGTGAAGCCATCCTACTTGATAACAATCCCTAACAATCGTGAAGCCATGCTGCTTGATCGCAATCGTGAAGCTTTGCTGCCTGATAACAATCGTGAAGGCTTGCTGATTGTCATCAATCGTGAAGTCGTTGCTGCTTGATAGTAATCGTGAAGCCATGCTGGTTGCTTGTTTGTAGTGTATCCTAACAATTTAAAATGTTAGTCCCAAAATACAAAATTTGCGAATCTGCTTACAGATACAAAATCCGAACTTAGGTTACTAATGCTGAACTGTTCATATGGCATAAAAATCTCCAATTTTTCAAAGGCCACAGGCGGGGGTGGGCGAGGTTGTGGGTTACGAAATGTCCCCTTTGATTTTTCAAATGAACAAATTAAAGGTATTTTTGAACATTTTAATCCTTTTTAGTTTCATTACTTTATATATGTTTTTACAATTAATCATGTTGATAACAATTACTGAGCACACAGTGACCTTGAGTGTACGCAGTGCGTAATACTAAGTTAAAATTGCAAATTAAACCGGGCAGAAACTTTGCAAACCTGTTAGGACAAATAATATTACCTCCAAATTTTCACATAGTTGGTAATAATTCAACACTCTAAGTTCTTCGCATTCGTGTTCTTGTGTTTTACCGGTCAATCAACAGTGGTTTTCTTCCACAGTAAAACTATCCACAAGTTGGAAATTCCAAGGTAATAATGAGCAGAAGTTTACAATTAAACGAATTCAAATGACCAGTATATGGAATTGAAGCATTCCGCTACTAAAAACCCTTTTTGCTAAAACATATGGTTAGAGACAATTGAACTGCTAGCCCTCGGAGTGTGATCCCATAATTCATGAGTCTCTTTCTGGATCCTGGCATGACTTACTCTATTACCCGCGATATTCATCCTATTTAGCTATTACCCCTATCAGGCGGAGTATTAACCAACTTACAGAAGACAACCCCGGGGATCCCATTGCCCCCATTACACACTGTATGTCCACCGATGGCGAGGCATTCAATGAATACGTTTCTAGTGGATTCGCGTTATGATACAACCCGTTCTGATTTGTTCCTCTGGTCGGACTCGGAGGAGCTTATATAAAGCACGACAATTTGTTTGGCGGGATCCCATGACAGTCAAGTTGCGTCTATTGAAGTAGCTTGATAAAATTGAAGTGTCTATATCATAACGTGTGCGCAAGATAACTTTAAGTGTTATACATGAAGGTGGGCCGAGATCGGGGCATTAGCTTTATGAAATTCATACCACACATACACACATGCCAAAATGGCACTGTCTGGCAGTTTGCAAACTGTCTGCTGTAAGAATAAGCCGATCTGCATCGTAAAAAGAGCAAATCAATTTTTACAGAATTAGTACTCTTTGGCTGGTTGAAATCGACAGTATATAGAAGTCACAATGCCTTGGGTTTTGACTTAACGGTCGCAGAGTTGTATACATAAGCCGTAAGAGATGGCATGCATTCACGAAGGCGGTCTCTGTGAAGTTCGATCTGAGAGTTTTTCTTGATGAAAATTATCGTGTTAGGCTGGCGACCTCATATGGGACTAGAGAACTCGCAACAAGCAAGATTTTCACTCGTATTAATTTAAAAAATGAAATATCCAAACTCAGTTCATGATATGCATAAGTAACCTGATGGTTATATGACCTATTGTTATTTGGCATGATTTGGGGGAGGAAGTAAAATCTGGGAAAATATCTCAACAGATCATTTAAAAAAAACACAACAAACATAATTATAAAAAACAAAAACTTTAACTTAAAAAATTGACCGTTCTTTTTTTTTAAACCAAGTCTTTTAGCATTGCAAGGTGGCAAAACTAATTAAATTAATCACTGACGAATTAGTCAATATTAATCGACTAATTAATCAATTGGGAAACATTGACTTTTTAGTTACATGTTTAATTGATTTTAATCGGATGACTCATAAATTTGAATTAGCTGTTTTCGTGGGGTTTTTTTCAGAGACAAAATTTAGACCCACACAATTATGAAAACACCAATGACATGAATGGGGCATCACCTGTAGTATTAAGTTATGGTTAATAAATTTTGTGGAACCCGTTCTATCTATCAATGAATAGTCTAATCGTCGTTCTGTTATTGGAGATATTTCCCTAATTTGTATACATGTTAAAGGATCATAGTACTTTCTTATGGAATATTTTAAACATTAGGCAGTTTAAGGTACAACGAGAGACTTTGGCCATCCATATATGGTATTATCTAGATATGTAGTGATTTCATTTGGTAAAACCTCAACTAAATTTTCTTACCTTGCATTTGGCTACAAAAATGCATTGAAATTAAAACAAAAGGCGAATTGCGATTTGCTTAATTCCAATATAAAACATAGGCTGAACTTATTTATAGTATATAGTGAATTTAGTCTGTAGTAATTAGAAATTTCACGAATTTTTGTACCAAAAATATTCTCAGCTTATTATTTTGAAATGGAGATATATCGGTAGAAAGCTTTTAAATTAGTGCAAAAACATACTTTTCAGCATTATAGGGACACCTGTTATGTGAAATATCTTCGTTGCACCTGTAAAGAGGCCAGTTTCTTGTAACTAAAAGCTAATACACTAATCAACGACCTAGCTGCATGTTTTATGGAGAATACGCATACATGAGCATATTTTATTCTAATTGGGTCGGAGATTGTGCTTGCAACTGTGGCCCCATAATCTAAAAGATCAAAAATCCAGTATTTTAACCACAATTGAGTATTGAAGAGATGGACTCATACTAAATTTGTGGGCAATTTTTATAATTTTGTATATTTAACTATGTATTTGGCCCACTTCCTAGTCTGGTGTTTAATGAGCAATGTATTTGTTGTGTAGCATGTGTGTGTTGGGTTTGTGTGTTTGCTGTCTCTGTGCTGTCTGTGTGTGTGTGTGTTTGCTGTGTGAGGTGCCTCGCGTGATGTGTGTGCCGTCGTGATGTGTGTCTGTGGGGGGGGGTAGATCAGACTGGAAGAGGCCAGAGTGGGCAATATCGTGTTATACGACCCCTTTTTCCCGCCAAAACATTCACGTACAAAAGTATAGCCTTTATTCCGTTGTAAATGTGTTTGCGGGATAATAGTGGGTCTGTGAAAACACGAGAAATTCTCCAGAGTGTGGTATACATGTACCTTTGGTGTGCAATATTTAATGTTTAATAGTCTGGGTATTTGTGTGGGCAGGACTTGGTTTGGTGCGTCCCCCCCCTCTGGTAGCCAGCCGCCTTTTTGCTTACTGACTTCCCCGGCTCGGCTCCTGTGAACCCACCCCAATTCCATTTCTCTTTTCTTCATCGCTTTTTTAAACTTGATCCCATCCTCTTATCATTTCTGTCTTTTTCGCCCCATGTTCCCTAAAATCCATCCCCACCTCCCCCTCCCCTTTCTTGCTTCTGCATCTTTTTTGGGCTTTTGGTTAACTATCTTTTCGCATCCAATATGAAGTTGAACAATTTTCTAAATTAATCTATTTTTTTAATCTTATCCTATATCACACCTTGTTCCTAGTCTTGGATGTGTTGCTATTTAACATTGATTTTATTCATTATCATTTCATTTTTTCAACCCCACACTATAAACGTATACCTACTTTGTCTGACTATTCAGAAAATCGATGTTGCCATTTTTTCTGTTGACCTTTAGTGACCTTGACACAAGGTCACAGGTCAAAATGGTCATAAATCGTCCAATTTTATCGACTTGGTACCAAACTGTGCAATTTCACAAGGAAAATTGTAATATGATATTATTTTTTTGTGACCTTTCGTTTTCTTGTAATATCAAATACCTAATTAAGACATATTATGCATAAAATTGCCTTTATGCAGGCCCAGTCCTGTCCAAAGCAGAGTTAGGAGGAGAGGTGATGAAGGCCATTCTGCCTCAAGTTCTTGCACTAGTCATCTGTAAACACTTAGCCTTTTAATAAAGGTTATGATTATTTATTCAATTTGTGCGAGTCCACCCCTCCCTGGACCGCTCAAAATTCAGCGTAACGCTCCGCTCGGGCTCACGCCTTCGGCGTTCGACACGCGTCTTCGGCGCGCTCGCGGTTTGGTGAAGTAAAAATGCGAGGCGTCTTTGGACCAAAGACTAGTAAACAGCTTAAACGTAGAGAACCCTACTAATCTCCATTCATTTCTTGTATTAGCCTAATATCCATGGGTAATAAAGTAAAGCAAGTTGTTTTGTAAAAATGTGCAAGAGAAAATGATCGATGTAGTGCTTAATACCAAATCAATGGAACGAATCGTGTTATTACCGTGAAATAACCACGAGTCGCACCCAGAGACCAAAAGTGTATATAAAAAAAAAAAAACTAAATCTTAGTCTCAGTCACGTGTATTATTTTCTTTATTCGATCCCATCCAGCGACCCTGGATAGTCTCGTCTAAAGCAGGATCAAGTTAGTCACCCTATACACGGGGGGGGGGGTCTTCATCGTTTGGTTTGGTTAGGGACGTGCCCCGGAAATAGTCACCATAGCTTTATACCATTTTTTTGCCAAAAAAAGGGGACCTATAGCTTACCAGAGAGGCAAAGTTAAGCAAATTTAATGCAAATTATTTTGCCCTTTTTTCCTCAAGTGTGGCACAATGTTGACTTCAGATTGAGAACACTTTGACTAATTTCCCAACAATTTTTAGAAAAAATTGGGTTCGATGAGAAAATTTATTGAAAAAAGATTTTTTAGTTTTTTTATACTTTTTAAAAATTGGGTCATTGATATACTAGCAGGCTAACAATGACGACTGATGCTGTGCAAGTCCCCGTATGGTATTTGTGTTGAGAATCCCCCTTGCATATACCCAACCACATGCATCCCACAGAGCATAATGACCATTTGTGGTTAACCAAATTATGTGACACAGTTTGTAAAAAAAAGTGCAAGACAAAATTGTGATTCTTTCATTTGTATGATGCTGTATCCTTTTATCCATAGACCCTGAAATATTATAGGATAAAGCAAGATCAAGGTAGAGTCATCCCCCCATATAGCTCATAATGCCCATGGTTAAGTAATGAATTGTGGTACCACAGTAGTAAAAAGGTTCCACACAAAATTGCGATTTTTTTCATAAAAAGTTTTTTTTTTTTAAACATTGAAACATTTTACTGTCGTCCCCGGGCTGCGGTCACTTAGTACATAGATTGATAGATGTTATATTCTTGTTCACACCAATACAGTTCCAAATCGTTAAGTGTTCTAAAAAACACTGTTATCAAGTGTTAAACAAACACTGTTATCTCAATTTAGCTCTTTCTTTGATGAACTTTGTTTGTCATTGAACATTCCTCATTATTTCCCTGGTTTAGTGTATAAAGTGTGTGCAATTAATCAGGGCCCAAAAATTAGCCCCTAAGCTAATGATCTAATTGTGCAGAACCTAAGTTCCAAAATTTTACACCTAAGGCTTTGACTTGTGTTCATGAACGTGGGCAATGGCAGTATTGGAGAGTGGGGAAATCGACGAGATCAGCACCAGAGGTCGCCGTCACAACACCCCCCCCCCACACAACACTACGACACACAATCCCACAAAAGGGGCAAAAGGTCCACCTATGTGTTGATTTTGTACATAAAATGGTCAAAGTGTAGAGAAGTTTGACAAGAAAAGGGGGTTTTTTTTTTTTTTTTTTTAATTAAATAAATAATTAGTGATGAGATGTTCACAAAGGACCATTATAGGGGGGTGATTCTGCTCTTTACCAAAAAGTCCACATTTTCAAAGTGCCCGCACCCCCTATAAACAAGGAGTTTAAATTCCAAATCGTACACTAAAGTTCAAGTCCGGTTCAGTGTAAAAGTACACCCTTTTTCAACGAATTTCAGTATGTTTGCTACCTTTTTAACGTATGTATCGTGCACACTCTTGAAAATACTCCTTTTGTGTGTTTCTTTGGTCGCACATGATATCCCCTTATCAATTAACAGTGACCACCCCCGTCGGGCCCTGATTGCAAAGAATAATTAAAAAATCACACCGATTGGCTGAGACTGAAAAGATAACTAGTAACACAACTTTGTCTCTGTAGTGCGATCGTTGTTGTTTACGGTATAACACAATTCACTCCATAGATTTGGTTTAACCCTCGTCTTAACAAGGGGGGGGGGGTACCTCCCTAGTGAACTTGCTCCTGTGCGCTAAAATGCCAAAAGCTTTCGTAAAAAAAGCTTATGGGTATCGTTTTCTCATCCTTTCCTGTGTCATTTAAGCGCGAAACACATGTGAAGGTAGCACCTTCACCGGCTTCACCGGGGTTAGGGTGGGTCGTCAAAGTCGAAGAGTAAGAGGGTGGTTGCCACTTAAGAATATTTTATGGTACAATTTTGAAAAATTTATGCACAGTATGGCTCTAAAACTCTATGGTTATGTAAAACTAGTCATTTGCCATCATTTAGAGTCTAAAACCGCATGAAAATCCGATACTCCTACATTTTTAGCGCAAAATGGATTTTCGCCCATTTTCTAATGGAAAATGCAATTTTGTCAGCACAATGACTTTTATGAACGTCATTATGACGCCATACTCGGTAGGTGGTACTTATTGGGGTATCAATGGATATAGGGGGGGCCGATAACTATCCACTGTATTAATATCATAAGCATCGGGTTCTTTTTAACGAATTTTCGAGGGGGTGGTAAACCACCCACCCATCCCCCCCCCCCCCCCCCCTTGTAAACCGTGTTACAAAAAAAGGCTTGGTAAAGACGAGGAAACGAGGAATATAGACTACATCATCAGGATTTCCTTGTATATTTTCATAAACAACTGTTTCCTTATCCATGGGCATATAGCTAGGTATAATGGGGCTGTGTAGGGTTCACTATATATTGTGCAAAAACATGTAGCCTAACTCTTGCTTTGGACAGGACCCACCCGACAGGGTCCTGAATAAGGCAAATTTATGTCTCTATTAGCTTATTGCATATAACAAGAAAACAAAAGTCAGTAACAAAATAAATATCATATGCAATATTCCTTGGGAAATTTTGCCACATTTTTGATACCAAGGTCGATATCCTTTGGACGATGTACGACATTTTGACCTTTTGACCTCGTGTCCTAGGTCACTAACGGTCACGGAAAAAATGCAACATCTGTTTTTTGCTGAATAGTCCGACCCAGTAGAAATACATTTATACATTGTGTTTGCCAACAATTAACATGAACTTCATAAACACCTCGGAGAACATAGTCCCGCCACATAGTGTCAATTATTTTCAAAGCATTGACAATAACGTAAATTTCAATTTCTACCCTTCATTGCATCGGCATGTGGGATGAGATTTTCCAACTTCGAAAATCAAATATATTTGGGACAGCGATCAAAAGCTTTCTTAAACTCAGGTAATTATTGAAGGAGAGTTCCGTTTGTTTCCCCTTTAAAAATTCTACAGAAACATTTTTTTTTTTATTTATGCCATAACGCCTACAAACCATAACCCATAGGTCACAAATAAAGGAATTTGTTGCATGTAAAACTTAGAAGGGGATGTATATGGAATCTTTGCCTCATCTGTATTGATAGTAAAGACCATAATTACTCATTAAAAATATTGTAAATTGCATTAACAATTAGGAACCTTTCCAAATGTTTTTTGCATTTACTTAACAAAAGCACTATCTGTAACTTGCATGACCAGAAATGCTACAACATTCATAACAAAATCAGATTTGGACATTCTTAAAACAAACATGCATGTGTTAAAAACGTGTAAATGGTAAACGTAAATACAATCTTATAAAGTCCAAATCTGATATTTATGATGATAGTAAGTGTGTGTGTGTGTCTGTACGGAATCTTTTGCAAGCGAGGTATATAGTCAAATCCGAAATCATTGCATACGTAACTATGTGTGATCACGAGCAGTCGGCGCTATCATAAGCATTTACATCATCAAGAGTTGTTTGCGATGTTTTATGAAAGAAATGACCTACTTTGACTAAAACGACTTCATTTTGATACAGGCTGATTCAAGAAGAAGTTTACTCATTTTGATTGTAGTTTAGTAAACAAATATGTAAAGAAAATCCTTGTAAACTAATATTTCATTAGAAAGAGCAGTTACTAAATGTCTAAATTTAAAAAAAAAAAAGTGGTTTTGAATAAAACCACCCATTTTCCTGACTGTACACATCTGGGTAACTTGAACCAGATCAATAATGCGTTAACAAGAAAGCCTCCCTTGGTTTACAACTTTCATTGTCATAATGTTTCTTGTTTTACTTTTATACTCGTACTCAAAGTCCATCAATCAAGAGCAATGTTTTAAATGCTGACAATTTGAGATAATATCGAATTTTGAACATTTGAATCTTGTTAGCCTATAGTATAATTGCATAATTTTCCACAATCATTTGGCGATGAAAAACAGTTATAATTATTATGCTGCTTATTGAATAGAAAGATGAAACTTAATTTTCTTTTGATTTTGGTTATTGAGTGTAAAAAGCCAAACTTCTTTTGATAATAAAAGTTGTAATCAACGGATCTGTCGTGTTAACGTGTTTTGATTTGGCACGAATAGAAACAAATGCAAGTTACCCAGATGTGTAAAGTCAGGAAAATGGATGATTTTATTCAAATGAGTATAACTTTGGTTTGATGTGTCTAATTATTTTATTTTAGACCTTCAGAAATTGCTCTTTGCAATGATATACCGTATTTCTTTACAGACACGTCCTCTTAGATTTTTTACTACACCACGACAAACATGAGTAAACTTCTTTTTAAATCATCCTGTATTAACTGATCGATCTGTGAAGCAGATAGATATGAAGAAATTGCTGATAGTACCTTTAAACTTTTAAGTTGCCGCGTCACTATTGTGATATCTCGGGATTGCTTTAAATGTCACTCTTACGTTATACAAATGCTAGCAAAAATATATCAGTCGAAAAATAAAACAAAATTGACAAAGCAATGTCAATTAATTTATGGTTTTTATTACAGGGGTTTGGATACAGGCATATCATGTGCAGAATTTTACACTCGTTTTCTAGGCTACACAGTTGAAGAGTCAAAGAAGCGGTGAGTCAAGGTTTCTTTTCTGTTTGTATATGGCTAAATTTAATCGAACTTCTGTTGCCCAGTGTAGTATTAGGAGCAATTTAGTACGATATTTAAAACCCAATCGGGTTCTTTCAATATCATGCTTGGTAATGTAGTGGTATAGATAGGGTTTGTATGTTCTAGTGAGTACAATTTTCTTATGAGTTTGACAGTTGATATTGATTTGAATAAGAACACTACAAGTACACGTTAAAATGTTAACAACAATGATCAAGATAAGACGAGCTTATATTGTGATACCGTTGTTGATTTGCTGGGTTTTTTTTGGTCATGTAATTTCTTTTGCGATTTAGGATTTTTTTTCCTGAATGTTGACAGATATGGAAGCACGAGGGTAAAATGTGGCAAACTATAGGCGATGTACTTGCTTGAATATTTAAAAAATATATAGAAATCATGATTTGTATAATAACATTGAGGGCCATTTATAGCATTTATATATTTTACTGATGATCCACTGAATAATTCCTGATAACCGCCCTTTCACCCAAGAGGGGCAAGTCCTCATTTTGTTATAGTGATGTGAACTACAATACAACAACGAGTGCGAAGAAAGCACTTGCAATATGTTATAGCATGAATATCCCTGGCAATCTGGCTTTCATAGCCGGCTTGTAATTCGGACATAGTACCAATGTATACGTTTATTAAGGTATTGGTTGTTATTGGCGCATGTCGATGCATAGTCAGTGCTGCTTTGAAGGTTGTTGATTAATGGAAATTATTCTTGTGATATGATTTGAAAGCTAAATAAGTCGTTTGTCGCTAATATTAATTTTGAGATATAGACAGTTCGAATATGCACCTTTCTTTGTATTTCGTTGATCTGAGTGACACTAAAATTACCATATTTCTCCAAGGCCAAGTCCAAATAAAATGGGGTTTACAGCAAAATGAAGCTTAATGAAATAGTACATAAACCATAAATGAAAACGGAAGTTTGATTTGTTTGACGAATGACTCATTTTCATCCATTGCATCACATATTATACAACTTTGATTGATCAAATGACTTGCGGGAGCAAAGAAATATAATGTTTCAAGTGACGTCACGTCGGCTTATATTTATTGTTAGGTAGCCATTCCAACCGCTATCGGGCTGCAGCTTACTAAATAAATGGTGAAAGTGTTTCCAACGGTTCTCTTTTAGAAATGCTTGTTTTTCACTATCAACGCAAACTATTTGGATAATAAACGTGTTGAGCTTTGCCATTTCTTTACTTTAAACACGGGAGATATAAAATTTGTTAAATATATGAGGGGAGCTAATGACTTGTCATCAACACGTTATGTTCGCAATGAAATACTTGCCTAAGCTTAATATAATAAACATTGTACATTACCAACATATTTAAATCTAAACAGTGGAACAGCTTAAAGGTCCATGGACCAATCGCTAATAGCCTCGTCTCAGGATTTTAAGATTTTACCGGAAGTGGTCAAAATTTTGTTGTCTGAAGAAAATACTTTTTTTCTCAATTACCGTATACCCTGAGAAATCTTGGGGCTAAAAGATGTTCGGTTTGGATAGTATGAGCGAAAAGGTGTCCCCATTTTCCGTCTACCAATATAAATATAGTATTATATGGGCTTACAAAATCACGTTTTTAGCTATATCATATCCAAATGGACTAAAATATCGGCGTGAAAACTTTACAGATGGGGTATGGGTTTCAACCTAATGCAATCAAGATTCAAAATTTAATTCAAATTTCCATTTGAACCGCTGACAATTGCAGACATTGGTATTGTCCAACCAAATAAACCACATTTTCCTTATAAGTACAGGATCTAGTAATACTCTTATATCACATTTGAAGAGGGAACATGTATTTAAGGTTTGCCCTCTTCTCTGGTTCTACAATACGACTACAAACTAAAAATATAGAATTGTAATTAAAACCGTCCGGTGTTTATTATCAAAACACCATTATTTTTTTTTTTTTTAATTTTTTAGTTTTTTGCTTTTTTTAATTTTGTTTATATTGCTAGTATTTTTGTGTTGAGTTGCTGCTTTTTTCTTGTTTTGATATCGTTATGTTTGTGTTACTTTTAATATAGTTCAAATTAACATAGAAGGAGTCAATCGTATTGATTCATTAAAACTGCATAAAATGTAATGCTTTATTAGGCTCTTTGGATGCCTCTGTTCTACATTTATTTCCTGTTGGTACTTCTACTCATCAAGTTCAGGCCAATGTGTAATTACCCTGAGTGTACCTTAGTTTAATTTCTGATTCACCATTTGTCTGTTCTGTCTTGTTTGGAACTCCTAAGCATACATCTTCCTGTAATGCGCTAAACCGTAGTCAACTTCAAATTTGCTCCGTCTGTTTATGCTTTTGACTATGTTTAAACAACATTGCTGATTATCAGACGGGTATATTGCTTAACCCTTTACCTTTTAGGCATATTGATAAATTGCTATCCGTATCGGCATTGAAGCTGACTGACGCAGTAAAACCTTATTTTTCGTTTAAACAACCTGACCTACATTGTTTCATTCCCGCTTATGTCGCAGTCCCTCTCTCTGTATCTCCATATCTCTCCCTCTATCTGGCTCTTTGTTGACTCTCTGTCTCTTTCTGTCTTTTGAATGTCTCCTTTTTTTCTCTCCGAATCCCCAGATGTTGGTAAAAACGCCACCCAAACTACCTTCTTAATTCACATTCAGGATATATTTTCCAAAATGGGTGCATTTTAATCACATTTGGACTCTTGGGTCCTTGGCTCTAGGGACACACGAGATTTAGATCGGGTTCTTTTACTTCAGTTATAAAAAGCTTGTTAAAATAGAAGGGTATCCACAAAATATACTACCTCAAGAATAGATTCATATTGTATGAACACTGAATCAAGAAGAGCGTGCCCTGAAACGCTCAATCCTCGATGCTGCAGTGGGAACAAAATTAATACTTTAGACCCACGTTTTTCACCGTCGCTTCAAAAAATAGAAAAGTACAGGGGAGAGTTTGAAGATTTGAAATTATGACAAATTGGCATTAATATGCATTGGTCCGCATAGCCCCACCCTGCGATCGCCAATGTCTTATTGGTGTTCTGGTTTTGATAATTTAGTATCCAGTATCTACCATCTACAACAACTACCGCTATTATCAAAATACATCAAAATGTTGTCATTTTTGCCGAGGGAGCCTGAGCTTGCCAACACGTTTCTCCCCACAGAATATCCACGAATGTGATTAGAGATTTTTCATTCTTATACGTTTGCTTCGGCTTTATTCATTCATTAATAATTCCAGTAATTTGCATAAATTTGTATTTTTGTTTCTAATTGCTTCCATCCTTTGTTTCATTTTCAGACGTACCCTCTACGGTGACAATGAGATTCACATTAAACTCCGGCCTATACCCGTCCTGTTCTTCCGAGAGGTTTGTATGCCACACTTTATATTGATCATTATAAGCATAGGAAAGACACTGTTTAGTGTTCTAGTAGAAGACACGTATTAGGAGAGCTTTCGAAAGTTACGCGGAGTGCGTTGTTTCCCGCTTTGTTTGTTGGTTTTGTCTTGTACACCCAGTGTTACTTTTACCACGCACACTTGGTGGGATTAATTCATTTTAATTGCGGGTATTTGCCTTTTTAAATCGAAACATCTTCTAGCATTTTCTTGTTAATATTTTGATATTAAGTATACCAGAAAATGTTCATGTTCTTGTTTATGAAAACAAGTATGTTTAGATGACTTGCTTTTCGTGTATAACAAAAAAAAATCTTGACAGCTCTCTTGATTACACGCCCCTAGAGGGCTCGTGCCATTATTCGCGTTAAGTGTACGCACGAATATTTATTTTTTGTCATTGAACTAAATATACTTTACCGAGTCATTACCCTCTATGTATTCTCCATATCGCTGTACCAGTATTAATTATACGACCATATATCTTGGAGAAACACGATCTTCCTGAAGTTGATGATTTCTTTCGTTTTGTTATTTTGCGAGATTTTCTTTCATGTTTGTCTGATGGGTAAATCAGCTAAGGACATACAAACAAACAATATTAATGCCGTATTTGTATTAATGATGAGTAGAATGAAGTTAATCAAGGTGTTTGGAGTTCACAGGCACTGGTATTTGTCCAGGAAGTCACTGATCTTGAATTGGTAACGCGCATGACAGAGTAAAATGTTCAATTGAGCCGCAGAGGTGTAGAGATGACATGGCTTGGCGTAGCTTGGCGTACGTGATGTTTTACGTAAATACTTCTTGTCATAAGATTAGCAATTGTGGCATGAAACAAAGTTGTCACTAGCATAATACGTGAAGGAAAGAAAAATGAGGATCATACGCCCTTATAGGAATAAATGAAGAACGTAACCCAATGATAACTCAAAAACCACACGATTCCACCGTCTAGCTTCTCTCATCATCGTGAACACCAATGCACATTCCCTACCCAAAACACAATGAAGTCCCTCATCCTCCTCTGGCCCGGGCCACACATCCTTCAAAGGAGGGTTAGATCAATACATACGGCAATGATTATATTCAGTGACAATTATACAATCAAAATAATGCGTGTTATTGTTTCCTCTTAATATTCGATATGGATATTATGTTTCTAATGAGCGAGGAGTGCCGCAATGGCGTTTCTTTAAGCAGAATTATTCATATGCCTTGTGATACTTATAATCCTGATAGTATCCGACCAAATGGCGCTGTAAAACAGGAATTCAGCTATAGTCTTGTATCTGTTCGTTGAAGTAGTAATGTGGGTTTGGTAGGCATATAATCGATACCAGAGCTGCAAAGCAAACATCAACCAACACGCGTGCTTTTTTTTCTACAAGAACCTTGCTTTAGTGGAGCGATCAATGCAAAACTGCGTCGATATGTTTTCTTTCATGACACCATTCAATGGTAATTGCTCGTAAAATATTGGGAAAATGGTAATTTGGTTTTCGAGTCTTAAAATGGCATTTGCACGATTTTTATCGCCGCAAATGTGCGTAATCTAGCAGGAAAACAGGTACACGTTATAATTAAAAAGGGTACTTTACATATTTATTCGCCATTTAGGTGGCAATGACGTTATAAAATATCAGCACCATTTACCACTAGTCAAGGTTATATACCTCTGCTACGTCATTCACTCACGAGAGCTCATATGATAGAAATATATGCATGCGTAACAAATTTAAAAATACATACATAAATATAAGCATAAAATGAATGGAGGTGAAGACAACTCTTGATTGTTACAAGACTGTGATTGTTAATTCATGTTCAAATCCTTAAAGTTAAATCTAAATCTGTTTAGTTAAGTTCAAATATGTTTATGTGGTAGCAAAATATTTCAAATACTATGGTAGAAAATAAATGTCACAATTAGTGAGATGCGAGAGCGATAAAATCATTTCCATTCGTTTTAAAAGAATAATACAGTGTGCAATTTTCTGGCTAAACCAACAGGCAATAGTGATTGTAAATTGGTTTCTTGTTGGACATGCTGACCTCGCATACTATAATCCATTCAACCCACCAAGCACGTGTCATAAACTCTTTGTTTTCAGATCAACATCTTTAAACGCGAGAACAGATTGTAACAACAATCTAACATATGAGTTCCAGGGCAAAATAATAACCATGTGGGTCGAAAAGGCAAACACGGAATAAAAGAAAAATAGTCCCATCCCAGGACTTTTGTTTTGGAAAACAAAAACAATCTTGGTTTAAAAATTAATACGCACCTGCGATCATTGGGAAGCCATCTTCAAACCGACTGACTTGTGTGCTTTATAGACCGTATTCAATATGACGTCAGCCACCAAACATGTTGGTGGACAAGATGCATACATTCCAGGACTACAATACATTCACCTGTCAATCGATCCATGTTTAGCGATTGCACAGGGATCATTGACAGGTGAATGTATTGTAGTACTGGAATGCGTCTATCTTGTCCACCAACATGACTGGCTATTGAATACGGTCTATAGCCAATAGAGAAGCTACCAGAGAGGAAAGTGTTAAAATAATGCATCCTATTTTGAAGTATCATTGTATTTTTTTATCTCAGTTTCATACAAAGTTCATTATGTACAATACAAAATGTGTATATGCAGGGCCTCCTTGGAAATCAGTGCTCTTGTCACTGAAGAGGCCACCCTGCCTAAAGAAAGTTTAAATAAAAATAAATAAATTGTACACATTCTGAAACATTTTCTAAGGTTTTTGGCAAGGTAAATACATTCAAGTTCAAGATCAAATAATTTCATTCACAAATGCCTTCTCTTTTCACAAACAAGTAACCACAAAGTAACATTTTAAGCTAATACAGGAATACAAAAGTAAATCAAATGGATTGAGATAAAACGTATACCATAAAATATCTGAATGCAGCTTTAAACATGTACGGGAACTCTGTTTCTTGTATTTGCATATATTACAAACTGCCAAGCAAAAATATAACAACACAAGAATAGTCTTTTAAAAAGACAACCATCGCTTAGCGAGGATGTTAGTACTTAATATGTTAGTGTAAATACTCAGAGATCATAGGAAACCTCTGTATATTTAGAGAGATGATATAATACAATACAATACAAACGGCATTTGATATAGCGCCTTCTCAAAACAAGGTCAAAGCGCTTTACAAAATAGAGAGTAACTATACTATTTAGCCTAAAACATAGTAATACAACAGGTATTGTAAAAGATGAACCATGAGATAAGTACTTAACATCAAACTATAAAATAAAAAAGAAAACAGCTGCACAATTAAATATCATGTGAGGCAATAACAAAAAACTAATTTAAGCACACGATCAACTCTTAGGAAATAGATGAAATTTTAGAGCTTTCTTAAAAGTAACAATGGACTTGGAGTGGCGAACAGAGATAGACAAAGAGTTCCATAGGCTAGGGGCCGCATTGCTGAAAGTGAAAGCCCTGTCACCCACTGACCTTTTTGTGCGGGAAACAGTGAGTGGCTTTTATCTATTCCGATTTTATACCATCTTCGATGGAAAAACATGCTTTATTGCCTTTGAAGATATTGTTGATATTTTATACAGATAAATGTCATACCCACATAGAGATCGTCAACACACCCTATACATATTGTGCTTCAGTAAATAATTGTTTATAGTTTCAGTGCTAGGTTTGGAGTCCCCGTAATAATAACGGGTTAAGTGTTCACCGGCTAACATTGATTTAATTGTTCAAAGAAGCGGTTCGCCGGCGCCTGTTAAGTAGCAGTGGTCACTTTTTGCAATTGTCGAGTTGTTACAGTTTCAATCTAGTTAATATATGACCTTTTTTTGGAAGCAATGGCTAAAAACTAACCTTATAAAGTAATTAAAAACACGTTGACGCAAACCTTTACAGTAAGAGGCGCTACCAATGTCATATTTTATACATTAATTTTTATAATCTGTATACCAACAAGGGGGGAATATAACATCGATGGTGAGAGAGTAGTGCAGTATCAACCTCCAACTCTGATTTCCCTCTTTACAAGATTCTCTCTTGTAACACTTAAGTGGACGCAGGGGGGTTTCCTAGGGACCCCAAATTTGTTTTCGCGCTGGGCCCTTTAACACGCGGCGATTTTTCGCCGAATTTTTTTATAATTGTCCTTGACGTTTAAATGCGCTCTTTTCATACCAAAATATTAAATCGGCCAAGCCGTTAATGAGATAATTATGGGGAACCATGAAACCCTTGGGCACTAACGGAACAATGTGAGAATATTTTTAAAATAAAGAATAAGAAACCGACGAGAACCAAAGCAACATTTTTTTTGCTCTATAAGTTCACACATACATGTAAGTTAAACAATAATTAAGTAACCATTAAAATAATTACCTTTAAACTGTGCTGAAAACCAACAAACAATCATGTACGTTGCCAAACCGTTACTGTACAAACTCTATCTGATAAACGGGATTTGCAACACCCTTAAAAAAAACAGGATTCCCTAAAACTGCCTGGTTTTGTGGTTAAATATAAGTAATTTGGATCTTCTAGAATGAATATCAACATAAAATAAGTTTTCAAAATGTTTGATGTAAGCACAAGGCTCATTTGAATTTTCCGTCTTTTTTCCCAATTTTCGCGTGTTTTGAAAACAATGTTTTGCCCCTAATTTGCAGCCAAAATAACAAATTTCATTTTTTGTTGCTGATTTGGGGTTGTCTTATGACCCTTCACATGTGGTATAAATTTCATGCAAAAATTCCCTCGGGAAAGTGGTTTCCTTAGGGGGGGTCCCATGGAACCCCCCCCCCCCTTGGGCACCAACGGGAGTGAAAACCCCTTGGTCACTTAAGTGTTAAAGTATCTAAGAATATTTAACCCGTCAATTAGAGAAAATGGAGGAGTACATTCTAAACAAATTACGTTGTTTTTATATGAAACTTAGCGTATGGTTTACTCCACGTTGACTAATTTATTACTCAAACCCATTACTCATCGGATGGGGTATAGTTCTACTTTTAATCAACATTTTTGCGACCAAGTTGAAGCAAAAGATGAGAAAAAATAAGGATATATTTGTAACCGCAAAGAAAGAATATGGAAACTTCGAATGAAGGATGGTTTAAAATGCATTTTCGAAGCCAGTTTTGTGTTGTCCACTACAATTATTAAGCTATCGATCATTCCCGATCCAGATGAATATTTTCTTTTAAATTTATTCATGAAATTGTCATGTCCATAGGAAATTTATTTCAGGTTTCAATTGAATTTTTTTAATTTAAAAAATAAATAAAACTCTCGGCTGATTGCAATCTTGGTAATTTGTATGTCCAAGGTGATCATTTCAATACTATGGGATATTTTGAAATTCCGCCCCCATTTAGAACCGTGACACATAATTCTGTATGAATCAGCATCAACATTTTAAAGGTACATTTCGTGATTCTAGCACCATGTTTTATTCATGTTTCACTAGATATCCTTGAGAAAAGCTTATGCACAAAACTTGATTTGATCCCGAACTTGCGGTTTTGTGTTATGAGCAAATGCTTGTTTCCCACGTTGCCATAGACCACTGTGCTGTAATTTCTGCCCATTTACGGACAGAAAATACAAAATTGCAAATTTCTTACAGATACGACCAAATTTGCACGTAAGGTTTGGTACACATGGATTACTAAAATCGGGGGACGAGGTTGTGGATCACGAAATGCCCTTTAAACAAAAAGCATTTACCCCACCTGTCAGTCTTGAATTTATCTATAACACTTGCAAATCTCCAAGTAGCGTGTTACAATATCTTATTATTTTATCCGTATTTTTGTTCGAAACCGTTTTCGAAGAGAGAACCAATGAATCGTTGAAGAAAATGGCATTTCCGTACCTATATCCAAGTTGCATACAAGTAAATAGTTCCGTTCATCTAATTTTGTTACTGCTAACTTTATTAAACCACGAAGCCATGACGCCAATTTTTGCTTCCTATCAAATACAAATAAGTGGTTGGCCGAGTCAATTTACTACAACAAAACTCAAGTGTAATAGTTAGTCGGCCTTCGGAACAAGACTGTCATTGTTATTAATAACTCTTTGCTAATTACTGCTCCGTGCTGTGTCATATTGTTAAAAAAGAGAATGTTGTTTCATGTTGTTTCAGATATTAGAGATGAGAGGAAGTAGTCTGTTTGAAAATTTGCTCAGTAAATAATAAAACATTATTCAGATTCAGATCGAGGTTTATTTAATTTCCATCTCAACAACAATGCTAACAAACAATATATAATTATAAACTAAAATAGACATTAAATACTGTTTGGTACTATATACTCTTTGGCTGTGGTATTTTGAAATAGTGTGTTTTAACTTTAGACCCAGGTTAAACCAGGTTAGTCCTACATGAAGGCACCTTTTTTTTTTTTCCAACATACTCTAAAATGTGTTGAAAACCGGTGGAGAATTTCCTCATTGATGGGTCGCAATGGCCCATCCATGATGAATTTCTCACCCTTTATAATTAACTTTCACAGTATAATTGTTGAAAAGCAAAAAGTTCCACACCTGTATGAATCCACGGATGGGGGTGCAATCGCAAAGTTTCGATAGCCAGCTTTTTTAATCCGCATATTTAGGGAACATGGCTTCAAATCAAAATGTATTCCGCACTCCAAAAAACAAACTCCATGATTCTGGAGAATAACCATAACAATGGGGCACATGTGTCCAGTGGGCTATGACTTCCGACTCATGATCCAAAGGTTGTTGGTTCGAGCCCCGCGGTGGCCAATGTGTGTGTGCACGTGGGCAAGGCACTTTACCTCACGTGCTTCGTCGACCCAGCGATATTCGGGTAGCTGTTAGGGGGGATATTACAATCTAAGTGCTGATAGGCATGTGCGCTTGGCCGGCTGCCGGCCTAGGTGAAGCGAAATGATTGTGACGATTTCCTGAAGGCAGCGTAATAATAATAGGCAACAGCGCTTGTATCCTGTGGAAAAGGCGCTATATAAATGTCGGTATTATTATTATTATAACATTTGTTTGAAAAACACAACTTTGACATTTAATGCGTCATGTGTGGTTGAGAAACGCTGGTACACTTTGAAATCATTTTGTGATAGTGTTTTTTTTCTGAATGGTGCAATACTTTTGTACAGTGTGTGTAGGTGTCTGTGATTCCGATATGTAGTTGGTATGTAAAATACCGGTAAATTTGAAAAGAAGAACATTGAAACGCTCAATTGTAAGTACGTGAATTCATTTAAATACATTATGCTCGTTCCTATTTCTTTGACGGGAGTATACATAAAGATTTTGTAGTGTAGCTTGGAGCTTTCAAACACAATGATAGCAGGATTGGGGTAGGCTTGTAGTTGGGCTAAGAAGAGTGGTCTCCTAGATTCAGGAAGAGGATCATAATCTATTGCACTTTTCAAAGATAATATTTTTTGAACACTTTGAGACTAATTTTATCAAACATTTCTGTTTCACAGTGCGAACTCTGCTTCCACACATGTCATAATTATACCTGGAAACTGAAATAAGAGATCTTTTCCCCCTTTTTTGCAGTAAATTATTTGTACATTTTAGTAATGGATATCCCTCCCCGGAAGTTGGTCACATTTGTTAGAGATACAAAATATGCCGCTGAGAAGTTGTCAGTATTTCATGTTCAAGGCACACATACCAATTTAAGATGGTCAGTAATAAGTTAACCTTATATTCTAGATAGTGGGTCAGCGCATTTACTGGCAGGTGAGCGACTAAAATAATTGTCCGAATTCAATTGAAAACAAAGTCGTGTCGGTTATAAAATTAACCAACGCATTTAGCCCACAGACAAACAATCACCAATGCATATGCTTTTATCTCGGTTACTTTCCCAATAGTCTATAAATGAAAGGCTCTTAAACTAACACCTTTATTTTTGATCGTGTACATTTCCCCGCACTTTTTCGATGCAAAAGCTAAAACGAAAGGAATCTGTTTTCTGTAGGGTTTATCATTTGCTTTGAAGAGACTTTTTTGCGAATTTCGCTTTACTGCTTGAGTTAAGGTAATGCTACTTTTGGTGGAAAAGATTCCTTAAAAGAAAGTGACCATGATTTTTCCACGAAAATAATGTCGAGTAAATATTTTGTTTCTCATCATTTTGATACATCTTGTTTTGCAACAAAATTTGAACGAAATTACTTCCAATTTTAAAGCCACTATCAGTGATTTGATCAATCAGATAAACAAAAAATCATCAAAAATCAGATTTTTGCATGCCTGGAACTAGTATTGGTATTCTAACATACCCTGCAAGTGATACGACCAAACACAACCTAATAAAGACAAAATCGGTTATTTTAGTCATAATTGTCCGAACGGACACTTTCTACAACACGTAATTGAATGGAGATTTGTATCTTTGAACACTGCCGTTTTCTTCCTTTTCTGTTAATTCTTCATTTGGAAAATTAATGAGAATTCTACAGACTTATCCTTCACTTTTAAACTATTCCTGCAAATTTCAAATATTTTCACTCTGTCGGATAAATCACTGATAGTGTCTTTAAGTAGACAGAAAAATGTTAATTTGTCAAGAAAAATGATGTTATTATGTTTAATTAGCATTTTCTAACATTTGCAATTAATTTTTATCAGCACAGATATTTTTATGACCTATAAATTTTCACTTTTTAAAATTGCATGACAAATTAATGGATGACAAAATTGTTGTTAATTTGTCATTTCTAGTACATTACAAATTTAATTTTAGTGTATGAAAAATTAAATGACGAATTATTAATTTATAGTTTGTTTTTAAAATAGTCATGTCCATGAAAATGACAAATTACGAATGCATAATTTGTCATTTAGTTTGTCATGTAATTTGTACTGCACTAGAAATGACAAATTAACAACAATTTTGTAATCCATTAATTTATCATACAATTTTAAAAAGTGAAGAATTTATAAGTCATGAAAATATCTGTGGTGAATGATAAAAATGCTACAAAATGCTAACCAAACATTATAACAATATTTTCTGGTGATTTCCTGAATACGAAAAAATCAGGTGCACGACTCATTTCAATTTGTCAAAAGACCTCTTTCTGACAAGTAAATATTTCAGTGTACGTGTATTCTTTTAGCGTTATAAGTATATGCAAATTTACTCAATCAAATACCTTGTATAAATCTACAGTAGCATGTAAAAGCATAGTGTTATTTTAAAAAGCTATTCAGACATTTAATTCCTGTGTTGTTGCCACAACAGGCCCTGAATCCTTTCATTCTAACACGTTCCTCTTGTTATTAAACACACCTATACTCATCCTTAAAGGAGAACTTGTATCAAGAATAACTACATAATATACGCTATAAAAACAATTATTGTATTGAACACATGTGGAGTGGTTTCATGGGATAATGGAATTATAATACTAAAACGAATAAAGCATTTTTGTCTGACCACGCGCCTATTTGAAATTCGCGCTACTGTCATATGGGATATGTATTTGGGTTATGCGATCGGACGGCACAGTAGCGTCATACATCTTCACGCATGATGCTTTCATAATGTGTGTTTCCTATGGCATGTATGACCAAAACGTGCCGGTCGTATCGCATAACACGTTATACGCTAGCGCGATTTTTAAATAGCACATGGTTAGACTAGATGGTTTTAATTCATTTTTAGGGTTATATAATTCCGTTTTTCTATGAAACCACTCGATATGTGGTCAATAATTATTTATAGTGTATATTGTTTAATATTATTCGTTGTACGGGTTCTCCTTTAACATTAACTCCTCTTAAACACGTGTTACTATTTCTTCCAAATGAGCGATCAAGACTTCCTACTCGGAGAATAATTTTAATTGATTCGTGATTATTGATAAAGGTCGTTTTAACTAAACATGATTAATTTTCGTTGTGTACCAAGATTACATACGATTCTAGACATACATGTTACAAATAAACTCATGCATATCAATTGAATACTCGCTTGTGCTACATAGGTTATGGCGTGATACTCGTATTAATGACCATATATACGAATCATTACACTGTCAATAATTTAGGGAATACAAAATAGCTTTTACCGTTTTGCCGATCCAATGTCGTGTCATATCGGATGGCTATTGTAATATTTTAAGTAGTGGATGCTCGGACAGACATAACAAATGCTTTCTTTTATTCTCATTTTTGTTTAGTTTCGATTGTTTTATATTCCATATTGAGATTATAATTATTAATTAAAAGACAATATACCTTGACTGGTAAAAATTACCTAGCCGATGCAATCTGTAACCGTATATACGCGCGGGTAAACATTTGCTTCATAGCGCACTATCCAATATCGTCCCATATTAGATAGGTAGCCAATTACCTTACCTGTTTGTGCACAAAACGCCACCCACGGAAAGGTATGAGCACTATTTTACTCTATAATGCATTATGTATTTGGTGTTGACTTCATGGATTACTGTGATTCCAAATTTGACAGCCATTCAATTCCTATCTTCATGAATCAGTACATTAATTTTTTACGATAGTTTGTTTTATCGTAAACATCAAACAAAAGCACACAAGAAAACAAAACAATAACATAAACCAAGAGAAAACATCGTGCTCAATTTGTTTCTGTACTAACAGCTACTAACGCACTGGCTTGGATACTTTCTTTCCGAGTGAATCATCGAGTCAGTGGGTCAGCATATTACTGTCCAGCGACTCAATTGTGTACATATGATGTCATCATGCCAACCTAAAACTACAATATTAATTGGCATAGGAATCGAAAGAACGCGTTTATTCAGTATTATGTTGAAGGCTTTACTTGTAACAGTTATACAATCCCAGTTCTGCCAAATTCTTTGAGAAAGCCATATTATATCGCAACAAATCATAATGGATAAAAACACTGTTTGAGTGGTTGCCATATTTGTTTATCAGTCCGAGCAAGCTAGTGAAGTTATCAAAATACATTTCCGGATCTTGAAAATGTCAAATCATAATGCAATACAAGGGGATTTTAAGTAGATGTTACATATATTTTAACAGGTTTTAAATTTCTTGATTTAATAACCAACAAAAAATTATATATTTGTTTATTTGTTTTTTATATCAAGTGATTTTGGAATGATGTATTTACTTGGGTGATGACCGAAAGGCAAACAACTAAGGCCCTTAAGAAAGTTTGTAGGATATTACAAGTTAATTATGAATTGGGTGATTCAAAATATTGTTTATTTCAGAAGTGAAATAAATTGACAATGAAAAGACTATCTAGATAACATAACCAAATATGTCTTGTAACTTTATCAAATCTGGTAGATTTTATATTAACCATTTTAATTTTGTCTCTTTTGTTTTAATTACAGGGAATGAACCCATTTTATGTGTTCCAAATTTACAGTGTGTGTTTATGGATCTTCGGCTACGAATACATATATTTCTCCCTTGCTATTGTCTTCATGTCCCTCATTTCTATTACCTTAACCGTTTACAGTACTCGTCAGGTAAGAACTCTTGACTGGAATTCTGAAAGGGAGTCTAACCTTAGATCTGGGTTTTAACCACGGTTAGTCCTACATGAGTGGACCTTTTTTCCTTCCGTCATACTCTAAAAAGTGCTGTAACGGGTAAGAAACGTCCTCATGGATGGGCCATTCTGCCCCATCATTGAGGAATTTTCTCACCCGTTACATTTAACTTTCACAGTATTTTCAAAGGAAAAAAAGTCTACTCATGTAGGAGTAACCCTGGTTTAAACCCAAGTCTAAAGTTAGACTCCCTTTTAGAATACCAGCCCTTACAATTACAAATTAATTATTGCATGTGTGTTATATCTTTTGAAGTCAATATAGGTGTAGAAGACTATAATTAAGATGCTATGCTGGTCATTTTGTACTATGGAGGTCATGTCAAATCCCGGGGACTCCCATCTTGGAGGTGACGCGCATGTAAGGCTGTGAAGACCCCAATTTTCAGCATCGCTGTCACCCAAAGACCCCATATGTTTTGAAATGTCCATTCAAAGACCCATATAAATACGTAATTTATATTACATTATACCTGTTTTAAAAATTTTTAGATTTTAAACAAGAATGCCAGTCAAGTGTGACTTGGAAAATATTAAAAGAGACTATCGGGCTCAGTAGACTAAGGCTAGAATTTGACACTTTAATATAATAGTACAAATATTACATTACAAAAATCTACGTGAAGACAAACCACACAGGAAGATACTGTAATCGTAATATTCCAATTGTTGCGCAGTGTTATGGACATAAAGAATTCATTGCAAATACGATATGCCTTGACAAGGGAACGTTTATTCAACACAGAGCACTTGGTTTTGTTTTAATTCTGCCCTGTTTTTATAACACATGTTTACCCCGGAAAAATAGGTTAAATTCAATTTACGATGAAAAAACTTAAGTGGCTTAGCGCATGAGAATGGCTAGGGAATTAGAACCCGATGAAATGTAAAAGATGTACCCTAGGTACCGCCTCCCTTCAGCATTTGTTACTTTCTGGGTTACTTAAACGGATAACTCAAGTGTTACTCTTTCTCTCTCTCTCTCTCTCTCAGCATCCTGAGTACTGCGTCTTTCATACGGCATTTCCGATAGGCTTATTACACCATATTAATTTCAATAACCAGTCGAACGCAGCTTCCAAATATTTAAGCTTTATATAGCCCTCTTCAGCCCTATCATCATTCTTTCCGGTTTGCTGATTGGGTAAAAAATCACGCAAGTTCCATTGTGACCAATCGGCAGATAGTACTCATGGAGTTATTTGCGTTTTTCGGTTTATAAGGTGGACATATTTTTTTCAATAGTCGGTAACTTAATCTGCCCCAAAATTTACCTGCGTGCTAAGGACATAATTTTATATTGTTTGATACAATAATCATGGGATGGAGAAAGGTACGCGATTTTGACAAATCAAAACACCCCTGTGCTTCCTTTAGCAAAAAAAATCGTTATTTTTTGTGCGGGCCACCATAATTCCCCTTGCTTTATTTTCCTCAATTAACGCGTCAGGTAATCGTTGGAAAAGACTTTCATAAATATGATTGATTGTAGCATTCCGTTAAATCATTAGTGTAACTCTTAAAATACCTATCTTCAACACGTACCTATTTCACTATATATTTTTGTATTCTTAATGCTTGGTATCCTTTAAGCTTGAGATTTGAAATGCAGCTTCATTAATTGTGGTTGTTGTTTGAGATCAACTTAAGTGTTTATATTTCACTTTCTAAAATGCATACGTTAAGAAAAGAAAATATCAACGACATCAAATGAAAAAGCGATAACTTTTGTAGCAGCTAGAGATTTAGGCATTGTTAACAAAGGGTGACCAATATATATTATCTGTATCGTGTTCGTTGCTTAGTAGTCTCGTGATAGAAAACTTAGTGAAGTATACAGTTAAGTTCATTCATAGTGTATTGTAGTACGCTATTTTTATTTGATATTAATAATTTTCTACCAGCACTATAGGTAGAATATCAAATGTGTCAATGCAAAATTTTGCAATTGCTATTTATTAAAATGTTTTAGAGCATTACAATTGAGGAGGATATTTGTATTAATCTAAATACAAGCATTATATTTAAGTTAATTAAGGATATATGATAACAATGTCATGATGCTTAAATCATACGCATGTCATTGATACGCGCAAAGCCCGGTGTGATACCCTAGGTGCCATATACCTTTGCTCTCGTCAAAAGCAATACTGGCGGCTAATATTCTTCTATTTCGTCTCATAGTTTTGAATTACACCATAGAGCGTAAAAGTCAATTGTGAACCGTGTCTTTGGCTTAATAGCCCCGAGGATAAATTCTATTGCTGTTTCACATGAAAATATTCAAATGTTCGTAGTATTTTGGTTTTGTATTTATTAAAAGATAAAAGGCAAACGATTATTCCTTATCCTCTATTTGCGGAGTTGTAAAGTGTCTAATTGTGGCTGTTTTGAATCTATGAGAAAGATTCCATTGCGTTTTGCACGTGTATTATGACAAAACGAAATATCAGAAGGGTACATTTATTGCAGGTACGTTTGAAATTATTATAAAGTCGCCACTTTCTTTCATTTCCTTCAGAAAAAATGTTTATAATAAACTTGATAAACCGTCAACTGCAAGGGTAAGAACCTTGGGCGCGCCAGAATGGCCACGAAAGAATCCCTTTGCCAAACCAAGTAGTTCTGCTTGATCTAAAATTCCGTGTAGCAGACTCCGTTAAATGGTAAATGGTGATGTACAAATCGTTTGAACTATTCAAGTATCGAGGATATTTAAATCTGGCAATGGGGAGACGAATACACATTATAATCACTGTGGTCAATTAGGCGTAATAGATTAACTCTGTAGTGGTCTATTACATATCTTTCATTTTTTACACTTAATTACGTATAGGTTATTGCAATATGTCTCGGCGGATTAATAAAACTAAATCATAATGCATATATATTAAATGATCACTAGACCATTTAAGATGTCATGCCGGTCGAGAGGGAAAAGATCTACATTACGAATAAAATATACCTTCATTCCGTAAAACCACACTGTTAAAAATAAAACTGTAAAAAAACACGTCGTTTTATCTGACAGCTAGGATTTACAACGTGCAGAATGTAAAATAACTGGGACCGTGCAAATACGAAACCATTGCAGAAAACGTAAAATAATTGCGTGAAATTACAGATTCAACGGTATTCTTGGTTTTTGACTTGTTTAAACAACGTTAAAGCACGCTGCCGTCGTGTCCCAGTGGGTAAAACTCGTTGTAAAACGTTCATAACATATCCAAACTTTATAACATATCTAAACGCTGTAATAACGTTGCCATGTGCTTGTTTATAGTTTTTTAATCAAAACGTTAATGTATGAAATTATGAATCAAAACGTTATATTCTCACATAATTTTAACGTTGTAACTATGACATCATACAAACGTTGTATTTACGTTTCCGCATATAAAAAAGAAACCATATACACTCTGATTGATATAGAAATGTACAGGTTTTTATGTTATCAATTATTTAATCAATTCTATATTACTGAGATTCGAATCGGGGCTTTACCATTACAAGTCTTGTATCGTATCCAATACTACATAATTTTACAGATATCAGATCGTAAAATTAAATGTATATATGCATTTTGGTCGTGGTTTTTAATGACGTTACGACGTTATTTTATTTTAGAAGATAAAAAAATTGTCACAATTCACATTTGTATATTAAGAACCGGCAAGTTACAAAAGCACGTGATATACAGGAAATATTGCTCTCTTTCAAAACGTGTGGTATTATTACCTAACTACTGCTTATTTACGGCTTTTCTGCTTCCAAATTGTAATTTTAAGTTCGATATCAGTAAGGTGCAAAGAGAGATTTTGGGGCATCCATATATTGTATTATATGTAGTGATTTCATATCGATAAGACCCCCAATAGATATCTTACCTTGTATTTAACTACAAAAATGCCTTGAAAGTGAAAACAATAGGCGATTTTCATTTGCTTAACTTCAGTATAAAACATAGGTTTAGTATTTGCTCCTATACGAAATTAGAAGTTTCACAATTTTTGTACCAAAGAAATATTTTTCAGTTTAATTGTTTCACATGGGGACATTTTTGATAAAAAAGCTTTACATTGGTGCAAAAATCAGAATTTTCATACTTTTTAGGGATCCATGTTATGTGAAATCTCTCGTTGCACCTTAAAGCGTGAAGATTGCTGTGTAATCGTATTGATCTTAATTTAAAAGGTACAAGTGCGGCAAAATTACGATTTTTAACGTAAAATTAAGCATTTCTGACAGTCCATTTTGTTACCTACACGTATTTTAATAGCCTCATCTTGGATGAAATATGTTGGAACGATCATGATAAGAAATGCTCTATACGTTTATAATATTACATCTTTTGTTCAAGAGAAAGAAAGGGCAGTTATTTTTTTTAAAGTCCATCCATCTACACAACTACACAGTAGTGTTACTTAAAGGTGCGTTTCGTGATTTTAGTATCTGTACTTTTATGAATAAATAGCTATGCTCAAGAAAGTGTTATTTCCAAATTTTGAGCTTATTCTGACGTTGAGTTTTTATGTTTTGAGCGAATATTTGTTTCACGCTGGCCCAAAGGCCACTCTGTTGTAATTTCTGTTAATTTACGAACAGAAAATATAGAGTAGGTCGAATATGCACATCACACGAGGCTGTGGATCGCGAATTGCCCCTTTAAATTATGACGAGAAATTAGTATTTACACATCTAGGTTGAGGTATTACGTTATAGGTCAATATGATGAATTTCTATGCATCCGTTTTTTGCCTTCTCCTTCAGCAAAGCATTACCCTAAGGAAGATGGTGGAGTCATCAGCAAGAGTCATTGTGTCACGCGGGGAAGCAGGTAGGTTTTTGTGTCTGTTGAAAAATAATCTATTTGTATCAAAATGCTTTAAGCTCAGTAAGCAATTTGTAAATGATTAAGTTGTTTACGGTTTTGAAAATATGAAAATAGATTTTAATCAATCAACACCAATGATGTTTTGCTTGACCTATGAAACATTATTTTATAGCTGAATTTGAAGACATCTTACATCATGTCAAAAATCGGCATTTTCAGCACTTTTAGTTGTACATCTTTATTACATTCACAATCAATATTTGAAAGAGCGATGCAAGATGAAGATCCTCTGGTGACCCAGTTCTCAACCAAGAATTAAAAACTTTTCAAACTGATTCAACAGAGGGGCTGGTAATGAAAAAAGTTGTAATTTACACTTCATACGTTATTTTAACTGTGATGATAATATTAAAGGCGCTATCAGTGACTTGCTAAATCAGGAAATTAAAAAAAAATAATCAAAAATCATATTTTTGCACTTTTGTAAAAAGTATAGGTAACCTAACATACCCTGCAAGTAATAATACATTACTGTCCGTATGGACACTTACTACAACACGTGATTTAATGGGGATTCATATCTTTGAACACTGCTGTTTTCCTCATTTTCTGTAAATTTTTCTGTTGGAAAATATACCTTATGAGAGCCCTACAGACTTATCCTTCACTTTTAAGCTATTTCTGCAAATTTCAAATATTGTTTTACCTTTCGGGTGAATCACTGAAATGGTGTATTCGTGTTGTGAATACGATGAACACCGCAGATTACATGTTCTTAAACTGCAGAAACTTGGGAACAGACTCTTCAACTCTGGAATATTACTGATTAAGACAAAATTAAAGTCCTTTTACAAATATCGCCTTCCAAGCACCATCAAGATATCGGAGTTTAATGAACTGTGCTTTGAAAAAATCCAAATCAAAAGAATGGCAAATGTATATATAAATTCATTTTATACGCATTTTAAGAAAATCGAAGGGCACCTGAAAAAAGGCAAAACGGCTCTAACATCTATACTCGATTCGCGCTGATATAGGAGCTGGGGAAAAGTTTTGGGTCATATCCATTAGCTGAAATAGGGAAGAAGTATTTTAATCTCTGCAAGAAGTCGCTTCGCTGCCTAACAATAGAAAGTGTCTTGAAAGGAAAAGGGCCAAGTACAAAACTTAATTTTGTTTACTGTACTTTTATGAATTGAACTTTGTACAGTTTTAATACAATCAATTTATAAATCATTCGCATCACTTCACTGTGAAAACGGTGTTTAAAAATTCAAATACTCTTCACATCTTCACTTTATCCTCGTGGAGCCATA
Source organism: Ophioderma brevispina (assembly GCA_023653785.1). Classification (NCBI taxonomy): domain Eukaryota; kingdom Metazoa; phylum Echinodermata; class Ophiuroidea; order Amphilepidida; family Ophiodermatidae; genus Ophioderma; species Ophioderma brevispina. Next base: position 162,575 of record JAMKCH010043881.1, on the reverse strand, counting down.
TTGAAAGAATTTGAGGCCTACTGAGCATTAAACACGGCATGTTTATACTGTATTGTCTTTCTACACTGTTCCTAAATATACACTGACAAGTAATCTCCCGAATTCTTTAGACTAAAGAAGTTTAATTGATGAGGCCCCGTATCACCTGTGTGGACAGTGCAAAAACCATTGTTACCATAATATAAGAATTCAATAGCGCACCTGACTCATACAGGTAGTATTTCACATTTTAATGTAAGTTACATTTACCAGTGACCCTCTATGTTTTGATCTCTGCACATCGTATTGACCGTAGAGCACACAGTATTAAGAACGCACGGACAAGGAGTGCTGCAAAGTTGAATTGCTGTGCGCGCCTCACAAAAAGATCTTACCCGTAAAAAAGTACAGGTTGTCCCTATATCAGCGCGAATCGAGTATAATCAAGTTTTGATCTTTAATTAGTTTTCTATTACTCTTTTACGTATTCAATTATTTTTGTGGGCCGCCAGCATAGCTGGCAGGACCACTCTCAAATCAGTTGTGCGTTTGTGATGTGTGTATGTATGTGTGTATGTGTCACAAAATATTAAGTTTTTTAAGGAGCGGCCCACAGCTTATATTCTTTGCATATAGTGAGCGCGAAAGCCGAGAACCGCAAAATTCTAGTTATTATTATTTTTTGTTGTTTCAGGATTTGTGGAAATATCAGAAAAAGAGCTCGTTCCAGGAGATTTAATAGCGCTACCAGCTAAAGGATGCACCATGACATGTGACGCAGTTCTCATCGCAGGCACATGTATAGTCAACGAGAGCATGTTGACAGGTATGTCATCTGTATTTAGGGTTATATACCGGCTGCCACCAGAGACACTGTATCACACAGGATGTAGAATGTTACTGTCGTTTGGCCTTGTCCTTAATACTTAATTAAAACGACCATACTAAATTGTTGTTGAATATGCTTTAAGCCATAATTTTGTTATTTGAATGAAAAGGGTAATCACTTGAATTTGCTAACTAATTTGCTAACTACCCACCGCAATGACAGCAGATCCTGTGCAAGAGCTGCACAGCCCTTGAAAACCTACCGGTTATAGAGCGGAATCCAGACAATGCAAACATTCCACTGTACATCTGCTGCTGACAATGGTTGAATCGTCATTATTGCTCAACGGCATAAACTGAATAGCTCTGAATGCCGCCCGCAAATATTATTTATCAATAATTCTGTTATTAATTCGTTGATTTGTTTTGAGTAAAATTTACATGTTTAATCGAGAAACACGTGGCCTTATAAGACAAATAATTCAGTATGACCCTATTTGTTGTAGTATCCCCATTTTGTAATTATAATAGTATTTTATTTCTGCATGTAACTAGAGAAAAGATTTCTAGCAGGTAAAGTACCTTATTTCATTAAGCAATAACTATTTACATTGCTCAGAGACCTCTCTAGAAAAGTCTACTTTAAATAGCTTGGGGATTTCCAGGTATTGTGCATGTTAAAGATTACAACATATAGGTAATTTTCAATGATGTCAACATTGAGCTTTTCTATTGGAAAATGTGAGGTGAATCCCTAGATGATGTCATCAGTGTGAGATCCAATTGGACAATGTTAGACTATGTTTATGCATTATGTTGATGTATAAGGCTTGCTTTTCGATAGCTTGCTTCTAGTATTTACGGACATAACAGATTTGATCTGCAAAGTTTGTAGATCTGTGCAATTACAAGGATATAATTATATGTTTTGATACCATATGAGCGCAAAGCTGAAAAAGTCTGCCGTCTTCTTTGAAGCCAAAAGAGCTGGGAATCAAAATACGATTAAAAATTGTGGTCCCAAACGGGGTCATTTACGACAGACGGAATTCATGATGATAGTTTTTATATATCCCGGACTGATATACCGAAGAATATTGTCTCGTTAAGGGACCTATAGAACCTTTTTGTCTTAAATTGCTGGGCAACGTTATCTTCAGGACCGCTACGAAAAAGGAAATATATTTATTGAAGAAGATTTCCATGGATTTTATATTGTGGAACTTTGACACTGCATGCTATCACTTCGGTGTCTTCGCTGTGAGGACAAATCATCGTTGAACTGCAACGCTTCTTTTAATTGTGGACATAAGTGGCCACATATGAGTGAATGTTTAAGTAATATTGTAAAAATTTAAGGATATTCTTTAGTGTGTTGTTTATGACATCACCATTGAAGTTTTGTTTTTGAAATTCCAAATTAATCAATTAGGTAAAAATTATAATAAATTTTGTTGTTATATAAAAATTAAGATGATACCGTAGCACTGTCTTCAGTGCATATATATATTATATTGGGTTCTAAATTTATGTATTTAGGGCCAAGCAATTAGAATTATGAAACTTGAATTGGGTTAATGTCATTTATTTTTCTAAAAATGGGTATTTTCAACCAAAATTGGGCCTGGGGCGTACTAAATCGTTCAGTACACACATACGCTCTTTAATTTGCATACACTTATCAGATGGGCTTAGAGTTAATCTTGATAAAAGCATATCCTGAAATTTGAGATTTAAATGTGTTTCGTTTGGCCCTGGTGCCGTTTTGAAAAAAAGTAGGCTTGCCCTCCATTAAGGGATGCACCATTATATGTCAAGGGGCTGGGTAGGGCACTAGGGTTGGGTCTGGACGTTTGGTTTTCTTTTCACTCTTATAAGTGACCATTTCAGTGTAATCCTTCTCTACGAATATGCTGACAAGGAAATTCATCATAGGGCCTATTTTTCCAATACTGTGTGGCTGATTATTTTCAGATGTTCCGACAATGTTTTGTTTTTGAAAACTACACAACCCCCTTGAAATCTAATAAAATGTACAATAGTGCTTTGACCTCTGTACATTTCGATGATAGCAGTGTTTTCAAAGGGAAGCCACGTCCCAAAATTGCTGAAAAGAACTCAAATTTGCAGAAAAAAATTGAAAGAGATACAAATTGCCAAATACTGCATAGGCCGACTCAGAGATTTTGAGATTATTATTGTGTGTATTAATTAAAGAATAGTCAACTAGAACTAGAGGTCATCACCTAAAATGCTCAATTCCAAAATTTAAGGTAAATCGGATATTTCTTATTGATGCAGTAAACATTTTTGTATATTATAACAGTGCCATAGGATACTGTGTGTAACAAAACTTCCGGATCCAGAATTTTATAACAAAGATGTGATTTTCTACATGAAGGACTTCGATTGGAGCTTAGCCATTTCACACAGTGATTAGTATATGAACAGGCATTATGAATATGCAAAAAAAAAACACAATTTATTTGAAAATTGAGAGTGCCCTCATCGGTTAATATCTGAGTCCGCCTTTTTAAAGGGAGAGCGAACTCTGTATCGGCCGATTCGCCCACCTTTCACCAATGCTGCCCGGGTTCGATTCCCAGTTGAGCCAGTGTTGTGCATAAATTTGGTTGGCGGGTGGGAAGAGATATGGTCCTCAGGACTCATAGTCCACGTACAACGGTGAAGAATTGGGCACTCGATTCAGTTGACCCTTCACACAATATTATTCCGTTATTGTCTATGGAGCCCAGACTATGGCTCCGGGCGGACCATATCTCCTTTTACACCGGTCTATAGAAGTTGTCGCGAATTTTTTTTATCCGAGAACATCGGTTATCTGTATCTAAACTTGTGTGATTTCTTCTCAGAGATCTTCCCTTGCTGTTCTGGAGTCCCTTAAATTTACTGCCTAACGCACTGCTGAAAATCATAAATTCTCATCGGAAAATGTAACAAGAAATTGCGAGAAATAAAGCTTTAGAAATGTGGAAAAAGTATCAATCAAAAATTGTGTTATCCACCAGCAGCTTGTGGAAAAGACTAATAATTTAAATGCAATTGTACTTTAAAATATCAATTATTTTCATTTGAGAATAATATCGCTAGTTAAAGTAAACAAATATATTCTGCACTTTTTGCTGGTCTTAGAATGTACGACTTCTTCAATTTGACCTCAATCCGAAGAAGACGATTAAAACACAATCAATTCATCTCGTTGAAATTGTTTTCTACATAATAGACGAGAAACTGAATCGTCTCTACGTTTTGAATAGGATGTGCTCATTTGACTGTGATAAATTGGTAAATGATAATATACCCAAAATAGATTGCACCGGCACTCATTTAATGCAGTTCACGTAATATTTACTGGTTTTCAATACATAAGGATTCTACCAAATCCTATTACAAAGCAAATGGGAAGAAATTCCAATATTCCTATTAGGGTCCCCCTGCAGTAGTGTATTTTCTCTTTTTTATGTTTCTTTTTTTTTCAGTTATGAGCGATAGTTTTATTAATTTCAATTTTCCTTCTGATAAATCTTATATTATTTGTCATTTAAAACTTGTCGTTAGCTGTGATGATCGGTTTTCTTTGTTATAAGAAAGGCTCCGCATGGCAAATTTGATAATCATTGATGCATTCATCATTTTAAAAGTTTGATTAAAAATTATATCACATAAAATGCTTATTGGCCGATTAATGTATATCATTAGGCTAACATCACCTGAGGAATAGACCGTCAGCCAGAAGGTTTTGGTAGACGAACGAGTACCAATTGCTGAACACCGGCGGGAAATTTCAGAGAAACATATAAACTTTTACAAATATGAAAGTCTGCCGGGGACCGTTGTTGCGTGTAGCCCCAGATGAGGGGTAAAGTTTTCTAATGGGGGTCAAATATTTGAACTGCTCTAATCATGAATATAGCTCAAATTAGTCCTTATGTGTACCATAGTAAAAAAAGTCAATTGGGTCACATTGTGTGTGGTGCTTCTTTCCAAGATATTTGGGAAATAGGCTAAAGGATTTCATTTGTTTATTCAAGACGGTCCACAATTGTAATCCAGATTTCTTTGTAAAAAAGTTATTAAAAAAACATATTTAATGATAACCTGGGTTCAAAATATGCTTTTTATATTTTGCATAGGGTTGGTTCCCTTTCATAGGGCGGGGTATATGTCCCGTCCCCATGAGTCCTACAGGGAATTTTTTGTACCCCTCCATTATAACACAAGAGAGGCCGAAGTGCAAAGCTTTTCATATTTCGATTCCAGTATCATTAACATTTTAAAAAAATATTTTTTATACAAGCAAATCTGGGATTGCAACGGGTGACCTTTCTTGAATAACCAAATGACCTTTAGCCTATTTTCCCCAATTATCGTGGAAAGGAAGCACCACACTCGTGTGACCCAAGTGACTTTTTTTACTCTGCTTACCTAAGGAATAAGTTGAGCTATATTATATTAGATTTAGAGCAGTTCAAACATTTGACCCCCATAGTAACTTTAACCCCTCTCCCGGGGCTACACCAACACCCAGCCATCATGCCCTTCTGGGGCCCACAGGGTTTAACATGCAAGGTGGGCTTAATGTGGGCAGGCTTCAAGTGGGTAACCCAGGGTGGATCCATTTGGGCATAAGTGGGTATATTTGGCTTGGGTTGACAAGTGGCAACCCCAAATGGGTCCGTTGTGGGTTATTCAAGGGTCTTTGTGGGCTCAGGACTTGGGGTTTTCAAGGGTTTTATATATGGGCCCCATGTGGGTTGATTGTGGGCATGGGCTACAGGCGGGCTCACCCATATGGGCGTGGTCTCGGTGACCTGTATTTTTTTTCTGCCTGTTAAAATGCAAATTTTGATCATAAGTGTATTTTGTGTAAGTATTTTTTTAATAAATTTAATTCTCAGAAAGCCATATAAAACTGTATTATTTACTTTTCATCACTTACCATTTTGATGACACCTTTTAGAGAAAGATGGTGTACGACTTGTAAATTTGAAAACAACAATAGAACAACATATCAATAAAAATAAACCTTTCATAATATAAACGTAAGTATTCTTGTTTTCCCCATTTGCACTTTAGCTATTATTCCCATCTTTTGGGAGATGTTTAGATGATGAAACAACAAACATACATTTGTGTGTTTTCACCCAATTGTGGGCCACTTAACGTTCCACATGCAAAGAGGGTGCAATAAAATCAATTTTGAACTTGCCCATCTTGGGCCCATGAAAGCCCCCTATTGGCCCCACATTGAACCTGTATGGGTACAACTCGGGCGAGCCCATAACAACCGCAGAAAGTGATAACCTATGAGGGAACACACAATGTACCCATGTAATACCCACCTGCAACCAACTGGGCAAACCCACATGGGGCCAATCGAGGCCCAGTGGACAAAACCCAAGTAGGCCCCACATGGGGCCAATGAAAAAACAGCGATTTTGCCCATGTGGGGCCCTCATGACGTGCCCACCTAAAACCGTATTTTACCCACATGGGCCCCAACTGGGAATGTTGGCTGGGAACGGGTCCCCGGCAGACTTTCATATTTGCAAAAGTTATATTTTTCTCTAAATTTTCCCGTGTTCAGATATTGGTATCTCGTTCGTCTAACCAAAACCTTCTGGGCTGATGCTCTAGAATTGCTTGCAAATTTGTACGATTCGAGCTATAGCATTTAAAAGTTAGGTATATCCCTTAATTCCCTAAATGTCATTTTTGCCCACTTTTCAACAATCAAGAGGCGGACCCCTGCCTTGTGTTGACAGGGAAAGTGCTCCTAGATCTAACAACACAAATACCGCTACCTCCCTTTTTTGCGGTAATCGTCAGGTTGCTAGCCATTTTACATTAGGGACGTAAGGACTAGAGGTACGTCCCACGTATGCTCTATTATTGGCTCCAATCAGTATTTTGAAGCGCTGACTCATATGAATACCTTGTATATCGGTATCGTCTTAATGAAACGCCTTTCTAAAAAAAATGTCTGCACCTGCCTGCAGTTTGGAAATCGATTTCCAAATATTGCAATCGTTCAATTTTCAACAAAAATGTCGATATCCAGCCAACACCTTGGTCTACTTGAGCAAACCTTCCTCATAACGACAACAATGTCTATCGTCGTACTCATATATACACGAAACCATTTCAATCTGAAAAAGCTGTTATAAACAACAGTAAGATGTTATTTATCCAGTTTCTATATTACTTGACCTTAGCTCTAGCACCTGCGTGTATCCCATTGTTGTATTGGCAACAAGACTTAACACCATTTCGTCGTCACTGCAGTACTTGTAACAGCAGTGAAGCTGAAGTAAAGCTATGCATGGGCCCTTAATATAAACGCAAATTATTGTTACGTTAGTCGCGTATGATTTGAAGAACCCCTCCAAACCTTACGTGGAAATAAGGACAAAATAACACGAATAAAACAAAAGAGAGAAGCCTAAAATGCTATCTTCGGGATATTTTGGATTGTGATTACGATCTTAGGCTTTCCTGCATAACATATGAAGTAAATCGTGCTTAATACAAACAGCAAAACTGGTTACACAACAAGGTGAACGTTATCCTAATCATATCACTTAAATGGTCTTGTAATTACACCATTTTTTATGTTTAAAAACATATCAGCATCAAACTTACTCTATGGACAAGCATGTTTAAGTTAAGGTCAACAACGTGTTCTTCCTATGTCTTTGGAGATTGTTTTATCGTTTTTGAGATAACTTTTGGTTGGTTCATTTATATTTCCTTAATAGCGATGGCAAAGACTTGCAATTACTTGACAATCAGACGGTGTATTTCCCTACGTTACAAATCGCACTGAAACCGTCCCTTGAATTGAGAAAATGACTTCTGATTATCTTTGAAATTACACATTTATTGAACAGAGCAAAGCAACGGAATTAGGCTTACTTCCATACGAAGCTTCAGCGAATTTTAAAATAAGGATGCCTCAATTAATCACGATCATGTTGAGATTTTCGAAATATCAAAGCCCGACAAATGACCTTGTAATTCATACAATGTATTTTTTGCCACTCAGCTTCTGAGCAGAAATTGAAGTGACAATGTAGTATTATTTACCATAGTTTTAACTCCTTACACGGGAACCATTCGATCCTTAACCTCGACCCCAACTTTCACACCATCAATCCTGAGATTTTGGTATCATTGGAAGCCTTGTATTTTTTTCTCATCTCATCTGCAAAATATTTTGACTGACTTCTTTCCCATTATGATGCTACAGGCTAAAATGTGCTTTGTTTACTGTTTACAACCGGAAAATATCCTTTAAACTAATATGTGTTTTACCAAAGTTCCTTTAGAATATCATGATGAAAAACAGCATTTTCTGATTTGTTAGACAGGCTGTATTCAGGATTGTAGAGTAATTTTGTTGCCGCATTGTAAAATACTCTGAGGTACTTGCATGTAAAGTCTTGGGAAAATATGCAGGCGTAAAAATATTCCTGTCGTGTGTATGCCCTTTGGTGGTCAAATGGTATTCCTACGGACCCCTATATCTCCGGAACACGCGACGTGATTTTTTGTCACACATAACTTGGTTTTTATGGTTAGGAGATGGCGAATGTTAAGTTATATAATTATATAGAAGAAACAACGGTGTTAACATCGTTTGCCTTTAACGCGCGAAAACTACATTTAGTGTAAAATAACGTTGTACAAGATCAACAACAACAAACTTCGTTCATACAAGCACAAATGTTATCTTCAAACATTCGATCTTAAAACAATGGAGATCTTGATGAAAGTCTACTTGATTTGGACACAGCTACTCTTGTAACTATTTAAATAAATCCTCTAAGGGTACAAACGTGCAGATAAATATTGCACAAATGTTCCATTGGTCAAGATCAGAGAAATCTAACTGCATTTTTTCCTGTCCCTGTCATGTTTTAATAACCTTTTATGAGTTGTCATAACATAGCTTTGTGCACTTTCCTCAGAACTAATAGTAAATGTTTAAAACGCATGACATTACAGGTCTTTATTTAAAAGACCTTAAAAGACCTATGAATAAAACAAAACAAACAAAACAAATTTGGTTATGTAGACATATAAGTGAAGAATCAACATTGATTTTGACAATATCATGTCTGCGAGGGAGCGATTGACAGCCATCATGGTCACAGTGTGTTGGCATCTTTCCACGTGAACTGCAAGATCCTCATTTTCTTAATATCTGTGGGCATTGTTTTTTATAATATTTGTGCAACGAAATTGACCCAATCGGTTTCTGGCGATAGTTAATTTAGAAATCTGTGTCATTAATACTGAGAATATAATGGCACCTAGTGTTCGACAAAACTCCCATAAACTCCCACGTGAAATATTTCACTTTTGAGTACAAATATGCGCCGATTTCCAAAATTAGGCGTATCATTTACCATATTTTTAGAATTCAGCGAGAAATAGTGGCGCGCAACAAGATTTAACACCACTTTGCCGTCACGTACCTCCGCATTTGTGACAGCAATGAAGTTGAAGTAAGGCAAATGCTAGACTATTAAAATAATATTGTTTGGTAAATTATTCAAGCATGATCTATCGATACTTCTTAAAACCTTATTGAAACTGATACAAATTAAGCCTGAAAATTTATCCGTCGGCTATCTAATCCTTTCTTTCAGGGAGTTTCCGCCAGCAGAGGCGCCCAACAAGTATTAAGCTTTTGTACTTACTAGGCTAGTTGGTTACTAGGCTTTGATGCTATGTGCGTGTAATTTTCTAAGATTCTGTTTCATGCAACAACAACAACATTGAAACAGTTTTTTATTCATTCTTGTAAAAGTAAGACATATTAGTAAATTTACTCTTAGAAAAAAAAGCTTAAGGCAATTGTAGTTTGCAGTTAAGGTCATTGACTTATTCTTCCTGTGCCCTTATTTAGGTTACTTTCAGAGTTTAGAAGTTGCTACGTAATTGCAGATTCTTTTCTATTTCCTTAATGGCGACAGCAAGCACTTGCATTTATCAGACATCTAGTTGTTTTTGCCCTACTTTACGATTCCAGACTGCAGTACCGAAACTGTCCTTGGAATTAAACGAGTTCTGTTTCTCTAGAAATCACACATTTTAGTGTACAGAATTAAGAATTAAGAATAACAGGGATGCATAAGAAACTGTGTTGATTGCTGCAGGAAGGAATATCAACGCCTTTCAAACAAAGCTCCTAAAAGAATGGCCTTTTTCTGACACATTACCATTAGACTACGGGCTACCATGACCCCCCCTGCACCCCCCCGGGGATTTTTGGAGACAACCATTTTTGTGAAGCTTATACCATAAGCAATTGAATTCAGGTTGTCTGCAAAAATCCCTTCCCTGGGTTAAACGGTGAGGGCGCTTTTTCAAAAAAAAAAAAAAAAAAAATTTCTGAACGGATTTCGTCCAAATATATGCGCTAAACCGTCCGGTATCCTCACGCACCTTTCATGTGAATTTGGCGAAATATGGATCGAAACTGACGGAGCCTTTTAGCGAACATACATACATACATACATACATACAACATTTGGCAAATTATAGTAAGATATGTATAAGGTTTCCAAAAATAGTGGTCTCCAAAAATCCCCGGGGGGGTGCAGGGTTTCGGTTATGGGCTCATGACCTACATGTACTTCATTACCTTGTACTTTCTCTGGTTTTATACCTCCTTTGAGGGCAACAATTTAAATCACAAAATACTTGGTCCTACCTTTTAAATCCATACTTTTATACCATTTTAATTCAAACTTGATTCATGTAATAGAATAGCTATCGTTCACCAACGCCAATTTGTTACATTTGTATTCATAAATACAAGCAAAAAATAGGTTTCATACATTCTTGATTCAATTAAGAATTTTTCTCACAACTAGAGTAACTACAGGAGTGCGCAATTGTCTCAATTTAACCACTGGTACGGTATGATGTCTTACATGATGTAATTATGTGACAGACACCGTTTACTCGACTCATCATAGGGACCTGCCATTTTCAAGAAACGCATCGTTTATCAATCAATATTAAATGACAGAAAAGAAACCAAAACGAGTTGAAATAACAGACAGCAAAACGTAAAGCGGCAAATGTGCTATTCTTAGTGATATAGTCAGGTCTCACACTTCTAATCCACTTGTTTTGCCGGTATGGTTCGGTAGGCAAATAGGTGACAAATCAACATTGATTTTGACAATGTCATGTCTGCATAGAAGCGATTCACAGCCATCATGGTCACAGTTTGTAGACATTTCATCCCGCGTACTGGAAGGTCTTCGTTGTCTCAATACCCGTAGCCACAGTTTTGAAGCCCGCATGTGATGTTTGCGCAAAGAAATTGACCCCATCGGTTTCTGGCGATGATTTGTGACACCAAGAGATGAGCTATTTCGTCAATTGCACTGATATGCCTTTCTGGGTATTAAAAAAACTGTGTCATGAAAGTTGAGAATATATTAAGCACAGGCAATAGACCGGTTCCCATTTCATTTATATTTTGAAAAAAGCAGAAAGTGGCGCCAATATTCCACAAATAAGCAGCCTCTTACCATGTATAGATTTAGTGGCGCGCAATTGGTGCCAAAGTATAGGTGTAACGTTACATGATATACGTGGATTTTTTCAGTTTTTGTTGTCAAAAGCATTACTTAAGGCAAATACACTGTTCACGAAAAGAATCTTGTCATTTTGTTCAAGCATAACTTTAATCCACTGGGCTCTGTAGGAGGTGGTACTCGCTCAGAATTCAAAATTTCAAAATATACATTTCATATTCATATTCAGAATCAGCATGAAAATACATTAAAATGAGGTCATGCATATGTAGTTATCTCAACATCGACTGACTCATGTGTTATAACCTATACAGAATCAACCAGGGTTGAAAGGGTTAAATCATCTGTCAGATATTCAACCTACCAAACCAGAGTGAACCAAATTTTTAGATCTATTGTTGAAGTCACAGGTCACTTAAAAACACACACGCGTGCGAACGCGCGCGCACACACACACACACACACACACACATATATACATATAATATACACGCACGTGTGCGCGTACACACACACACTCACACTCAAATGATGCATATCTGAAAAACTCTGAAAGTTAAACTTAATACAATGCTCTCGGTGTAGAATGTGCAAGTAGTTCGCAAGTAGTAAAAATTAAGGCACGGGACACAAAACTCAATAACAATGAAATTCCATTGCTTTCAGTGGATATTTGTTAAAAACATATAATCTGTGTCTTTTACTTCAAATAACACAATATTTTAATAAATGAAGCATCAACATGCGCCTAGCAAAATAGTTTTGATTATACAAATTGCATATTCCATGCGTGATGTTAGTTAGAGGGAGTTGTTTTGAGCCGTTTTACAACAACATATATTTGATGGCCATTATTTTACAAGGACGTAAAATACATAATTAATTCCAAATTAATTTTAAACCGAATCAACAGAGCCAAGTCCCTTTTTTGGATAATTTTTTTGGTCAATTTTTGTATAAATTTTTCATTTTGTTTTGACAATATGAGTGTTTTTCAATTTTCGACGATAAGTAAGGAAGCTAGTACATTGTAAACGGTTGTGACACTCTACTTAAATTATGTTGGACGAACACAGTTCATGTCTAAATTTAACTATATAACGCTACACTGAGTAACTGAATTCCGATTTAAGAATGGAAATTAATGAAATCGACATAAAACAGAGCAAAGTAACAAGGCAATATTAATTTTTCTTAAAATATTCCACGTACCTCTTAGAATACTCCAGTTTCCTCTGGAATTCAAAATTAAACCTTGTTTGGTAATTTTCTAGCAGATTACACAGGTTCCCATGCACCCCTTAAAAATAAATTCTGACATGGATCTCTATGACATCTTCTTAAAGAATTTTGATGTTACCAAAATCAAATATTGTGCCAAGGGGTCCGTTTGGCGGCCATCTGGGATCTGAAGAGATCAGACATATAAGCTTCTCATGATAAAGAATCAGAAAATATATACCTTGGCATATTGTGATGTTCATTTACCATGGTTACAGAGATATGGGAATGAGACTACTCGTCTCTTTCCTAAAGAACAAACCAAAACAGAAGGGTCCAAATCGTGGAAACTTTACATTTTCAGATTGTTCATGCTCATAAAAACAATTTGCCACCATTGTTGTCAAGATTGAAACATTTTCAAAATTTGGCCCCCGTACAATGGCCAATCAAAAGTTCAATTACCTTTATGAGTTTTTCACCATGTCTTTGTAACTCAACATCACGGATATGCCAAACTATATATTTTTTTGGATTCCTTATGATGAGACGAATCATTTGTGATACTTTTCAACGAAATTAATAACAATAATAATAATTAGCATTTAATATAGCGCTCTACAAAGAGCACAGCGCTTTACAGAACAATGCAACTTTGAGGCAGTAGCTAATACAGTGCCAATTGTAACATTCACACAAACAACGACCGAAACCAAATAAATAAACTAATACAAGGAAGAGGAAGGAAGTTCAGTTTTAGAAGCAGGAGGAAACCGGAGCACCCGGAAAAAACCTGCGAGAGCGAGCTTGGACTGGAAACCAATTACACGTAAAGCCTCATGCCCGACCCGGGGATCGAACCTGGGAACTCAGTGGTATAAAGCGAGGAAAGAATCGCTGCACTAGCGCTCTCCCACTAAACTACTTCATACGACTAATCGATCGTAAATATTATTTTGGTTTTTACCATCATCTTTGAGTCATCTTTTAACATGTTTAACTTCGGGTAACTTAATAAATACTTCATTTTTAAAAAAATCGATGCATGCCGACAATATATCGATTTCATAATTTACTTTGCTGCTTTCAAAATATTTAAACGGAAAGTTTTGTTTTTTGTTCGTTGTTGTTCTTTTTGGAAACACCTTATATCAGTGCAAAATTGCACTATAATCTACCGTATAGGTTGCAATATGCAGAATAAAATATTGTTCTTGAAGTCTTTTGGAAACCATACCGTGAAATATGAACTAACACCAACAAGTCTCTGTCATGTTTTTTCATACCTATATATCTGATCCCGTGTTTACAAAACAAACAAAAGCGGCTTGCATCCAACAGGTTCTTTTAATTACATTACTCATATTTGATCTGATGATGGCGTCAATTTGGGTGATTCTCAATGTGTGAAAAAAATGGGACAATTCGATGTAGGAGGCACGACATGAAGCCATCAGGCGTATTTTCCTGTGAGAATGGTGTTGGGTTTATTATAACAGTATTCATAGTATCTCTTCTTCACGGGTTTTCTTTTCTTCAAGCATGTGTAACCCCAAGTTTAACACCGATATGATCATTCCTACAGCAATAGTGATGTTCACAAAACATTCAAAACCAAATTTTACACCAAGGTCTTCCATTCTTTCACAGGATTCTAGGACCCTTCGCCAGTCGTTTTTTTTTTCTATCCAGTATTACACTGTAATATAGGTTGAATAATAAGAAACAAGCTTTTTGTTGTGTAAAATCTTAGCCAAAGTTGAGTACACTTTACATGAAGCGGAGTAAAATTTACCTAACAATGCACAAGGCTTACTCATCTTTGACTAAATTTTTATTCACCAGAAAGGCTTTTTAATCAACAGTGAGTAAAATAGCTTAAGACACCTTACAACAATTCGAGATAGATCTCCATTGGAAGGTTTCTTTCAAATGAGCACTTCTTCACCGGATGCCAATCAATGTTTCATCATTTACCAGGTGAATCAGAAGCAATGAACAAGGCCTACTCCTCTACTGAACCCTACCTCATGCCAAACGGTGTTCTGGCGTCGGTCCGATACGGAAATACACAAACGCCACACGTAGCCATTTCGGTATAAATTTAATTGACCGTTCCATCATTGTTTATTTCTTATTATCCAACAGGTGAATCTGTACCAATCACTAAGACACCTCTTCCCAACCCTCCTGCCACGCCGAGTGACTGTCCCATGATGTATGACACGGAAATACACAAGCGACATACTTTGTTCTGTGGCACAGAGATACTTCAGGGGCGTCGGAGTGCAGGAGGAAAGATCTTAGGGGTGGTAGTGGGCACAGGTAAGTCTTTTCCTTTTACCCAACGTTTCACTCTTAATCTCATTTACTCTCTTAATGTAAACGAGTGAATGTAGAGTGAATTGCAAAAAGTGAGAGTAAATTGAGAGACCACTCTTGAAAAAGTGGTTTTCACCAGAAAACCACTTTTCCTAGAAAAGACCTAAAACTGGTATAAGGGTTAACGATATGTCATTGTTGTACGCAGGATTTCTTAAAAACAATTTATCTTAGAGACATGGGATAAAAGCAAATAAAAACATAATAATTAGGCTATGCAATGAACTAAAATATTGCCATTAGCACTACTGGGACTTGTTTTTCAGGGGGTAATTGGTTCACAGGTGGCAAGGATAATTTTTTTGCGATTTTTGACTAATGACCCCACCAAACCAGACTTAAAAAAGCTCCCCCAACCTGATTTACAGGCATTCCATCCTAACACATGATTAATGTTTTTGAAGAGCAGGTATTATCATTTTTAATAATTTAGAAGATATGATAATGATATCAATGTTTATCAACAAATGTCACATCTCGTCTTATCCATATCAAACCTATCCAATCCCATGCTCTTTTGTATTTAAAGTAAAATATGTCGATCATCAATGGGTGAAGCTGTAGACTTGAAATTCTGGTCACTTAACTAGCTTTAACTGTCGGAGTAAATATCAATTAGGCCACTTTGATCATGTTTTTTGGATGCTTTCTTTACGCCTCACGAGTGCGACCACAGTTTCAACATGGATATGGATCTTGGTTTAACAATATCTTGAGATCCCAAGTTTCTTTTGGGCTCACTAACTATCGAAATCTTGAAACCATGCTTGTAACTTTGCTGCAACTTTTCTTGTCATCTTTAAGCCTAAGAAAGATTTACTAAACTACATTACATTGTCAACTATTTTAATTAAAATCTGCATTTGACAACGGTTGTTTAAACATACAAATAACAATACTGATTTCTTTCTGCAGGGTATTCAACAGCAAAAGGCTCCCTCGTTAGATCAATCCTGTTTCCAAAACCAATCGACTTCAAACTTCATAGAGACGCCATCAAATTCATTGGAGTGTTAGCTTCCATTGGTGAGTGTTGTGAAATTTGTTATAAGGGGAGCACCATTAGACTTCAAGGGGGCATGGAAGTGTGGGGTTTGTGTCAGGCCGGATTTCTTTTATTTTCGCCATCTTTGGGCAACGAAGCTTTTTATTTCCAGTTCTATGGATATTTCGTTTTAGAATTTTGTGAGAGGATTGTTTTACTCATAAGCGGGGCATTTTTTTATGTCACAAGTGGGCTAAGATTTTTTCTAAAACCTTTCACCCCCCTAGTGCGTCCAATATTTTCTTAAAACTGTAACAAAATTAATTGCAACGCACAAGTGAACATTGCAGCTGAAGAAGTTCTAGATGAAGTCCCATTTTGCATTGACGAGCTTAACGTGGTTACCATGGTGAATACCGATTTTAGAAAGTTTTCAACAACGGAAAGTATAAGAGCAACTACTCTAAGAGTGATATGACTCCAAAGGTGAACCATAGACGCATGATCTGTTTGATGACAAAATTAAATAATATCCATCGGAATATCACTTTCATTTCAAATTGTGTCTGATCTACAATCCGAATCGTTTATTTTTACGAGTTTTTAGATACGTCATTTTGAACCTAATTGCTAATATACGGCTTCCAGGTTTTCGTTACTTGAAGTAGTAAGCCTACTGAATCTTGTATTTATTTTTCATGACAGTTGGAACTACTGAAAATTTAATAACTATAATGTAAAAGATACCAATATAAAAAAAATCATGTATTTGATAATAAAGTGAATTGAGAAATAACATATTCATAATAACACGTGTTGTATGTTCGATCATAGAATTAACTTGATTTTCTTCCGACGCCTTGTAGTTTAATACACCATCATGACTTGATAGTAATATAAAGCTTTCTTCTTGAGACTAGTGATCTTTGATTCCTTTAACTCTACAAAAATTATCAACATTACACCTTCAAGCAATAAACAGTAAATTCACAACTTCTTCCACTTAATGTTTATTACAGTTTTATGTCCGATAATTACACAAAACACAGGGTTTCAAACTCTAGACATACGCTTTGGATACCATTAGTGTACTACAAATGGGGGCCGATTTTACAATTTGGAAATACAGCAACACTGGTAAATGTTATGTCCCATTTACCAGGCGTATAAAACGACTACAACAACTGGAGCTTTTTATTCGATTTTTTTTTTTTAAATTGGACGTTTTTTTTTTTATGAATTTTCAATTATACTTTTTTTTTTTTTTAATTTAATTTCGTAAAAATGCTATAAATTTTACAAGAACATTCTGGCCGCAATTCTCCAACACCCCAAAATCCCTCTTTTACGGGTTCCATTCAAATAACTGTAGTATTTATAGCTTGATGTATTATATTGTTCATTGAGTCTTAAATATTTTATAAATCTTCTAATAACAAAATAAAAAATTTTGTAGAACTTCATCATTTCTCTTTTCTATCTTCACTGGCACATTATTTGCCTGTAAGAGACCATGACACCTTAGAAAACCGTACAAAAAGCATATTCATTTCTAGCGTCCCTCTGCAGGCAGTATTATGTTAAACATGTTGAATACCGCCACCTGAGGCGATCGATCGACTCTTTTTGAGTACGCCAAACGCTCATGTGCATTCGTCCTCCTTTGACATAGAACAGAGGACGTTTTTTTTATTTTTTGCAAACAGACAAATCACTTGTAATTAAAATTTGACAAGGAAACAAAGGATACCTGTGAATGGAAAGCGTGCTCAAAAATGAAGAACGTTTCAATGTCCACAATGTCAACATAAAATCCGTTTTCTAAAATGTTTCAATTTTAGGTATTCAAGTTCATAATTCTCGAAACCTTCAATCGCCGAGTATCTCGAAATGTGACTTTTTGGTCGATTGGCTGTTTTGGCCTAGTCGTGACGATATGTATAGGTGACATTTGAAGAAAAACGGCCGACCGACATTTTTCGACTAGCCTTGGCCCTATGTGTGTGGCTTGATAACATAGGCGTAATTGGCGGGGGGGGGGGGGGGGGTGGATTATCCCCCCCATATTTTGATGAAGTGATGGTCAATACTATCACCCCCCCCCCCCATGTTGATGCCCATTCGTGTGCTTTTGACCAAAAATAACCTCATATGTTAAACGCTATCTTAGGTTTTAAAAAATGGTAATTTTCCGCTCCAAAAAAAAAAATTTTTTTCTAATTACAATTATATTTATGATTTAACTTATAAATGGCAAAATGTAAGCGCGCTTAGCGCACACGTGTGCTATAATGGATATTTTCAGCAAGCCTCATTTCATTCATAAATTTTCATCAACCCCCTTCCCCCTTTTATCCCTCCCCCCCCCCCCAATGTCAAAAGAAATTACGCCACTGCTTTAGAATATAACAAGAATTTCAGTTATTATGGGTGGGGTACCGATTGTTCTTTCGCTCTTCACCATGATGACGTGGTCTGCAGAAGTCTTATTAAGAAGCAGTATAAGTAGACAAGTACCAATTGATGGTTCAAATTCCACACTTAAAAATCATTTCATCGAACACTGCTGAATTCGGTAACTTTCCCACGGTCACAGGTCGCAGATAGGCCTTCGTCATTCCAATATCCTTGATAATTTTCACAGCGTGTGCGTACCGACTTTTGGAATTTCGCTCAGCCACCTCCCTGCCTTCATCATCTAAGGAGAGCATGGCAGTTGCAATTTAGCCATTTCGGGGTCACTTTTATTTGTTTGTACCATCATTTACGTTCAGCCTAATGCGGTAAAAATGGTCGTCTGCTCAATAATGTGACTCTTATGTCAGGAAAACATTGCCAACCCCTGCCCGGTGCGCACGGCGGAAGTAATTAATGTCTCTTAAACCAGTCACATTACACCAAAATAGCGTCTACTTATATTATGTAGAGGTGTCCCCGGATGCCTTATAGTCAGAGAACGTGTCCACACCGTGCCTAAAGAATGTCAGGTGCGAATTCGATGGAGACAATGATGGCACTATGCAACGAAAGTGGCCAAGTAAACAATTTAAGTTAAAATGTATTTATGATTCCCTGCCAGGAAATTGTACAAAAATATAAACTTCTGAGGGAGGGGTCTTATTTACGAAATGGGAAATGGAGGATTTGAGGGGGGCACGACAATTTTGTAAGCGAGATGGGGAACATATTTTTTTATCAAGAAGAGATGAGAATTTAAAATCAGGGGAAATATGAAGTTTTTTCGCCATTCATCCATCCCCCTGGCATAAATAATAACCTCTCCCTCAACTAAACCTTTTAAATAACCCTGGTCAGTGCATGGGTTTGAGATATTTTGTTTTTCAAATGACCATCTCAAAACCACTGACCTAAGACTAGACTTGTTTGAACTCATTTGAATGCATCTTTCATTTTATTCCAATATGATCATTAAAATACATAATTTTAAAAATGTTGAAAAAAGTGAAAATTGAACTCTGATCGACTATAGTTACTGGCAAGGCCTAGAGTTTTAAGTATGCAGAAATTATAGATGCCTTAGGGAGCGGTCGTTATTATTTTTGGATCTCCAACAATCCGCCATTCCTTCTGGTTTTAAATAATGACCCTTCCTTCATTAGGTCTGAATATTGTTTCCTATGAGTACATCTGATATTTTCTGTATTATATTTGTACATGGTTGAGTTGGGAAAAAAAATAAAATCTGAAATCTGAAAGTTGGTGCTTCATAATTGTTAGTAACAATGGCAATTGTTATTTCTTTTTTTTTTGACAGCTATGATGGTTTTGTATATGTCATCACAATAAAGGTTATCCATGGGGTAAGTGTTATTATTGTTGATTGTATAACACAGTTGTAAAGTGTTCCTAAGAAGGGCTTTATTCTTATTAGATCATGAATTGAAGCACAGAATTGTGTAAAATGGCTTAATTTCCAGGAAAACAAACCCATAGAAAACTGAAGGCATAAATTTTATAAGCCTTATAGATATTAAAAGAAATCTCAAGGCATACTGAGATATAATCGCACATAAGCCCCTAAACCCGGCCGCTAAAGTGCGATTACTGTGACTTAAGGCGCTCACAGCGCCGCCATGCGGTCCATACACTCGAACTGTTAGACTCCAGAGAGAGAAATTAAGAAGGTTCATAGTAGATATGGGTGTATTGACCCAAACCAGAAAGACTAAGCATCAAATGATATCGGGTTGTGAAGAAATAACAATTATAACTGGGGACGAAATAGATCAATATAGCAGTGAGTAGCTGAGAGTGATGTCGCATCATATTGTGCTGGTTCTCAAAGCGGACGACTCGCAACTTAAAAAAAATACAGATCGATATGGCAGTAAGTGTTTATACACGATACCTACGATTACTGAACAAATATTTTTATTTCTTCACAACCCGATATCCTCTGATGCTCAGACTTTCTGGTTTGGTACAATACACTCGTATTTACCTAGAACCTTCTTAGTTTTTTCTCTCCGGAGTCCCTATTTAACAATGGATCACAACTTTGGTTCTTGTATGTAGGTACTTGTCTCAGCCTTATACTCGATTCGCGTTGATACTTTCGTCCCTCTGGAGTTTTGGACCTATTCCAATAAGTCGGAGAGGGGTCAACCTAGCTCTACCGGGAAAATGAAAGAATTCAAATGCACGTGCCATACCGGATTATCTTGGAGGACACTCCGGTCATTTAACTCACTCACCTGCCACTAAATACAATTTCATTCATGTATGGAAACATACTATAGTGTATTTCAGGCCTTAACCTTGCTCTCGATAACATGATTAACAGAAGTCCCTGCGCCTCATTGAATTTTTCACCTCCGCAAGAATGGTACGGGGTCACATATCAGATGAATCGAGTATAACAAATTTGTGGCCAAGTTGGTCAAATCTGACCCAGAGACGGAACAAAGTATATTTCTGATATCTCTATTTTGCGATCTAGGCTGACAGATAATACCACATAATCCAAGTCCTTTGAAAAGCCACTGAATGACTGCTAAGGAATTTGCTCGTCTCTGCTAGATCATTGTTAGCTGCAGTTTACAAAGGGAGAGCGTTATGCAACATTCAACCAGAATTATGGTATTAACTGTAAACCTAGATGCAAAAACAGACATGTAGGGATAGCTATATTTACACTATGGCTGACTGAACTGGTCAGTAAAGGTGTTAAAGGAATAAAATGTACATACAAGTCCTTCCTATTTTCACCATAACAACAGGACAGTACCATAGACATAATCTTGAAGGCCTTGGACGTCTTCACTATTGCCGTACCACCAGCGCTACCAGCGGCTATGACGATCGGTATGGTGACTGCACAACGGAGACTGAAAGCACTGGCCATCTTTTGCATAAGTCCACAGAGAATAAATCTCAGTGGTAGTTTGGATGTGCTTTGCTTTGATAAGGTTAGTTTATTATGCTGCTGTTGAAAGCGTTCGTTCTATACTAAGATCATGGAATGGCATTTTAGAAGAGATCGGTTGTAAAAAATATGTGATTATATCTGGTAAGGATCATGTGCAACAAAGGTACGCCTATCCAAATATTAAATACAAGTCAAAGTGTTGGATGAACTATAGAGCGCATAAAGTAGAGGTGTATAAATGCAGTACAGAACAAAACAAGCATATAGTAAACACTGAGATTGAACACAACTGGGGAAAACTTGCCTGATAATAAAAAGATAACATGCCAAGTGGCCCTCCATTTTGAAAATCGTCCCCCCGCCGGACTGTTAGAAAAAATAACGTTTTTTAACGATAGAATACCGGAATCCCAGCTGCCAGTATTCTACCGTTAAAACACGGTGCATCGTCTTGAGCATTTTAATGACTTTATCACAAAATATGTGTTTTCCTCATACAAACATCGATAAAACATCAAAACGTCTCTTCAATCATAACGGCAAATTCATCTTTACGGTTGCTGTTATTTCACGGTAGAATACCGACAGCTGGGATTCCCGTATTTTATGGTATTTTACCGTTAAATAACAGCAACAGTGCGCTGGTACTGTCTGCATCCAGGTATCCACGTTGCTTGCCAATTTTGTGAATGGCGAAGGAGGCACTAAGACAAAGGCTATTTACATATTTTGTCAGATGTTCATCAAAACAGTTTCAAGATCCTAATCTCTAAAACAAAATAATATCAATCTAAAAAGTTATATATCAGAATGATCACATATACATTTACCGCTATCACGAACCCATTCACACCCTGATCCAGACCTCTATAAACCCACGCACAGGCACCCACGCCTTCACCCAATTCTCCACCCACCCACCCACCTTCCAAACAACACCTGCACTCATACACCGACATACCCAAACCACATCCACACATGTAAGTTTATGCCAATTTGTTGCTTCTATTCTCAGACGGGAACGCTTACAGAGGACCACTTAGAGCTTCTAGCCGTTTCCCCATGCAGCACGGAGTGGTAAGTATCATACGTCATGGACCTAGGGCTTTTTCGAGAAAGTCATCACAACCAATAAACTCTACCAGCCAATCAGACGAATAATTTGGCGTGTGGTTCAACTTGATTAAATCATTTTGAAACGGACCCTTCACCACCAGTATTACCATTTGGGGTCCGTTCCCGAAACTCAGTCGTAAATCTACGTGCATACTATGTCATGCTTGAGTGGACCAATTTTGTCATATGAAACGTTCCGTTATGTAGGACATACACATGAGTTAGTATACACGTAGGGTTACGCACGAGTTTCCAGAACGGACCAGTGTAATTCCGCTTGCTCTTTTGACAATGACATTTGCTTTACAGCCGGCGGCTGCCCCAGGTCCAGCCGCGTTCCAGGCTCGGTCTTGTTCTGGGTTCTGTTGCGCGCCTGCTTTACTCATTACGGAATAAAGCGCAATGGGATAGTTTTGTTTATACTCATTACGGAATAAAGCGCAATGTGATATTGAGGTTTATTCCGTTACATCATATACCTGGAGCGAGAAACGGCGCCCCCGCCAGCCGCACGGCTGTCACACGGCAGGATTTCAGTACCGCCGACGGTAGCGGGATTTTCCGACACATAGGCCTATACCACAATA
Organism: Ophioderma brevispina; assembly: GCA_023653785.1. Classification (NCBI taxonomy): domain Eukaryota; kingdom Metazoa; phylum Echinodermata; class Ophiuroidea; order Amphilepidida; family Ophiodermatidae; genus Ophioderma; species Ophioderma brevispina. The sequence goes on along the minus strand of JAMKCH010043881.1, from coordinate 139,508 downwards.
ATCCGCGTCATGTTGACAAATCGATATCCCTATGGCTAGCATATGCCCCCAAACGGCTGATCGCTCTTCACATAGGACACAGGTCAACATTTTGAAAACACTCTGAAATAGTAGGGGCGTTCACCAATGCCACTTCGCTGAGCGTTAAGCACCATGACACTATGAAACTAGCGTAAGTGTGTGAACGCTTGTTTTGAAATGACAAAGGTTTGGCCACTCTACAAGGTCGTGTAATAAGGGGTTCACGAAAAATAAGTCCCCCCTACAATTCGAGGACATTTCGTTGCATAACTTGACTTAGAACTGGATTTTTAGAAACCTGAAAAAAGTTTTGAATAGAGGAAACATTTGTTCTGCCACAAAAGTTGTTGCTTTTCAAAACGGTACTTTTTACAGCAGAACATGTAGTTTCGGGTAGAAATTGTGGAAAGTGATCCAAAAGAAGTTATGACGAATTTAATCCTGTCAATACTGGTAGATTCTGCACAGGTTGTAGCTCGTAAGTCCCGCTTTTGAGATTACTACAATAGTCCAGACGGCAAATAACCATAGAGATAGAGTAATAAAAGGCTAGAGGTCGGACGGCCATCTTGAATCAGCGAACTCACTGGTGGACGCTTTGATGTTTACCGCCCAAGCCCATTACACCTAAAACTTACAGCACGGAAAAATGCACTTTCTCGTTGATTTCGCCAAGCGACACTCGCTTATAAAATTATCCTTTACATCCAAGAACATCGTCAGGCATGTGGTTTATGCAGAAAGTTTATCGTCGCAAACATCGGCCACGGTGTTTTTTGCAGATTTTCAAAATGGCTTCCAAAATAGCATGGGCTATAGCATATTCGTAGTTGTTGCTCGTTCGTTTGTATTAGTGGTAATCAGCGAAAATAAGCGTTTTCGTGCCCATTCTAAAGAATTAACCGGGAACAGTCAAAAGGCCTGGCAAATAACAAATAATAGTCGTGTACTGAAAGTTATCGCTATCAACAATTTAATACACGAAGTATATTGTATTTAAGAAGTTTAAACAGAAGTTTGGATTAAACCTTCTCTTGAAGAGACACTGGCCAATTTAGGAAAGAGTACACCCTCGAAAATTGTCAACACCTATATTTTTGGTATTGTTGCAATGCTTTTACATGTGTTAACTCTCCCTTGAAATGTCCAAATCAACTCATTCATGTGTAAATTGAATAAATTGTAATTCACTCCGGTGTTTAGTGGTTTTGCATTTTAACTAAATGAAAATGTGTTTTTTGTTCTTAATTGAAAGAATTTGCTATTTTGTTGAAAATGAATCTCTGTCTCTTTAAAATAGCTTTGAGATGATAGAAGATCCGTCCCAACTACCTCCTAGTCCGTTCGTATGGGCAATGGCGACATGTCATTCCCTTACGCTAATTGACGGCGAACTTAGAGGCGATCCTTTGGACATACAGATGTTCGAAGCTATCAAATGGGTGAGTACAGCCTATTTCAGCAGATCACAACGAGTTTTGAAATTTTCTTTTGCATTTGTTAGCAGGATTATCGGTTTTGAACAACAGTAGAACAATTCAAGTTATTATTTTAAACTTTGCAATATGTATGAGTGATATTTTATTGCTTTTACTTTCATTTTACAGACATTGGAAGAGCCCGAGGAAGATGCTCCGAATCAAATGTTTGACCGCTACATGCCAACTGTAGTTTATCCAAATAATGAAAATAACAACAGCCAACACAATCCGCTGGGACTGGTAAATTAAATAAAGTTATTGTTAATATTTTGTGGTTGATTTTGAAACAGTCGATGTGACATTTGCGTACATGGTTTGCTTTATAGTCGATATCATCTAGTCTCCTGGGGGAGTCCTGAATTGGATTGTGCATTGCCCATTTGGCATAGTTTGAAAAGCTCAATGCCTAAATTTGAACAAGATTGACCTCCGCCGTCTGAGACAGCGGTAGAAATAAAGAACAAGTAAAATAGAAAAGAAAGGGAAAAATATGATCAATTTTGCTGATGTTCTATGTCTAAATTTATCCATGGCCTCTACATACAACACACGAGGCGAAATATACTGAGCTAAATGTGGAATTATATGCCGAAATTACTTTGTACATTAAGATGATGGGCCGTTGATAGATGTTTTCGACCAAAATGTAACGGAAGTTAATTTCATCGTTTAATATAATTGACCATAGACGAAATTGTTTGAAACAGGCGTATATTTCAGTTTACTGGGCCTAAAAACTAAAGGAGATATAAAACATGATGAAAATGTTTTATACTATCTGGGAAACCATAACGAAAAGACATAATTCGAACACTCTTGCTTACATTTACTCTTAAATTTCCCCGTGGTTCTTGACAACACATGAAGTATTGAATGCCAAACAGTTTTTTAAAACAAATATTATTATCTAGAATCCATGAGTGCGAAAAACTTTGATTGCTTGTCATGTTCCTTAGAGAAACTTCAAAACTCAACCGCCGGTCGACCAACGGTTAAGGGCGGTTGAACCGCGATTCATTGATCAGAACAATAGAAAACCGGTTACAACCGAAAAGAACCACGCAGAACCGGAAGGCAGCCAGTGGTTGAGTTTTGAAACGGTCCCAGAGTGACAGGAGGAGATTTTTTAGGTTACGAATTTCTCTAAAAATTAACTGGATTGGTTGTAGACCACCTACCGATAACGTTTTCGAAGGTTTATTGGACAAACAGGTGCAAAAGAAAACCGCATACCTTGTTTTGAACTTGCCTGCTATCGTAATCGTTCCCCATAGAAAACCATGTTTTGACTTTCTGTCGTGCACGACAGAAACTACTAAATCATCATCTTATAAGACGGCGTATTCGGCTTATTCACTTCAGGTGTGATCTAATACATTGGTAAGCATTCTAAATATGTAAAAAAACGGGGTTCGATGAAAATTGGGGGCGCTTCTTTTTGGAAATCTCCTCATGTCTCTTTAAATATGGCGGATTGAAAGGGCTGGCGAAAGATAACTTACCTATTGCACTCCAGATGATACAAACAAAGGAACGAGAGAAATGGCTTCAGAATAGCTGGCAAATGAATTGTTTCGTTAGCGTTTACTGTTTACGGGAGAAAATCAGAGTGGTTGGGTTGGACGGAAATGAGATAACATCAGTGAAAAAAGTCAGTGGTCTTCAAAAAATTTGGAAAATTCTGAGATATCTGAAATGTAATTTAAATGATAAATCATGTGGTTTGCCCAAATTATGTCTGGGTGCGCATTAGCATATCAACGGCATGATTAAATAGCTGTTTGTAAGTTATCACGTGACCTTTTTCTTGCCATTCGGTTTCCTGAGTCCACAAGTGAAAAGTGACACACTTTCTCATATCTTCCATTCACGTTATCTCATTTCCGGTCCATAAAACAACTCGGATTTTCTTCATAAACATTTAAAGTAGACAACAAATAATTCATTTATCGGCTATTTTGAAGCCATTTTTAGCATTTCTGTGTCTGTATTCCTTCTTGACTATATTCTGCCAGTTATTAGCAAGTTAGCTTCTTTAATCCGTCATATTAAGAAAACATGACAATGGAATCAAATGTTCGCACTATTGGATTGTTGGGAATAACATCTGTTTCAAAAACACAACTTTGACATTGCTGTTCAAAGTGTGAACTTTAGTTGGCGGTATATTTTAAATCATTTGTTCGTATAGTAGCACATGCATGTTATTCTTTTTGAAGTCTCGAACACAGTTTAAACTTTCCCCGGACTTTAGGCTATTTCTAGCCCAGAGTTGCGTTCACGGTTTCATTTTCATGGTTTAATCGCAGTGAAATAGAACCATTGCTAACATCTGGCGAGACATAGGCAATCCTGGCGGAACATGCCCTTGATTTCTAGACATAGAGGCCCGTATTCCAAAAAGATGTTTAACAACTGTTTAGTTAAAAGTTTATCTCTGAAATAGTGAGGTAGAAAGGTAGAAGTATTGTAAAAGCCCTGGTTTAAATCCAGGTCTAAAGTTAGACTCCCCTTCAGAATACCAGCCTATAATTTGAAGAACCATATAACTTACCGTACATTGATTTGATATAATTTGTTCTCAAATCATGATTCATTCCTGACTAGTCCGTGATGAATTTTGACAACAGTCGTTTATTTTCACAGATATCACAGGAAATTGGAATTGTTCGGCAGTTTACCTTCTCTTCCACCCTCAAACGCATGAGTGTCATTGCACAAACCAAAGACTCACCGAATATGGACGTGTACGTCAAGGGTGCTCCTGAGACGATCAGTAGCCTCTGCGACCCAGTAACAGGTTAGTGATACGCGATTTGAGCTGAGATGATTTTGGCCCGCAATTTTCCGGATATTTTAAAACTTTTAGCACAGTTGCATTGATAATTGACTAATAAACGAAACCTGTAAATGGTAGAGCTCAAAACTCTCTATGTAACGCAAAAGAAGGAATTTTGTAATTAGAATAATTAATATCGGAGATCTCCGATAATAATTAAACTGCTGGTGGAAACGTTCTTCCAATATGAAAAAGCTGGGAAATAGCACCATGTACGTGTCTACGCTCATCCATTAGTTGTTCCGTCGGTTCAGGCAAGTCAAGATAGAGATCATTTACGTAAGGTGACACTATTTCATGGACGGACATAAATTTGGCGTTTCCAGCTCCGCTATTAGATTACAATCGGGAATCCTGATTCTAATTACAAAATTGTTTCTTTTTTGACAAATACACATTTTTGGACATTACCACTCGCATGTATAGATCACTAGAGAATTACCATCACAACTGTGCAAAATTTTCAAATTTTGAAAATTGGGGCGCTCTATACAATACATCAAAACCAAACTACGCGCACGAACATCAAGTACTTCTGGCATATTTGGACACTGTTGTAATCAGCATGCAGTGTAAGTATTGAATATTGGCTACTCACCAACTCACCTGTTTTTCGGTGGAAGTATTTTGTTTAATTGTAGTGCGTGTAACTTTAGTAACGAAGTGAACTATTATAATGACAAAATGATCTGTTTTGTCGTTTTCAGTGCCCAACAACTTTCAGCAAGTACTCAGGGAACACACACAGCAAGGGTTGCGCGTATTGGCGGTGGCGTGGAGACCATTGGAAGCTGAGATAACTTACGACAGAGCACAAAATATAGAAAGGTATGTCAAGGGGATTAGCAGCGATAATGCGATATTAGAATCGAAAAAATGTGAAAATGCATGTTTTAACGTATAAATCAGGGATAAATGTGTACAATTCCATATAACTGTTTTAATGTAGAAAAACACCAAATAGTGAAAAAAATTAAGTATTTCAGGAAATTTGTCATACCGTCTCCTGCAAATAGACATACAGCTACGGCGTCTCAAAATCTGCACTAGACAGCTGATTCTGGTTTACACCAATGCAGAATAAACAATGATCAATAATGTTTGTGTTTGTGGTCAAACTATATTTAACATGGTGCACAATATCACACTGAAAATCTGTGATATTAACCGGGAAAGGCTTTTTTGGATCCCAAGTCTGAATTTTGATACGCACGTATTATAGAAATTACAGAATCAGATAAAAAGTACAGCCTTGTCTTTAATGCGCGGATTTCAAGCCAACCACTTGCAGGTTATGTTCACATATCCATGCCAGTAACAAACATATAAAAATATGAATTTGATGATTTTTTCGATGTTTCGGATTAGCAAATCGCTGCTAATCCCTTCAAGGGCGCTGCTCTGTAGTATGTTAAAGCAATGGTGTGATTGCAGAGGAAATATAACAGAACAAACTTTTATCCGATTTTGGTCTTAAAAGAAAGTTGCATCAATAATGTCACCAATTTCACGTTGAAGTCCAACAAAGTCAAAAGTTGGCAAAGGACTACATGGAAATCTTCCCGTATGGCACGGCTAATTGAAGGCTGACTCGGAGATTTAAAAAAAATTGTGTGTGTACTAATTAAAAATAGTTGACCAGAACAAAAGATAGTCACCTAAAATGCTGAATTCCAAAGTTTGAGATGAATCGGATTTTTCGTTTTGATGTAGTTAACATTTTAAAACACGATTTGTTAGAAAATTGAGGGTGCTACCCTCCGAAAATCTCTGAGTCAGCCTTTAAAATGTATTTACAGTCAAACCACTTTAGGGGAGATTTAGCGAGGAGTCATTTTTACACCAAAGGGGAATGGAGGTTTTGAAGGGGGAAATTTAAAAGATTTTTGTAAACAAGAGGGGGACATGAAAACATCCATCGAGGAGAAAGGGGGAACCTATGCCCAACCCCATAAACCATTGTAAAGCTAGTTAGTTACTAGGACGTAGCAAGATTCCACATGCCAATTTCATTGCTTGTTAGCAACCAACTAAATCGCATTTCATAAAGCCATTCAAGGAATCATTCTTATACTTGCTTGGAGCTGGCTCGAATGGTACTAAGGGGTTGCATAATCGCCAAATTGCAGGGGCAGTGTCAGTTCACAATAGAGGAAATGTTCAAATCAGGACTTGCTGTGGGTTGTATTGGTCCAGGCATGCGTAACCATGCAGGGCATTTGTATGGGCCTAAAGCCCATGTTTCAGAAATGGCTAGTTCAGAAAGTGAACCAACTAAAAAAGGACGAAATCGGAATTACTGGACACAGGAAAATCTTTTCCTTGCCAAGCGATATGAGAAATATAACAATATCATTGACTTAGAATAATTTAGAAATACCCCAAACCTATTCTAATTTTAGTAAGCAACTGGAAACCCTATAAGTTTAGAAGGTTTTTATGGAATATATTTAGCAAGGAAGCAAAGGGGGAAATAAGTTGTACCCCCCCCCCTCCGGAGCGTAAATAATGATCACTGCCTTAGGTCAGTAAGAACAAGTCCAACTGTACCAAATCTCATCATTGAGAAAAGCTGAAGGCTTGTGTCATAGAAAATGTGGTACTATTGCCTTAAAGGGACATCATGGCATGAAAAGAATTGACATAATGAAAAGGACCCTTACTGAAATCACTTCCACGCGTTTGAAAACAATTTGGATGTTTACATTCTGTAAAAACAGTAAAAACAGGAAGAGTTCCAGGGGAGAGGTGGCAGTTTGTGGCAATTTCTGGAACAAGGATGCTGACATTACTGCCAGCATTTACCAAACTTGAAAAGCATGTTGTCATCAGCTCACAGACCATTGCTATTGTATATGTGCTAATCCCAGCTAATCCATCTTTCACTTGCCAGATCAATACCTTACTACAATCCTAAAGTACAATGCCTGAATCCCGGTCTGAACGCTTTTGAATTGTAAAACATGCTAGATACACTGTTAATTCTGTCAGGGATGTGAACACCTTGCTTTTCTGTTCCAGAAATTGCCACAAACTGCCACCCCACCCGGAACTTTTCCTGTTTTACTGTGTTTACAGAATGTAAACATCCAAATTGTTTTCAAACTCATGGAAGGGATTTCAGTAAGGGTCTTTTCATTATGTTAATTTTTGTATGGCATTATATCCCTTTAAACGTGATGAGATTAAATTGTCACAAGCAAATGCTCTGGTCAAAACTCACCGCTCTTGCGATTTTTCGAATCCAGTCAAGTCGAGTACTCCCGTCGTCAAGTTCTTGTGTTTTCTTAATGAGAAAATAACTTGAGTCACGTTATTTTAAAAAAAAGCCTGGACTTATTGAAACACTGCACATTTGAAGTGATTTCTTGTAATACTGTAGGCAAACACAAGAGCAAATGACTTATCAAATTCTGATAAAAAAGATGACGGACATTGTCGAGGGTTATGAAACAGCAACTGACGAAGACATTTTCAACTTAAAAATGTTTATAGATTCATGCGCAACTACGCATCGCTTAGTGCAATTCCCACTTCATATGAGATTATGGCTGGACAGAGATTGATGTCATTGCAGAGATTTGTTTCATGTTTTCTCATCATTGGAATTTTTTCAGATCGTATGTTGAATCCAATTTGCAACTCCTTGGACTAATAATAATGCAGAACACCCTAAAGCCAGAATCGGAGCCATGTATCAAGAACTTGAAGTCGGCCCACTTACGCACAGTAATGGTAACAGGTAGGCTAAAAGTAGGCGTTCTCCTAATCGGGAAATTTAAACATTTCCATCGAATCGGAAATCTAGCTATATCGTAGGGGAAAACAAGAAATTCATTATCAGAGAAGAAGGGGAAAGCTAGAAATACGTCCAATTTGAGTTTAATTTTGAGTAGAACTTTTATATCACTGAATAAGGAGATTGTCCTTGAAACATTGACATTAAATGACATACTTTGATATATCTGGTTCTATTTCAGGCGATAACAAATTGACCGCTATCCACGTAGCTAAACTGTGCGGGATGATAAATCGGACTGAGCTGGTTATTGAAGTAGAAGCTGAAGCACCTTACGCAGACAGGCCAGCAACTATCAAATACACGCCTGTGATCGAGGAACATCATGTGGTGCCACCGACTGGTGACAGTCCATCAAAAGCAAATGCCCACAATGGAGAGGTATGGCAAATTTCCGGATTTCCGGCCATAAATTCAAAAAATCCGGAAATGTATTTTTTTTTCAATTTCTAAGATCAAAGTGTTAATGATAAAGGAAAACTGCATCCAAAAACGCAGTTTTAAAAGTGTACCAATTTATTTTAGAGACGGGGTCTTGTACCCGAAAATCGCGTAAGAAAATACGTTCCCCAGAGCTTCTCCGGATGCTACCCGAAAACTTGGCCTTCCTGCCGGTTCAAATTTTAGATTTTCAGGAAATGGGACTTCTCCTCTGTTACATCTCTGATAACAATCAGACACAGAATCTTTGAATGATACATTGATATTGACTATTACAAGTGTTGGTTTTCCTCATACAATTAATTCTTTCAGTGCATGACTATCACATACTAAATGTTGGGCATTAAAGAGACATGAGGAGATTTCCAGAAAGAAACGCCCCAATTTTTCTCGAACCTAGCTTTTTTTTACATATTTGGAATGCTTACCAATGTATTAGATCACACATGAAGTGAATAAGCCGAATACGCCGTCTTTATGTAATAAGATGATGATTTAGTAGTTTCTGTCGTGTACGACAGAAAGTCAAAGCATGGTTTCTATGGGAACGATTACGATAGCAGGCAAGTTCAAAACAAGGTTTGCGGTTTTTCTTTTGCACCTGTTTGCCCAATAAATCTTCCAAACGTTCTCGGTAGGTGGTCTATAACCGATCCAGTGAAATTTGAGAGAAATTCATATCCTAAAAAAATGTCCTCCTGTCACTTTAAACAAAATATTCTTTGTTGTCTCTCAAAGATTGGAGAGAATACGAATCTGACAGTGGAAGAGGAAGCGATTGATGTGAGCAACTACCACTTCGCTATGGACGGCCGGACGTGGGGAGTACTGATGGACCATTTCCAAGACTTACTTCCCAGGGTATGTAGGGGATGCTCATCATGGCCCAGAGAGTTCATGTGGGGGGGGGGGGGCAAATGTGTCTTGCTGGGGTAAGAGGCACAAGTTGAAGGATTAGTTGTAGATAACAAACTTGATTACAAAACTTGCCAATTTGTTTTTTATTATCCCCGGCCCAAAAGGGCATGGGGGATTTTGTCATAGCGAAATCTGTCTTCTGTCCGTCGCTCTGTCTGTCTGTCTCCACCACCATCATTAAGAATGTAAGTTAGTCTTATACATTGGAATGTGAAGGAAGTTTATGCAATTGGATATGAAAGTAGTTTGTACATTGAAATGTGAATCGTGTACACTGGAATGTAAAAGAAACATGTACGTTGGAACTGAAATAATAACAACCTTGCACAAGTTAATGCGAAAGAATTGTGACCATTTTAATGGGAAAAGAATGTCGTACATTGGAGTGTAAAAGAAGCTTGTGTAAGTAAAGAAGTAAAGAATCTTGTACATTGAAATGCGACAGAATTGTTTCTACCGGAATGTCAATAAATTGTAGATTTCTGAATGTAAAAGAATCTTGCATACTGGGATGTGAAAGAAAATCTTGCACATTTGAATGCCATAGCGTTTGTATTGTAATGTGAATGAATCATAACTATCTGAATGCGAAAGAACTTTATACATTGGAATGTGAAAGAACCTTGCACATTTGAATGAGTAATAATAAGTCTTTTACATGGGAATGTGAAGAAAGCTTGCATAATTGAAAAGAAAAGTATCTTGTACATTGAAATGTTAAAGAATCCTGTTCACTTGAATGAGAAAGAAGTACATATGGAATTGATATAATACAATCTTACACAGCTGAATACAAAAGATCCTTGTCAATTTTAATGTAGATAGAATTTCATACATTTCACTGTAAAAGAAGCTTGTGCAATTAAATTTTGAAAGAATCTTGTACATTGAAATGTTGACAGAATAGTTTGCTCTGGAATGTGAATAAATCGTAAATATCTGAATGTAAAAGAATCTTGTGCACTGGAATGTGAACAAAAAAATCCTGCTCATTTGAATGAGTAATAAGTCTTCTATATATATTGGAATGTGAAAATTGCAAAATTGAATATGAATGCATCTTGTACATTGGAATATGAAAACAATCCTGCAGACTGGAATGTGAAAGAATTTTGAGCAATGGAATTGTTGAAAAAAAACATCTTGCACAATTGTATGTGAAAATGTACCTTTTGAATATGAAGAATCTTGCACAGATTGTGAATGAGTCCTGTATATTGGAATGTGAAGAATGATTGCACGAGTATCTTGCATGTTGGAAGATGAAATAATGTTACAACTTATAAATTATAATGTGAAGAAACACCTTGTACATTTCGATGTGAAATAATCTTGTGCATTTGAACGTGAGAGATCTTTGTACATTTGAATGTGACAAAATCCTGTAACGTTTTGAATTTGAATCAGTTTTTCACATTGGAACGTGTAAAAAGCCTGTGCATTTGTTATGCGGAATACTACAGGCTAATTTAAAAGGAAGTTTTAATTTGCCAGACCCAGTTATTCACATTTGAATAAAATCACCCCTTTTCCTGACTGTACACATCTGGGTACCTTACATCAGTTTCTATTCACGCCAAATCAATCAAGTGTGAACAAGACAAATTCATTGGTTGCAACATTTTTGCCAAAATGAAAGTTTGACTTTTATACTTATACTCAAGAACCATAAATCAAACTATAATTTAAGTTCATCTTTCTATTCATCAAGCAGTGTAATATAAATATTTTTATCGCAAAATGTGTCTGCAATTATGTTTGTTCAAGAACTGCAAAACATGTAATGAAGTGTTTCTTCTAAAAGAAATCTACCAATAGGAAACGACTAACAGTGCTAGAGACTCGCGACATTCAAAATTCGATATCATTTAAAATTGTCATCATTTACAAATTCTGCTGATTGAAGGATTTTGAGTATGAAACTATAAGTAAACGTCGATTTGACAATGCATGAAAGTTGTAAACCAACGGAGGCTTGATTTGGTGTCAATAGAAACTGATACAAGTTACCCAGATGTGTACAGAGAAATGACTGGTTTATGCAAATTAGTATAACTCTGATCTGGCATGAGCAAATTAAAAAATTATATCTTTAATTTAGACATTTAGAATCTGCTCTTTCTAATGACATTAGTTTACAAGGAATTCCTTACAGATTCTTCACTAAACTACAATAAAATTAGTAAACATCTTTTTGAATCAGCCTGTACAATCTAAGTGCTGATGATGGGATGCATGTTTGGTCAGTTGCAACCTGGATAAAGCAAAATGATTATTTAAACATTCCCTCGACTGATTATTTACAGTATACAATATTCTTTCATATTCAAATGAGCACGATTAGTGCACACTTTAGTGTAAAAGATTCTTTCACATTCTAATGTGCATGATTATTTCACAATCCAACGTATACGATTCTTTCCACATTCTCTTTCCATTATACTCTTTTGTTATAGACAATGTAAAGAACTTTCACTTCAATAATAACTGAATAACATTTCTAACCTGAGGTAGTCCTAAAGTAAACTGTGGTTACAATTCCTTGGACTATAAGGGAAACTAAAAAACTTGATCTTATGATTAGCGAACCGTATTTCATAAATTGTCTGCTTGAAATAAATTATTTCATTAACTAAAATTCAGAATAGAAAACCCTTTATCACTGTTATGAAATCCGGAATATAGGTAACACGCTATCTGCTTTCGGAAGAGCGAACCTTTTTAGCTTTTCAGAAAAGCGAAACTTTTTTTGAAATTCCGAATATCGAACCTTATTTCATATTCGGAAAAGCAGTCCCTTTACAAATTCAGAATAGCGAACCATTTCCAGTTTTCGGAATAGTGAACCGGGCTGAACCCTTTTAATATTCAGAATAGCCAACCCTATTTTCAGAACATCGAACCTTTTACAGAATGCAGAATGTTTGTGTGCAGACATCTCTACTGATCGCACTGTTCGTTGGGGACACATTTTACGTACCCTTGTTAAATATTGAGTAAACTTTAGAAGGTATAAAAATATATAAATGTGAAGGAATCTTGTGTATTTGAAAATGAACTTTGTACATTTGAATGTGTAAGTATCCTATACATTTGAATGTGGAGGGATCGTGTCCCAGTGATCGTGTGCAGTTGAATATGAATTTTGTACACTTCACTCAATTCACTGCGCAAAAACCGTGTACATTGGCATGTGAAAGATCCGTACACATTTTGATGTGAAAAGCAATCTTGAACAATTTAATGTGAAAAAAATATTGTACACTGAAACGAAATATGAAAGTAGCTTGCACATTTTAGAAGTACAGACTCTTGTACATTTCAATATTAAATAATATTGTACTTTTGAATGTGTAAAAGGCGTACTTTTGTACGTGAACGAAATTTCTTATTCCTGCTATCACATTACTCTTTCTACAGATTGTGGCACGTGGCACTGTATATGCAAGAATGTCCCCAGACCAGAAAGCGCAGTTAGTAGAAACACTGCAAAGCCAGGAGTAAGTTTCAAATATAATGACATGAATTAGACTAAAACAACCAAGATTTACTTCTGTATTTATAGCATTAAGCCATAACAGATTTATCCTTTGTGTGCGCTGGTTGTAGAAGTTGTTATGAAAATGGAAAGACTTCCTTTGAGGAATTATTACAACTTTATTCAATTTATTCCTTCCACTGTATAATCTCTCAGTGGAAGTTTGTTGGCCAGATACTAAGAGTTTTTTTGGTACCTATGTATACATTTTCCAGAGACACCAGGACATTTTCAGAAAGAAGCACTCCGATTTTTTTGAACCCGGGCTTTTACATATTTGGAATGTTTACTAGTATATTAGATCACACCTGAAGTGAATAAGCTGCCTTTATATAATAAGACGATGATTTAGTATTTTGGTTTTCTATAGGGACTATTACCGTACGATAGCAGCCAAGTTCAAAACATAGTTGTCGATTTTCTTTTGAAATCGTTTGTCCAATAAACCCTCGAAACATTTTCGGTAGATGTTCTACAACCGATCAATTGCAAATTGAGAGAAATTCGTATCCTAAAAATCTTCTCCTAGCACTTTAAGCTTATGGAAACCATGTATTAAACACATTCGGATGTCAACCAAAATACTATATCTCAAAAAGGTAACAAATTTCATTTTTAAGCCAAAAAGCAAGAAAATTTACAAAGCCTTAATAAGAAAACATTAAAGACTTATAAATCATTTGCATCTAATCAGTTTAAAGAAGTTTGAATTCAACCACACCAAAATCTGAACATTGATAAAAGATGAGAGCATGCGCAATAAGAAATGCGATATTATTGCTTTACCCCGAGCTTATAGCGGTAACTCTCACCTACCATATCCTAAAGGAGAATATTGCTTTTCATGTTCCGTGCAACATCAGAATTTCATCTCAATTCGGGTGCTTACCTTTCAGCTTGTACGTCGGAATGTGCGGTGATGGAGCGAACGATTGTGGCGCCCTCAAAACAGCTCATGCCGGTATCTCGTTGTCTGAAGCCGAAGCATCCGTAGCATCACCGTTCACATCACAAACCCAAAACATTGAATGTGTGGCAACACTTATCAGGTAGGAATCAAGCCCGATACGGACGTATCCCTTACGTCCCTAAAGCAAAATGGTTAGCAACCTGACGATCACCGCAAAAAAGGGAGGTATCGGTATTGTGTTGTTAGATCTAGGAGCTCTTTCCCCGTAAAAACAAGTGGCAAAAAAAATGGCATTTACGGATTTAAGGGATACACCTGTATACATCCCCATTTTCGAAGCTAGCGAATCTTAACAGATAGTGAACGAGATAAAATGTACACAACCATTTCTTACAAGCTGACGGGAAAATCGATACAAACACCCATGAATTGCCTGATTAAGGGGTATTATAATGGTTTTTTATGACCATTTATAATCATTAGGCCGAGAAAAATATGTTTATCATCAGAGTTTTTTTATCCGAAAATATCCATATTTTGATATTTATTTAGCACGCATTGCGGCGGCTGTACTGCCTTAAAAAAGGAGGCCTATTTTATATTTGTATTTTTTTTCAGAGAGTGAAAAAATCATTCAGATAGCAGGAATTCAGCTAGATATATACATGATAATAAACATACACAGTACATGGTAGCTAATAAAGATAGCATACAGTTGGTAACATTAACATTATTTAATTCTTTCAGGTGAATCTAATGATCACAAAGCCTAGTAAACACCTCAATTTCTGAAGCACGAATGAAATATTATAAAATAAAAGAATAAAAAAATGAAGCGGGAGTTGACGCTACACATGTATTTTTACTCTGGCATATTACAGTTGTTTATCACCATTTATTATTTATCATAATGGTTGTTCTTGACCATTTATCGCCATTACCAATTGTAGTTTTAATACATTTACCATTACAGCATTTAAAATCGAGAATAGATTTCATTTTCTTTGAAAATGAATGGCATTTATTCTGAAATGTAACATATATTTTAGGAACGTCACAAGACATTTTATGTTCTTGGCAAACTTGTTGTAAATGTTTTTGTTAATAGCACTGACAAAGGTATTTGTTTTAGATTGGATTTCGTTTAAAAAAATTCTAAAATAAATTGCTTCTTAGAAATGTGACGCATTCATGGACAAAATTGAATGTCCCTTTCCTTAAGGGATGATACAGCTTTATAATTTCACATGAATTCAAGGTCGCCAGTGGCTCAAGTTTCAAATTACCGAATCCAAAATAAAGAATTCAATCCTAACTACATCTAAATTAATATTCATGTTGAATGTTTACCGTAGTCAATAACGCAATTGACGTCACCGATTTAGCTATATTCAGCACGTAATATTGCCATTTGTTTTTCCCACACAGGGAAGGCCGTGCAGCTTTGGTTACATCATTTGGTGTTTTCAAATATATGGCCATTTACAGTATGATTCAGTTCACCGCAGTCATCATTCTCAATTCAGTAAGTTCTGATCACTACATTTCAGAAAAACAGCTCGACAACTCTGCCCCAGGATAAGCCCAGGCATGTTGTGAAGCCTCAATCATCGTAATCTAAGTCGTATTTGATAGATGTATAGTCGCGGTGTCTTTGAAAGAAATTGGTACTGGCAGTGTGTTAGGACCCACGTGGTTCGCAACATATCAGACGCTTGTTTGAATTCATGAAAAGCTATGGCATATAACCGGCTTTTATAAATACCATTCGTAGTCTCTTACATAGGTTTATGTCCATTAGATGTGAGAAAATAAGCTATTGTGCCGTATGAGTGCGTTGAGGAGACGAGAATAAGTTATATCAACTGCGCCATTTGGAAACTACTCTCCTGTTTCACATAACGTCACATAAACATTGACGACAACATTCTTTGTATGAGAAAAAATAACTTGGATCTACCAAGAAAATGAAATAGAAGGTGTCCATGCTCATGCCACCGTGCCTCTGATACGAAGGCTTACCGTGGCGGAAACCAACAATTCAAATGATTGCATAATGTCCAAATGGTCTTGGGGCGACTTCAATTTCAAGCACCTGTTACTCGCTGGTTCAAACCTGTTCGTTCCGGTTGCAACCGGTTTCTACTGGTTTAAACAATGAAACTCGATTCAACCGCCATGAACCGCCGGTCAACCAATGGGTTTGGAAGCTACCCCTTAATCTTTTTATTTTATCTTCATCTTATCCCAATCTGCATCTTATCCCACTTGACGTGTTTGACCAATCCTCTCCATTTTACCCGGTCCTGGGCTTCATAAAAAACCCTTCCCTGGTAAATTATCATTTAAACAGCTTTAAACATTCGGTCTGCCTTCGCTTCGGTCTTCTTTCTTTCTCATCTCTTGAACCTCCATTCCCGTCACTCTTTTATCATTGTATTCCTTGTTCATTCTAACACATGCATGCTTATACCGCTACATTCCATCTTTCCTGCACTTTCTTAAATATCTTCTTATTCTTTATTCTATCCATATTCGTGACTGCGTAAAGCCCCGTTTACACTAGGCCAAAAGTCGAAGTGAATTCGATTGAGTCGTCATCGATTTCACTTTTTCCTGAAGTGTAAACACGCGCAGTCGTAATCGATACGACTTCAAAATGTCGAATTCGTAAGTGACCCGCCTCTGCGCATTTCCGGCTTATCACCAAGCAATGCAAGCCTAGTGTGCTTCTAAACAACTGAGCATGAAGGTAGCGCGGTCATTTCAAAGAATTCGGAATTCGGCGTTGTTGTCTTCGTTTTCTCTCTACTTTTGCCGTTAGTTTAGATTTAGATCTAATTTCACAGAAAGGCTAATCACGGCCGCCGAGAGCAACCCAAATTTAGCGTTGGGCCGCCATGTTGAAGATCGCGCGAAATCTTCGTTGGACCGGAAGACGTAATTATTTTCTGAAAGGGAATTCGGAAAACGGCTTTCAGTATAAACACCTACAACTCGAATTAATTTATGCTAATCCTCAGTCGTAATTCAAAAATAATATCGAATTCAATTCGAATTATCTCTAGTGTAAACGTGCTATAAGTAATAATTTGAGCTATATTACATAAGATTTAGAGCAAATCAAACATTTGACCCCATAGTAAATTACCCCTCTCCTGGGGCCACACACGCAGCAGGTCTCCGGCAGACATTCATATTTGCAAAATTTGCAGCGGATAACTAGTTATGTAAAATGGTTGACCCATTTGTTTTACTCTAATGATATTATGTAGCCTAAAAACTTTCAACAGACCGGTTTATAAAGAGTGCTTATTTGACATTATAATTATATCTCATAAAATGGACTTACGTATTAATTGCGTTACGGAAAAATGCTTTAAATTGTTAGCAGACGATTTGAAGCTTTTTATACAAATAATATGTGTTTGTATTTTCGGGACAACTATGTGTTAGCCCACTAATACAATGTTGTACCGAAAATACAAGCATATGCAACGCATATACAGTTTATATGTATAAGAAGAACTGAAAAGTATGTGCCTTCAGCTTTGACCCAAATGTCACCAAGGTTCATTTTGTAAAACATTATGACTTATTTGTAGATTTATTTAGAGTTATTTTTGGCTACATATCATCAGTAGAGTTCAACAAATGGTTTGACCATTTGTACACAATTACACTGAATTTTCCCGTGTTGAGATATTGGTATCTCGTTCGTTTGATCAAAACCTTCTGGGCTGCCGATCTAAAAGCCCGTCTAAAAGACGGCAGGCAAATCTCTTTGAATTTCTATCAAAGCTTGTCAAATCACATTAATGTTCTCTGTTGATCTTCTTGCCATTATGTCGTGTGAAAATATGCAATTATACGCTAATCCTGTCGTTCTAAAATTGTTGACCGCATTTTATGTGATGGTATTTCAAATCTACCTGTTGTGATTGAATGCAGCTGGCCGGTCTTTCTGGGTTATAGGTATTTAAAAAAACTAATTTGTATGGAAACAACATTTAGACATAATAAAGCACAGATCTCATTCATTCGTTTAGGGGTATTTTGAAAACAATTCTGCTTGTTCTGTACCATGACATTTCAGTCTTAATCCACCTTCCACCTGGTTTTATACTGCTTTCACATGGATAGCAATATACGGTAATTTACGCCATCACTATCAACAACTTTCTGATTTTCAGGTCGGCGGATTCCCCAGCGACGCCATGTTTATGTACTGGGACATTGCCATAACCACCATCGTGGCATTACTTAGTAAGTTCATCTTTTATTGTATTTATGTTCGTATGTTTCTCCTCCGTTTAATTCAAGATAAAACATCGCTTTTTACAGATATTTTAATAACAAATAAAAGAACATATTTTTTCTGTAATTCCTTTACTCATCATTGCAGTAAATTTATGCCATGTTGTGAGTGAAAATAAATCTGAATCCGAATTTATATATAACCTTTTGAACACCCTGTGTGATTCTTTTATACAGTCGCTAGAAACGAGGCTTATCCCCATATCGTCAAACGCAAGCCTCAGCAAAGCCTCATGGAGCCTTCAATGTTGTTCTCTCTATTTGGACATATTATTATACAACTTATCGCCCAAGTTGTAGGCTACATAATGCTTGTCTATCAAAGCTGGTATGTACACAGTTTATTTGCTATTTTAAGGTCCGTTCATACTTCCACTGCAGTGCAGTGCAGGAGTTGCATTGCCCGAATAGCACTCTCTGCCCATGAGGCTGCAATGCAGTACTGCAACAAAGTTAAATTCGTTTTAACTTGCATTGCAGTGGATTGCATCAAGTTGCAGTAGAAAGTGATCGCTATATCGGCACTGCAGCAGCACTGCACTGCATTGCAGTAGAAATATGAACGGACATTTAGGGTACCAATCCATGATATTACTTTGTATTTTAACCATAATGACTTAAATTCTTCTCATACTTTTTGTGTCAATATATGGTCCATTCTCCGATAAAGTGTTCAAAAAGTCGTTTTTAGTGTCGCTCACAGTCATGCACAGTTTAAAGCTTGATTTTGGCCTTTAAGAATGAATGTTTATGAATATAAATTATACTTAGGAGTTATGTTTTCAAAATGATCCGGACTAGTTGTTGTAACCGGATGAGAAAGTATCAAGCAATAAGGCTAAAGATGCATAATTCTTGCTTTTCGCCATATCGCCAGCCCAAATCCGTTCTTTAAAATGTGTCCCTGCTCGTTACACAAGAGCGCATATCACAGATTGCATTGCATTTTTATCAGCCTCTATTATGCACTAATTGTTCAGTTTAAAACATGATAATATTGGATTATTAAAGTTTCGCAAGAGTTCTCTGAGAGCATGTCGCCAATATTGCAGACAGATTACGTTAACATAATTCGATTGGATACAAAATTGCTAAAAATAACTGAATACCTATGTTCCAATATGTGATAAATCGAGAAGATGTCAATGTTATATTATACATGTTTTGCATAAATATCTGGTTTCAACGTAACAATGTCCAGCCCTAGTAATGAAAGAAATCCCTCCTGTTACGTTCATACCGCGACAGATACGTTACCTCCCTCCTGCTACGCTCTTGCAATACGGCGTGATACATAAAGTCGAATACCACACCATGTTTTAATATGAAGGTAATACCTGATAACGTATAGAGACTAAGTCGGTGAAGCACGTACTTTCATCAAGAACAGCACGACTAAGAAAAAGGCCCGACAGATACGTTACGACGTTACTTAAGTGTTAACGTTAGGCAATATACTAAAAATCGGATATATTTTAAGATGCATTGTTCCGTGTTCTGAGAATATTAAAGTTTACGATTTTCAATGATTTTCAGGAATTCCGGGCCTACCCGCTCTGAGGGGGCAAATTTCCCAGTTTGGGGAAATCTTCCCTCTCAGGGGGGTCAAAAGGCCAAAGGGTCAAAGGGCTAAAAACCGGCTGATTTAGCATGATTTTTGCAATTTTTTCCCGGCCAAAGTCGTCAGGGGGGCAACCTGCCCCCCCTGCCCCCCGGCTGTTAGCCACTGCTGTCCTCTTTGTCGTGGAGCACCTCTGCATTATGAGCTTCTTCTTTGCCTATCGGTAGACCATTTTTAGCCTGGATGAATGAACTCTCTGGTTATTGATTCAGCTTTTTAAAATACAGAAACAGTAGAGAAGCATATAACACCATCAACTAACCGGCTACTGCTATTCCGTTCTTCGCTTCTTTTTAAAGAATACATTGATACTTTTTTATGTTAATCATTCAAACACTTAAAGGGACATAATGGCATAAAAATTGACATAATGAAAAGGACCCTTACTGAAATCACTTCCACGAGTTTGAAAACATTTTGGATGTTAACATTCTGTAAAAACAGTAAAAACAGGAAGTGTTCTAGGGGGAGGTGGTAGTTTGTGGCAATTTCTGGAACAGAAAAGCAAGGTGTTCACATCCCTGATAGAATTTACAGTGTATCTAGCATGTTTTGCGACACAATTCAAAAGCATTCAGACCGGGATTCAGGCATTGTACTTTAGGCTTGTAGTAAGATATTGATCTGGCAAGTGAAATATGGATTAGCTGTGATTAGCATATATACAATAGCAATGGTGAGCTGATGACAACATGCTTTTCAAGTTTGGTAAATGCTGGCAGTAATGTCAGCATCTTTGTTCCAGAAATTGCCACAAACTGCCACCTCCCCCCTTGAACTCTTCTTGTTTTTACAGAGTGTAAACATCCAAATTGTTTTCAAACTCGTGGAAGTGATTTCAGTAAGGGTCCTTTTCATTATGTCATTTTTCATGCCATTATATCCCTTTAATTTTAATAATGTTTACTTACGCTAGTTAAAGTAGCAACATTTAATTATATAACGTATTTATTGTTTCCGCAGGTTTACTCCATTACGCGAGCTGCTAGGGGAAAATAAGGAGCTTATTAATTCCCTTAGCTTTGAGGGAACCACTGTTTTCTTTGTTGCTAATTTCCTTTACATCACTGTGGCCTTTCTGTTTTCCAAAGGGCCACCCTACCGAAAAGCCATCTATACCAATGGTAAGTTATTTATCTTTACAGAATCATTTGTCA
This sequence comes from Ophioderma brevispina, assembly GCA_023653785.1. Taxonomy (NCBI): domain Eukaryota; kingdom Metazoa; phylum Echinodermata; class Ophiuroidea; order Amphilepidida; family Ophiodermatidae; genus Ophioderma; species Ophioderma brevispina. Next base: position 118,466 of record JAMKCH010043881.1, on the reverse strand, counting down.
ACTTCACAAAAGACCACGATCCATAATGGAAAATTTTAACTTAAGGTGTAATTTCATCATCTTCAACCTCGTTCCCCGACTAACCTAAAAAGGTTGATTTTTTATATCATCTGAAACGTTAGCCTTATAAATGCATGTCTACATAATCGTACGTGCAAATTCGATCGTACAGGGCGCGTCAGAAAAAACTGCCCCTGCCCCCTGATTGTGTCCGCCATTTCGCATCTCTTTGCATATGCATCTTTAACATAATAGTTTTAATTTGCTGCAAAGATCATTTACATTGGTTACGTATAGACCGAGCTACAGTCTTTTCAGTTTTGCGCCCTGTCCACGGATTGTTCATGGAAGCAAATCAATGTCCAAAAGGAATTGGGCTATTTATTGAGCGCAGAAGTAATGTGTCGATATTTAACTCCGCAAAATGCAGTCGTAATTTACTATAGATGCCTTCTCTACCCTTTTACACTTTCATCATTGAACAAATCACTTGAAAAATAAAGCAACTTATCATTTTTAGCCGAAAAAGGGTTGAATTCCAATATTCCCCCGGCTTAAATAATCACTCCCTAATCAACTTTATATCGAAAGCACTACTTGGAATGCTTTCCCTATTCTTATTAGTATGTTTAGTATTTGTGATATATAGTTTCTTTCCCGTTCTTTTCTAACCATCTTTTTTCTTTCTTCCATTACAGTATTGTATACAATTGCCTTGATTCTATTATTAATCTTCACAACCTTCCTCGTCTTTGCGCAAATAGATAAAATTTACAATTATATTCAGGTAGGTTGACATAAAGTGTTCGTCTTATCTTTTTGTAATGGGTTCTGGAAATTTGCATTAGTGAACTGCTTTTACAGATAGTTTCTTAAATAAACACGGATGCGTATAACTTTTTGAAAAATATATATGATCAAAATCTCAATATGTCAAGGTTTTGCTCTTAAAGAGACATGAGGAGATTTCCAAAAAGAAGCGCCCCCAATTTTTTTCAAACCCGGGTTTTTTGCATATTTGGAATGCTTTCCAATGTATTAGATCACACCTGAAGTGAATAAGCCGAATACGCCGTCTTTATGTAATAATATGATAATTTAGTACTTTCTGTCGTGCACGACAGAAAGTCAAAGCACGGTGTTCTATGGGGACAATTACGATAGTCAGGCAAGTTCAAAATAAGGTTTGCTGTTTTCTTTTGTACTTGTTTGCCCAATAAACCTTCGGAACGTTCTTGGTAGGTGGTCTACAATCGATTCTGTGCAATTTGAGAGAAATTCGTATCCTAAAAAAATCTCCTCCTGTCACTTTAAACTTTGGAAACGGCTGATTTTGATTTTGATATGGGTTGAATATTGTTGAATGTTATATTGCACACGTTTAAGGCCCACGTGCAACAAATCTGGGTAAATTACTAGTTTAGTAAGCCTACCTCGCTAGTTACTACTCGCTAACTTACGGTAAGTTAACTAGCGTGCTATACAATCGGAGTGGTGAGCTAAAGAGTAACTTCCGAGCAGTAACTTCAGTAACAGTAAGTAATAAAAGATATATTACCTCGCTGGTAATATACCATATAATAATATAGTAATATACCATTCGCCATAAAATGCTCATTAAAATTTTGTAAAGAATAAAAATAGGAAGTTTATGGCCATGATAAAAGTAGCAAATTGGATTGAGATAATTTATGAACTTCAATGCACCTATTGGTTAACAAAAACATTATCTTTGTAACTAATACACAGAGGCACTGGCGCATTTTCAGAAAATGAAATTTCTTCAATTTGCTCGCAAATGATAGTCTAGGCCATTGGAAAAAATAGAGATATATTTTACACATAAAAATAACAGATATGGACATTAATAAGAGGCTGAAGACATCCAGGTAATTTGTAGGCCAACTTTTAAGGTTGCCGTAACTTAAATGAACAAATGAGTCTATTACATGAATATCATAGACACATACCCATTGATATTAAAACCACAAAGGTAACAGACCGGTCAAATAAGGTTCATGCCGTGGAAATCAACTCCGGCGTGTATTTTCTTGTGTTAAAGGCCATTTCCGTGTCGTATGCTGAATTAATGTTTCCGGCGACATTAATAATACAATCGTTCTGTTTACCCACAAACGCGCTGATTTGGGCTTAATAATTTCAGGGGAGGGCTAATGTATATAAAAGCTTTACAACCATGCAAAAATATCAATTAGGAAAAATCTAAAGGGTGCACTATTTTTCAAATGTAAACAGTGTTCTTAACATTAACATCGCGACTTACTCGGCAGTTACTCTTACTCCAGAGCAAGAGTAACTACCGAGTAAGAAACAATAAGATGCAGAGTAAGTTACTAGTCTATTACTGTAAAAATTGAAAAGATCCCCAGCAGCCCCAAAGAAAAAGATATAGTTAATAGGATGAAAGATCGTCGTTTCAAATTAAAGTTTGAGAACTGACTCTAAATATGGATGTGATTTTTTGTTTCAGTTGCTAATTATGCCATTACCTTTCCGGCTGATGATACTGGCGTTAGTTGCTGTGCATTTCCTAGCTGCTCTTCTTCTGGAGGTATGTTTCGTCTCCTGATTTGCATGAAGGTCGTAAGTGCAATAGCTGCCATGTGATACATCTGTGTGCTGCCATATACTAAAATAACTTTAAATATATCTTTCCTTGAGTCAGTGGCTCTGCAAATGGTTCTTCGGCGACTGTATAACAATTTCAAGAGCCACTTACCGAAGACTTTGCGTAATAGTATGTTTGATGAGAATTTCTGACAAATGGCAGCTATTGCACTTATGACGGTCTTGCATTCACACCACGGTTTGACTCCAATATATTATAATGACAAGACATTGTTTCAGTTTAATGGTAACCTTTAACCCAGGTAGATTCTGTACAGGTTACAAAACATACGTCAGTGGTTTTTGAGATGTATTCCCAAAAGATCCTTGGGAAGTCACTCCCCCCCCCCCAAAAAAAAAACCTTCACGGACCTAACTAAGCCTTTTAAAACTCATTTGAATGCATAGATGTAGATATATAAAAGCTAGAGTACCAATGGGCATTTCAATTTAAGGAGCTCTTCGGCGGAAGGTTAAATGTTACCACCCAAGACCCATAGCATGTAAACCTTACATATTAGACATTCAAGAACATCGTCAGGAATGTGGTTTGTCCAGAAAGTTTACTGTCGCAAAGATCAGACACGATGTATTTTGCTTATTTTCAATATGGCGTTTAAAATAGCTTGGGCTTGGGTGTGTACTGTCGAGTGTGACGTTTTTAACCGAGTAGCAATGCACAGTTCTAATACTTTTATTAATATGGAACTTTGACCTCGGTAGGCTTAAAACAGTGTCCGGTGATTGTCAGGTTGCTAGTCATTTTCCTCTGGGAAGTATGGAATGTACCATTACCCGTGGGTAGTGGCCCACGTGTTGGTGACCTCGTCTGACCTTTGTCCCCATTCATAAATCACGACGGCAGACAAAACATGCGTTCGGTGAAGGCTGTATTTTTATTTTTCACAGAGTGCAATCTATAAGGTTTTTTATCCTTTTCATAACCCTTATACAACTCAATGTATTTGGTTTATGATAAACTTAAATTAGACTTCATTAGCACATTTAATGAATCTGGTACGTGTTAAACAACAGTGCAAAACGTATTTCCCTTACTATTTCAGAACTTCATCTCGGAAAGTAACTTAGTCAAGAGATGCTTAACATGCGAGTGCATTCGAGGTATGAAGATGACGAAGTCGATGATCGTGGAGCAGGGTCTACAAGCCGACACCAATTGGCCTCCACTTTCCTCTGTGTCTAACAACAAGCTCAAAGAAAACTCCGTTGAAACGAACGTCTGAAGTAAAGAATGGACATCAATGTTGAGTGTAGAGAAGCTATACAGCTTGTTGTCAATGGGAGTCTTTATCGGGTGTTTAACTCTTTGGAAAGTTCTTAAGAGCAATGGATTACCCCCTGAGAAAACGGAGACTGTCATTGATTATGTTCTTGTACAACGAGCTCAATTTATTGGAGTAAATTGTATATGTATGATGATTACTCTCGTCAGAGTTCACTCCATCGAAGTAAAGTATATAATACCGGAGGATATATATCTTGAATTTGTGCTTCGAATCAAAGATGTTTGTGACCAGTACATTTTGAAGCTAGAAGAGGCTTTGTTTGGAACTATTTGTAAATGATCGTGTATCGGTGTGACTGCTAGTGGAAGTTTCCTTAGTGCTCCGATTGATTCAATTAATATGTATGCAAAAATATGTGAGAAATCAATCAATCCCAGGGCGAAGTTGCACTCCGGTAACTCGCCTTTCTGGGGTTAGGCTGAAAGCTATTGAAAGCTGGGAGTCTAACATTTGTACTCTGTGAATTTATTTACTACTTTTATCAAAACAGCTTTGTCGGCAACCAGGGAGTACTTTTGTATCCACATTCGATATGAACATGTAAAATCCATTTGTATTACTACGGAATTGGAAAGATCCACAGCAATGTAACGTGTACGTCACATGTTATTTTCAAAAGAATCCAAATCCATTTGGAAATCTTATCTTCTCTACAATATTTTTGACGTCGGTTTCTTATACATTACCTGGAATATGAAACGTGGAGGTGATTGACATTGTTTAGTTTCACATATAATTATCTTAAAATTAGACCAAAAGGCAAACATATCTGTCGGAAATATCTCATGGTAGTAGACTTGCTCTCTGTTTTAAAGTGTGTAAATGTTTCTTATATTCAGAAAAAGTTTTTGTACAATCTATGTCAAATATTATATTGTCTTCCCCTTTAAGATCACTTAAAATAACGGATGAACATTGCTGCTATATTGGTAATACACCAACATAACCGTGTTGATGATAAGGTGTTCACAACGACCATAATTTTGACATATCGTGTTACGGAACGTGCTATTTTGTTCGTCCGTGATAAATGTATAGAAGACTTCTTAGATACGAACTTTAATTAGCTAATTGACGTTAGATACGAACTTTATTAGCTAATTAACATTATGTACTTTAGAGAATAGAAGAGTCGACGCCGCACGCCCTGTGCGAAACTAAAGATGATTAATAGTTTTGTTGTAGATACGAAAGCGACTGAAGCTATCATGCTTCTGTAGATTTTGGGAGAGGTACTATATTGGAAGTTTATCATTTTCACGCGCGGAAAATAATGTAAATCCTGATATTTTCTTTTGTAATTTCATAATCGTCCGTTACTTCAAAAAATCCGTATGCTCATACTTTTCTTATAAAAGAAAAGCTACTTCTAAATATACTGGATGATTATTCCAATGAATTTATTTATCATTAATATATATCAATACAACTGAGTTAAGTTAGCATTCTTCAAAACTCGGTTTCTTGTCAGAATTTGTACTATTCCGTGAATTGTGGTATTTCTTGAGAAGATCCTACCAGTATGTAAACTAGTTTTGATTAGTGTCATTTTATATTGTGTAAATCTGTGCAAGCTATATAACCTCTGTAATACTTTGTATAAACACGTTTATAGAAATTTTGGATACGGAAAATATGATAGTAATAAATTGTTCGTAACGAACGCTGTAAGTATAGCTTTAGTGGAAAAAGATACAACAGTTGTTAAACTCTGTTTATCATATGCTGAAACTACTGTTCAAAGAATATGCTAAAGGTATTAGGTCAAAACTTAATGTTTAATCAGTGCATATTGTACCAAGCATTGAGTATATCTTGACCTAAAACCAACATTTTCTAGGAATGTTCATGAATTAGTATGGTGTTTATTCACAAACTTCTAGAGGAGATAAATGGCTGATGAACCATAACCATAGCTATCATGCAGATTTTGCAGCAATAAAGTTAAATCCACGTTTACCCGTAAAGGTCTTGCTACCACCGACGTAGCAGGAGTGAATAGATGCAAATCAAATTTAATTTAGGTTTATGATGAACAGAACCTTACGCTTCTATACTGCTGTACTCTGTAAAATCATATTAAATATATACGTATAGTTTAATTAGAGTACTTATTAAAACCCCAAGACCTCATTAAGCAATGCAAAGGTGGATAGTGTCCATTAGACTGTGTAAAGATCGAGAGTAGTATTTTAATGATTATCAAATAGTATATGTACACCCTTAAATACCTTGTATGCAATAACATGAATATAATTATAAATATATATCAACATATATAGATCGAAAAGTGTATCTATAATAGTATATTATATATAATTTGTACAGGAAATCTGTATTCATTTACCAAATATGGAGATGTATTATTCGCTGATCAAAGGTCAACCACTGTGTACTATGTTGTGATATATTTTGTGTTCTGAAAATAGTAGCATTATATTCAGAGGTGTTCTTAGGACAGGCTGGTAAGGGACCGATTTGAATTGTGTTTATGTTAATGCTCTGATAGATATGTATCGGTCAAGACATATCTATTAAAATGCCCGGACGGGTATGTTAAAAATAGTACAGCTGGGGAGTAGCAACCAACAGTGACAATTTTTTGTAGTAAAAGGTAAATTGATTATTGTCGTGTCTTACGTTTATTTGTCAATTATATGGAACATCCAGGGCAGATTGGACAACTCTGACTATAGATGCGGCCTGTGGGACATTCTATGTGACGCCCGCCTGGATAGTCAGAGTTATAGTCCAGATACAGTTTGGATCAACCACTTGCAGACGATTATATTTTCGCGCTAAAAACAGATGGTAGCGAATCTACGTAGTCCATTAGTGGCTCTAATAAGTGTTTCTGCAGTAATTGACAGATGACGAAGAACATTGTTTCCCCTCTTTTATTCTTTTTTTCAACAATAACCACAACGTTTGCTTTCCTATAGTATCCTGCAGCCCGTGTCCTGGAGTTGACGTCAGCAAATTCGTGAAATGTACACATTGTTGGAGCATGATGAAAGCTGAAGTTCGTCAGAATAAACCGCTTTGTTGTGCTCCAGTCGAGTAGTTTGCTCTTGACACTCCATGATGCCCATCAGCTATCTTCAAATACTCTTCGCAAGTAATAATGATTAATATCTATTGTATTGTTATTCAGCGTTCATACTAATTATTATAAAATCATCAATGACAATGCAGAAAGATGGTTAACGATGTTAACAAGGGCGATTTTTAAAAATTGTTCAACTCAATATTCAGGAAGCGCAGTGATCGCATTGGTATAGGTTAAGCAATGTCGAGCCCGGTAATGTTCCCATCTTTTGGTGGGCGATCAGTGTGCTTGTAATATGTATATCAAATATCAATATCATTCATAAGGTATGAAGTAATTTATGATGTTTATTTAAATTTTTATCCGCTTGTTCCTGTTTTGCTCTATAAAGTTATCCAGTAACCAGGGTAACGGTAAACAATATGTCGCCTGCGCTAGAGTAATATGTTTTTCCCTCTAGAGATATTGCCGCAAGCGCTTACGAAAGTTAATCTAATTTAGATTAGGTTTCACAAAAGAATCCTAATATAGCAAAAAGTAATAATTCCATTCATTTAAACTTGTTCTTGTGTGAAAAAGTATTTTTGTTATCCTTGGGTATAAATCCACAAAAAGCAATATTAATTCCTCAATTTGACTACATAAGTAGCACATATTTTTAGTCGTGTAATAGATGTCATAGCTCTACTCGTAACTGTAGTTTAGAACCCAGTAGTCCACGTTTATGAGAATGGCTCTCTCTCTTTCTCTCTCTATTTCACACACAGTTAATTTATCTTAATGATATTTGTCGAAGTTCACGTATTTAGCAAATTCAAAATTGCAAATATTTTGCCAGAAAGGCGTGTTCATATTATCCGACGGTTTTAAACCAATTTCCGAAAAGAGTGGTACTATATTGTGAACCATTCCGAGTACGAATCATAGCATTATTTGGAAAAAAATGGAAAACATAATGAGAGTTTTATGCCATTCTAAACTGTTCGAATGGCGTGAGAGAGTATCTGTATGAACCAAAAGAATTCAAAATTGATTTTTTGTGCTTGCATGAATATCTTGTAAGTTGAAATTTCGTTTACCAGATTGATGTCATATACCGGGTCCCTAAGCTAGGTCTTTAACGATGTTTAATGTTTGACGAGCAATGAAATAATTACAAATTGTTCTAAATGACGTTGTTAATACCAGTGAATCGTGTTGACCTGTATAATGTATAATCAAGTGACGCATTTGCTTGTATATGTTAAAATTTGTGAGTATCAAATCGTGTGACGTTGTGTGAAATTACACATGAGTTACTTAAAAAGGACGTCTGTGATGTCTCTATTGCATGTCTTGCAAAATGTACTTTATTAATTTTGGAATGGTAATCTTGATGAAAATGTTACAGAAAGATTTAGCTTAGTGTATTGATTTTTGGCGTGACATTTATACCACAAATATAAGCTTAACTCGGCGCAACAATTCTCAGTTTGTTGTTATGCTGGTTAGTTTGTCGCTCAGCTAAAGTGTAGCTTGGAAAAAATCTTATAGGGTGGGTGTTGTTAATGTGGCAAAAATACAAAGCGAAGTTTTGATGGTTGGAAAACAGCATGGCTACAAAAGGTAGACCTTTCTGTTGAACGTTTCCGTTCTCGAACACAAACTTTTTGAAGATTTTGTTTTGAACCTAACTGCTGTTAAATAACAACATACTGTTATAAAATAAATTTTTGTGATATTTTTAGAGAAATTATTAACATAAACAGCAGAACAGATAATACAAATAAGGCCTAAATAGTAACTTCAGTATTTTTAAATTTTAAGGTATTGCAGTCCAACGACCCATATACACAGAAGCGTAACTAAAACATGACCTCGACATGGGTATCTGTATCAACAGTTTCATATAGGCTGGGAAAAGGACTGGCAATGAGGAATACATCTTCCTTATTCCATCGTCATCTTGTTAGCCGACATACTTGATACAGTTGCCCACATCGTACCCAGATATGAGAGTACATTAGCGTGCCATTGTTTAACAGCCGTTTGGTGTAATCTGTGTTCCGCTGATCCGGAAAACGCAGCATTCGCTTAAAGAAGTTCAATTAGCACTACTGATTGGTGCATGTACGGAATTGCTGTATATTGTAATGTTTAGAGATGTCGAAATATGCAATGGGAAGATTTTTTTTAACGGAATTGCCTAATTTCTCGAAATAAGACATGTTGGGATGAAGAAAAAGCCTATGTAAGTAGGTTCGAGAAAGTTAGATTGCGCAACCGCTGGCAAACCCGTGACAATTAGGCTTGGGAACTCGATTAGTGGACCGGTCCATTGATGGTCTACAAATCCACAGTGGCGTCCGAATCATGCGCAATAAGTTTCTGGATGCGTAACATGCCAATTGCATGACTTTTTAATTAAAGGCGTCTAGACGTCTTGCACGAAACGTATACTTGGTCGTAAACGTGGAATTATTTAGTTTGGTCGATCTGCGAACTATAAGATTTCACATTTAACTACGTACGTCTAGCATCTATTTCCCGCAAACGGTGTCACGGTGTGTTATCATATTGGGTGAACAGTTTCGCTCATTAGAAGTACGCCAGGCTCAAACCAATACGGCGTAAGCCTGCTCTGCTGGTAGGTAGGCCCTATTGGTAATTTATAGGACGAACAGTGGTGTTTAGTTAAGTCTGCTTTGACTAAAACTAAAAATCCGCTCAGAGGTCGAGCGGAGCTCTGATTTAAACGGGTTCAAACTTCGGTATAAAAAGACAACTGGCTATGACTGTAAGTAAAAGTCTGACGGGGAATGGAAGTTTTGCTCCAACTGAATTATTGAACGTGTGTTTTATGTATATCTATATTGTTAGTGGTCCTACATTGAAAACTCCTGTCTCAGTGAGTTGCGTGTAAATTGGAACTCGTGCAGGGTTGTGTCAGAAATTGTATTTTTAATGAACAGGAATATCATTGTCTGATCATGTGAGTACGTAATTATACCAGCCAAACGTCCCATCAGAAATACATGGGTGTTTGTTAGTACAATTCTTTATAGACCACTCCTGCAATAAAGACCACAAGCTCGATTCCAGGGGTCAGCGTTCTTACCATCATCAACGTCACACACGCAGTTGAGCTTCTATGAGATTGTGGCCCGAAATTATGTTCCAGGGACAATATGTCCTGGAGCATATGGTCCAGGAGCAAAATAATTATGGAAAAATATTCTAAGTCAAATATGGTACAGGACCAATGTGCCCATATGGTCCTGAAGCGTAAATAAAAAAAATATGCGTCCAGGAGCATATTTGAATATTGCTGAATATGCTCCTGGTATATTGAATACACAAATAATCCAGGAGCTGCTGGCCAAAATATGCTCTGGAGCAGTGGAGGAAATTATCTGTGAGATTTACTACTTCAGGACCAATTTGCATATGGTCATGGAGAATGTGCATTAAATGACTTAAAATATTTTCCAGATTACTTTTAAGCCAGGACCATGTCCTGCAGCATAATTTAGGGGCCAAAATCTCAGAGGAGCACACAGTGACAGGGTTAAAGAATGATGACAATGAGGTTTGGTGGTGGTTGTTGACTTGTTTGGTCTATGCAACCTCTCCTCTTGATGTATTGAAGTTGATGAAGTTGTTGACATTAATGGTCATATATAAGCTTACTGGAATGCCCTTGGCGTTAATTTATTGCTTTGTGTTTTGCTACTGATTTTAGGAATGGGAGCGACCATTCACTTTTAATAACTCTGAGTTTAAATCGGCCACTGGCACAATTTGCACAAAATTATGATTTCCAATTGTCTAGGCCATTGAAGAATATATATATTATATATCTATATATATATAATATTGCACATAATTAATAACATCCCACAAAAAAAAGATTAGGGGCTAAAGAACATCCGGTACTCTGTAGGCTAAATTTTAAGTTTTCCGTAACTTTAAATACCACAAATGGTCTATTTGATGAATTCACCGACTCCTACTCACTGATGATTAAAACCATAAAGGTCACAGACCGGACACAAACAGGGTAGATGCCTTGGGAATCAACTATGGCGTATGTTTTCTTGTGATAAACCGCCATTTCCGTCGTCTGCTGAAATAAAATGACTCGGTTATAAAATCGTTATTGTTGATCCATAAAGGGCGCGATTTGCAGGGCGCGGCCAAGGCCTCGTTCATATAGAAACTCACACAAAAATATGCAATACAGCGTGCAAACCACAAACCAAAATTGTGGGTGCTTGGATGTGGGCGGTCATGGTGTCCCATGACCCACATACGACCTCGATCCCTGGACACTATTGGGAGAAAAGTGCATTTGAAAATTCAATTTCGCGCTATTTCAAAAATATCAGGAATGCGAGAACGTTATTTATTCATATTTAGTATCCATTGTCAGATATTTGAGGTCACCGTACCACGCCTTACGACTTTCAAGAGGTCCAAGCAACCAACAGCTTAAGGTGAAACGAGAGATTTTGGGGGACCATATCTTGTGTCATATGATTTCAATAGATAAGGCCCCCCAATAGATTTCTTACCTGTCTTTGGTTACAGAAAGCCTTAAAAGTGAAAACAAAATGCGATTTTCATTCGCTTAATTTCAATATAAAACATGGGCTGAATTTTGTATTTGCTTCCTATACGAAATTAGAAATTGCAAATTTTTGTACCAAAGTTTTTTTTTTAACACTTTTAATCCTTTTACATGGGATATTTCTGCTAGAAAGCTTTACATAGTGCAAACATTAGATTTTTCACATTTTTAGGGACACCTGTTATGTGAAATCTCTCGTGCACCTTTAAACACGAAAATTATACACACTCTCCCTTAACTATAGACTCCCGCATATACTCCACGTACTTGACGTATTGACAGGAAGACGACTCATGTCAAACCCACTGATATCAAACATTAGGATTGGCTCCACAACAGTAGCTAACAGTAATTGTATATTAGGAGGAAGGATCGTAACGACGGACATCTGGATTCTATCGAACATAATAGCATTCCAGAGACAACTGTGTAACTGTAAGTGTATCCCGGATGCCCGTTTTAGAGGCGTGCAATCCCATACCCGCGGTAAACTTCAAATCCAATGAGCTCACTGAAATGGCCTTGATTCGTAGTCTGTTATTTTGTCGACTTGTTATCCACATTTCAGTTGCAACACTTTGTGTAAAATGGACCGGCTCTTAGGCTACTGTCTGGGGATCTTCTTGGGATTTCCAATATGGCGGTCAGTGCCTCAATTACGAGCCGGTGTGAAAAGCAGTAAACATGTCCGGCGTACTCATAGTCCAGGAACAATGGGAAAAATAGGGCATCGATTCAGTTGACTCTTTACACAACGGTAGTTCAGACTTATCCGTTTATCGTCTATGGAGCCCCGGACTGTGGCTCCCGACGGACTATAATCTGGCTTTCACACCGGTGTGAAAGCAGATATAGTCCGGTGCGGAGCCATCGTCCGGGGCCAATAGACGATTAACGGAATAAAGCGTGAATTTAATGTTGCGTAAAGAGTCCAACTGATAGATTGCCCTTCTGTTCACCATTTTACCCGGAATATGAGGACGCCGGACAATGGTTACTCTACACCGGGTTTTTCCAATCCATAGTATAGAGATCAGTGGTCGAACAAACTGACCTCTACCAGGGAAGGTGAGATGAAGGAGAGAGATCACCTACACTCTAATAAAAAAACGTGAGTTGCCGCCCATTCATAAAAATCACGACCAAATCGATCGATCGGGTAGTCCAGTGGGCGTAACCATAGACCTTTCAACGGGGGGGCGGCTGAAGGGGTGCCAAGGCTTTTTGAGGGGGCATTAATTGCGTCCTTCTCCATCGACACTGTACAAAAAGTCAGCTCATTTGGGGGCTGAAGGGGGGGTGGCAAGTGATTCTGTGGGGGGGGGGGGCTTGCCTCACCATTGCCCCCCCCCCCCGTCTTGGTTACGCCAAGGGTAATCACTATTGCTTGCAAGGGCAAGAAAAAAAGCAGCACCCGGCGGTATGCGTGAGCACGTGTAAGGCTCGTGCTTAATATTCGCGCTCCTCAATAGTATAAAAGCCTATTGAATAGTGCTGCAGCGTATCTGATGTCCTTCGCGCCTCGAACACGCCAGATGGCCCAATGCTAAGTTGATTTGGCGGTCATCTATTCAAGAGTGTTTTGCTTGGATGACATATCCATGAATCACGTCCTTCCTGCTGTGCGTGACCCGAAAATCTTGGCCCGGATTGTCAGCTTTTATGTCAGAATCCTGTAAAAGTACGCGATGGTACGCAAAAAACAAATGTTCGAAATGCACCCACACAGTTTTCTGATCAACAACATATTTGTGTTTAGTACAGGAACTTACAGGAAATATTAAATATTTGACTTTATGAAAAAATGCCTCAAATGACCTCTCAAAGTCGTTCAAAATAGAACTTCATACTAAGTTCTACTTTAAACTTTCATAACATACTGAAAATTTGACCGATTTTGATGCTATTTTCACTTAAATACACTGAACGTTTCCGTTACCAACTGAATTTTAAAGTTGAAACAAAACACTAAAATTTCACCATGGTAACCGTGTACCAAAAGAGAGCTCTTTATCTTCCTTGCTCAACCAGGATCGGGCGAAGTACTTCCGTTTGCTGAAAGTGTTCTCTTGTGGCGATCAAAGCACTGACCTCTACACATGGATAGCGAGCGGGTCAGAGTCGCCGATTGAAACATCAGGAAGTTGGTTTTTGACCTCTACAATATGGCGGGAAACAATGCATACACCTTGTCCAACAATAGAACATCTGTGTGGAATATGTGCACCAGCAAGTGTATGCATTGTTTCCGCCATATTGTAGAGGTCCAAAACCAACTTCCTGTTGTTTCACTCGGCGACCATTCAACTGTGCGGCAGCCCGCTATCCATGTGTAGAGGTCAGTGGATACAAAGCGATTCAGTGGAACGTGCGTCGGCAACTCACGTCTGCAAAAAGGGAGACACAGGTGGCTTTTCAAGTGGGCCAAACAAACGCATCGTGAAAGGCACCTATCGATTGTTAAGAGATTAACTTGACGAGCTCTCTCCTTCTATTCTAACCTCCCTGCATCTAAACATGGGATAGCAGCTGATAGCGCGCTGCTGCACCGATGAATAGTCGCGATTGAAACCACAGGAAGGTGCATTTTGGCCCCATTAAAATGGCTTCACCTTACTGCAAAGTTAAAGGAATTTTGGATAACAATAAGAACATCTGTGTGGAATATGTGCACCAGGCGTATGCATTGTTTCCCGATAACATTGAGAAGGGAGAAAAGCAACTTCCTGTACGTTGTTCAATCGGCGACTCAGACACCGTGTGTAGAGGTTCGGTCAGTGGTCGAACCACATCTTGCTCTTTCCTTGCCAAGACCTGAGTTGTGCATAGGTCATCGCATGTTTTGTGAGTTAACATAATCGTTTGATTAAACCTTCTTACGGGCTTTTTTTCTATATGGAGTCCTCTTTAATCAGAGTTAACAATCTGATTATTGCCCGTACAGTTTTTAAGATGCTGAAGAATTTCTTGTAGGAGTCAGCATAGTGTTGAGAACTTAATTGCTTTTGCTTACCACCATGGTCTTGCATTGATCGTAGCTGTGTCTGCACTTCGATCTGGAGCTTCTTAAACTTTACCTTAAGTAAACCGAAGGATGGGACCATTTGGCCTTTAAAAAGTGTGTGTGCTATCGTTGAATAACGGCGTACGATTTCCGATACCCTCAAGTAGGTATTGGTAATTCTAATTAACGAATTTGAACGAACAAGCACAATCACTTTGCCCTTTTAATTTCTGTTCATTCGAATTCGCTAGATGTGCACTGCATGTTTTAAAACACAGAAGTAAACTTAACGGAAGCCGCAAGGGTATTATTTACGCTATCGTTTTGCACAAGCCATGTTTAGTCTGTCAACCAATTGAAAGAGATCGGTGGTAGTCAAGTTCTGGCCTGATGAAAGGGACATATCGCGGTTACTTTTAACATTGAAATTAAAAAACAGCTTTAATTTAACGTTTCTTTAACCAATAATATAAATTTCAAAATATGGCATACATTGTGCATAATTTTTATAAAATGAGCCTGGGATTCCTGAGAAATATCGTTTTTAAAATAAAATTAGGAAACTATTCCGCATACAAAGAAGCGCTACTCGGTACAATTGAAAAAGTACGTAGATGGCTGAACCGCGCTTAGTGGGGTTTCGAACACTGATCTCTATAGACCAGGTCAAATCCTACGTCACTTCTTTGGTTGATGCCCAAAGCCATGACTGCCAATCGTTATGGCCCATAGGATTAAAACTCAAAAGATACACTTGCACAGTGAGGTAACAGTCAGGCCGACCTAGTTCAAGATTACCAGGCCCGAACATGTTACAAACATTGCTGTTTAACTGGTCTATAGACTCAGTATATTAGCTTCCAGTTGATAGTGGAATAGCCTCTTTTGTTTTTTTACCGTTTTTTTTTTTTTTTGGGGGTAGGTGGGGTATGCATTGAGGGGATTAGTATATAAAACTTAGTCCGTGTATTTGTGGTATGATGTGCGCTAAGCCACGATAGCCAACCCTAAATCCCGGGAATAGTTTCAGTAACAGCAGTGAAAGCTGATTTTATGAATAGTGAAGATAAAAGTTCGGAATTGTTACACACAGGTGACTGACGGCCTTGTAAAATTATGATATGTGTTGGTAGGCAATGATTAAAACCAATTCTGGGTAGACACACTATGCAATTCACATAGTATAAAATACACAAGTATGACAGGACGGAAACAAAAGTAACGTTTATTTGTAGTTGGCCAGTTTCTTTCAATCCGATTCTCTTTTGTATTGCGATTAAGAAATCGAAGATTTTCTTGGGTATTTCTGTCCCCTATTTTGGGTAATGGACGAAGTCCAAACCCCCCATAACTCTACCATCATTGAATCTCTATGAGAGTTGTGGAGTGCCAAAAATCGTGTGAACGCATTTCAATACGGAAAACCTCCAAACTCGTTCTAACCTCGTCTAACTTCATATGGCCAAATCTTCCCATTGAAAATGTGTTTCACACGATTTGGAACTCCTCTCTGGTGTTAACACAATGTTTGTAAACATGCTGGGCCTGGTATCTTGAATGGTCGGATGACTGTTTTTTACCCCCTGGGCAATTGTATCTTTTAGAGTTTTAATACTATGGGCCATAACGTTTCGCAGGAATGATCGCAGGCAACAAAAGAATATTTTAACTGGTCTATACAATGGATGGAAACCTGGGCTTCGTAATTGAGGCCCTGGCGCCATATTGTTCATCCAAAAAGAGCCCAAGCAGGTGGTTAAGACCGGTCATTTAACATACTTTGTTCCCATTGACATGGGGATAAGCGACAAACAGACGACAGAATCAAGCCAATTCATGGTGGTTACAGTGCTACTGCGATAAAACATAAATATTACGCGACCCTTTTATAAAATGTCCACGTTTTCATGGATTGTAAGTGTTTAGGCCAACAACCTCTTGTTAATACAAAATGATATCTAAACACCCCTCTTTACATTTTTCCTCATATCACTGAGGGTTTTAAAAAGGTAGTTTTTTTTTCGCTCCTACCTTTGTTGCTCAACGAAGTTCACAAGGATGAGGCTTGTGGAAACTTGCTGATATATTTTCCCGCTGGCTTCCTGTTTCGGTAATGCATGCAGCGTTGTAAATACACCACAGGGAATAAACATGGGAGTTACATGATTGCTGTACCGTTGTGTACCTTTTGTCGGAATAAATCTCGACTTTTTCGCCGCAAGGAATACTCCGATGGCCTATGAAAAAAAATCTGGCGTTTTATTTAGGGATATTTATTATATATATGCGATAGATTCATACCAATTAAATCACTTAGGACAGGTGTGAAAGTAATATAGTCCGGTAGGTATCATTGTCCGGGATCACAATAGACGACAACGGAATAAAGCGTGAAACAATAATGCTGCGTGAAGAGTCAACTGAATCGATTGCCCTATTGTTCACCATTGTTTCCCTACTGTGAGCCCGCGGAGGGACTATATATCCTGCACACACCCTGTGATTTACACAAAATGGTTCCCATTGAAATGTGGTAAGCCAAAATAACAGATTACAGAATAAAGCCATTAAGTGAGCTCATTTGAATTTTCGCGTGTATGGGATGGCAGTCTCTAAAACGTGCACACGGAATAAAACTTCTGTTAAACAGGTGTCTCTGGAATGTTATTTTGTTGGTAGACCAAGATGTCCGCCGGATGCTTCACTGATCTACTAAACAATTACTGTTGTGTAGCCAATCCATAATTGTATAGAGATCAAGCTTCGCCACCTATGTTCATATATCATGACTTTATTCCGAACGGAAAAAAAGTCATGGTGCAGAATTACGTATATTTAAGTATGCCGTTTTGAAATATATTCCTCAAACTGCAGCCTTAGCCTTGGTAGGCGTCTTAAGTTATTTTGTCAATCAATATCTACAGAGGGATATCTAAATAAAAGAAGCCGAAGTGCAATGACAATTGTAGGAAAACTGCAGATTTCATAATCGAGCAGTGATGTCTAAAGAACGCTCAGACAGGTCCTCTTGTCATCTGATCATATACCCAATGTCACAGTTGAGTGAATAACTAAGCATTATTGTCCGGTGAAATTGCTCTGAGCCAAGTTGAATGATTATATGAGATTATGATCATCAATTATGCTCCTGGAACCTATGTTATGACGATCGTTACGAATAATCCTGATAACCATTCGGAATAAATCGATAAGGCTATTGTGATCTGCACTCAAAAATAAGGAATAGCTCCGGTAGAGAACGATGTCCACAAATATGCTCCAAGAGAATATTTATAATAAAAATACGTCTTTATAAACGGGTTAGTGTTAACCATATGCAACGCCTCCTACTTTACTGGTCAAGTATACAAACAAAGGCGTTTGTTATCACTTTTATAATGTATGTATGTGACCTACAAAATGATTCATTCAAGACAGAATCAATACATTGCATTACCTTTATTATTTCACACTCTTTACATACTCGTATGGTTACGTGTAAGGCACGCTAACAAAAATAACATTCTGCGAGGTGTAAAACTCCAAGTATTCTATGCACCCCCCCCCCTTAAAACTAAATTCTAACATGATTTTCAGCGCAACAATGTCATCATCTTCAAGAATTCTGATGTTACCAATATCAAATATTGTCCCACGGGTCATCTTGGATTAAGAGGTGTTAACCGTACAAAGTGGTTCAATTTAGTTGAAAAGTATCTTAAATGATTTGTCTCATCATAAGGAATCAGAAAATATATAGTTTAGCATATCTGTGATGTTCAGTTACAGAAATATGGGTAAAAATGTTATAAAGGTAATTGAACTTTTGATTGGTCATTGTACAGGGGACCTAATTTTCCAAAATGCTTCAATCTTGACAAAATTAGTGTCAAATTGTTAGTACGAGCATGAGCAATCTGGAAATGTACAGTTTCTACGATTTAGGATAGTCCGTTTTAGTTTATTAAGAAAGAGACGAGTAGTTCCAAATTCCCACACAAAACAATGCAAATCTGACAAGAGGTAACTTCACACCTAACCACACATCCTAACTAAACCTTTCTTGATTGCTCATACTCGTACCAACAACTTAACACCAATTTTTTTCAAAATCAATTCATTTCGGAAGTTTGGCCCCCAGTTCAATGACCAATCAAAAGTTCAATGACAATCACATATTCACCCATATCTCTGTAACTAAAAATCAGAAATATGCCAAAGTATATATATTCCAATTCCTTATGACGAGACGAATCATTTGAGATACTTTTCAAATAAATTGAACACGTGTATATAACTGATCTGTTTAGATCCAAGATGGCCGCCAAACGGACCCCTTGGGACAATATTTGATTTTGGTAAATTCTTTAAGGAGATGTCGTAAAAGATTCTAAAAATCATGTGAGAACTTAGTTTTAAGGGGGGTGCATGGGAGCCCATGTAATTTGCTAGACTAACGCTTTCTACTTGAGTGCTTCCAAAGTATCAGGCCAAGTTGAGACGAAGAGAGCTATTCCACCGTAGTTCAAACATCAGTTGGATAATTAATAAGACTTATGAATCAGTCCAAAGATAAACTCCATATTCTGAAATCTGATATCTTCAGACCCATTGGCCCGAAGTCTGCATAATCATACAACGGAGGTATTCGCCCGGTCACAGACAAAATGTGTACACACTTACCCTAAGGATAAAACATACACCTGTTATCTTATTTTAATTGCAATTACATTCCCTTGCAAATAATATTATACACCCAACGATCTACATAAAATTTCACGGGCAAGAAACTGTATATTTTTATGGAGAGGGATATCTCTTTTGTATTCCTAACAAAGTGTATATAGTCTACACACATTAAGCAAGCACCAATAAATAAACAGGGAGAATCGAAAACCCTTTCTATAATTAAGTAAACTCTAACACGCAAGAACTGCATTAAGATGACGGTATGTTTTAATAGGTTTAAGGTAAAACAGAACACTCGAGGTTTAGGTGTCATGCGTGAGGGGTATACCGGGTGTCTGTAAAGGCAAACCCTCAAAGCGACACCCAAAAAGACGCGGATGCAGATTTGCGTTCTCTTTTCCATGTCAATAATCGACTTGCGAACCATTCTTGTTCGTCGGATGACTGCAAAGGCAGCGGTTATTCTGTTGCGAAGTTCTGGCAAGTTTGCTGGTGTCCCTGTCATACACTTCACTCTTTAATGTTCCCCATAGGGCATAGTCTAGCGGAGTCAAATCTGGGGATCTCGGCGGCCACTCGACAGCATGTCCCATTCAACAACACGGTTTGGGAAGTTCTTTCGAACGATTCCTGACTGCGACGGTTCGATAACATGTTGAAATGGAAAAGACCGCAAGCCTGCATCCGTCATGGAGGCAGCCAAGTGGACATGGTGGAGGGCAGAGTAGCGCATAGTAAAGAAGAATGAGTAAGATCTTGGAATTTCAGAACGAAAGAAACCGTAAAGAATGTGCATTGTCCAAAGTCAACTAAAAGAGTAACAATCCGTGGATAAAATGAAAAAAGTGGTACAAAATTTTCAATCGGCCATAGTCAATACGTGCCCTTTTGGAAAGATGTTTTCGGTGTCGAAAACCTACGGAAATGTAACTTTTTCAATTATGCATTAATTTGTAGCGCTTTGAGGGTTATAGTTTTTGAGATACCCGGTATTTGTACGCCAAACATGGGATTCTTTTGGTCGATCGAACATGAACAAAATAATTCCACACGCCTCGCGCCCGCATCGCGCATGCCTGCCGCATGGTATTCATACCTGCCTAAGTTCACGTAATGCGTATCATGGGTTCGAAACAAATGCGTGCATAAGTATACATTATGTTTATACTTTAATATATTGTTTGGGATATGAACTTGTATAACACCGGGGTATAAGATCATGTCGACAGAGATTGTCAAAATTGTCATCCATGGAGTATGAATTTGATCAAACATATTTTCCTTCTGTCGATATCGGGCTTTGATACCATTCAATCAACAAAATTCAGATGACTAACACCAGTGGCGTAGCCAGGTGGGGGCAGAGGGGGGGCAGAGTGCCCCTCTGAAAACATTTTTGAGTGGAAATCGGAAATTAAAACACGGATATTCATGTTTAAATCAGCCCCTTTTCAGATTCTTTTGCCCTGCGACCGGGAAATGTTGCTTGTAATCGGGAATCTGTTGCACCTACCGGGAAATTGCCCCCTCGGAACCACCGAGCTGGCTACGCGCCTAACTAACACCCCCAAAATACCACTAAATATTACAGAAGACAAAATGCATCTAAAGTGAGGTTATTGTCCTTCACCGAACACACATACATAGATGACCAGGCCAATCTGCACACTCTGCCATAGGGAGTCGCGCCATAGAGGGGGTTGACTGTTGGATCGAAACTTCCGACCCCTTTCCCTTTCTTACCCTTCCTTTCCCTTCTCACGGTTCGTTCATATCTGCTCTATGCGTTGACGATAACATCCTGCCACAACTCAATGCAAATCCAGTTAAAATTTCAAGCCGTACTGCGGTGCGGCGAGTTAGGTTGGCCGAACAGCAATCTCTACACAAAATACTTCATCGCGATACCGCAATAAAGTTCAATTTATTCTAACTGAATTTGCAGTGAGTTGTAGCAGAACGTAATCGACTTATCAATAATGTTACTCACTGTACTGCAGGTACAGTAAAAGTATAAATGGGCCCAAGAAATTATTGACCACAATTTAACAGAATATGGCAATACTTCATGGGAGTTTCTGTAACCTGACCCATCTGACACTTTTTTTCTGACAAATACATGAATTCGGAAACTTCACGGAATAATAAAGCACATGTCTATTCCGTTAAGGTTTCCGAATTCATAAGAAAAAAATGTATCAAATGGGTCAGGTTACGGAAACTCACATATTTCACCACTAGCAAGCTGATCATTATTGGCAGATCCTGATCCTGACAGAAAGTTGAGAAGTTTCGTTCATACGTACAACTGCATGTACGTGGCAGTGAATTGCGTTGACACAATTTCTGCTGCAACTCAACGCAACACACTGCAGACGCTGTTAAAATTAATTGAACTTTATTGCAGTCCTTCGTTGAATTATTTTGGGTAGACACTGCAGCTGCAGTTCAGTCAATTAACGCAGTCAAAGCAGATACCGCATCGTAGATTTTGTGAAGTATAATAAACGGACGGTAACACATTGAAATAAGAATCATACTTTTGAGTGTCAAACTATAAACAGCAACTTGCGTATCGTATACGTTCACATACAACATCTAGACTGAGGTGGTCTCTCTTAAAATTCTTTACAAAACATAACGGATGACCTTTTATTACCTGCTTCTAGACCTATGTTCTTTTTAGTTGCAATCTAGACAATGATGTCTATGCAAAAAACACACACTGTTTTGATATTGGATTATTTAAAAGTTTGAAAGTACATGTTTCTACGGCACCAAATCTGACGTACTACGAACTGTTCAATCATGCTGGAATTATTACCTGCATCTTTGTTCAATGGTAAGGCGCGGAAGACCAAAATCGCAGGGAATCGGCAAAATTGGTGTCGATTCTCTGCCACGGATGACGTAACATTGGTCGATTAATTTTCTCTAAGGCTATTTCTACCGTAGGCCTATGAAAGTCTCACATTGAAGCACCATTTAACAAAACACACACAAATTAAACACAAGCATCAGAAAATCTTCAGTTGATTTGCCGAAATTGCGTAACTATTTTATCTCGCTGTAGCCAACCTTCCTATACTCGATTCGCGCTGATATAGGGACAACCAGTACTTTTTTATGGGTGAGAGCTTTTTGCGAGAGGCGCACAACAATTAAATCTTTGCAGCACTTATTGTCCGTGTATTCTTAAAACTGTGCGCTCTACGGTCAATACCACGTGCAGTGGTCAAAACATAGAGGGTCACTGGTAAAGGTAACGTACGCTAAAATGTGAAATACTACCTGTATAAGACAGGTGCGCTATTGATTCTTGAATATGGTAACAATGGTTTTGCGCTATCCACACAGGTGATATGGGGCCTCATCATTATACTTTCATATGTTACCTAAACTAATACGACTAATACAATAGTCAATACGCACTCATAGATGGTCCAACTTAGTTCAATAGTTGAAGCATGTTGGATGAATTATTTGGAAATGAAAACCTTGCCCTAACACAAAAACGCAAACACAATCGTGTAATTTTTCGTCGCCTAAATTAAACTTCTTTAGTCTAAAATTTTGGGGAATTACTTTGTCAGTGTACATTTAGGAACAAGGACCCAAACAATATAAACATACCGTGTAAAGTGCTCAGTAGGAATTTAATTATTTTTCCATGTTCACTCTGTTTAATGCTTATATAATTTTTTTTAATTCCTTAATTCTATAATGCCATATTCTTAAACACTTGCAATCAAAACGCTTAAAAGATAACGTTTTCACAGTGACTACAGAAATATGCGTTTAATTCCTAAACACCGTTTTTGCAGTGAGGTGATGTGAATGATTTGGAAATCGATTGTTTTAAAACTGTACAAAATTAAATTCAGAAATATACAGTAAACAAAATTAAGTTTTGTACTTGGCCCTTTTCCTTTCAAGTCACTTTCTATTGTTAGGTAGTGAAGCGACTTCTTGGATAGAATAAAATGCTTCTTCCCTATTTCACCTAATGGATATGACCCAAAACTTTTCCCCAGCTCCTATATCAGCGCGAATCGAGTATAATACTCATTACTGTCTACTAGTATAAAATGTGCATGCATGGTGTGTCCACGGGATTAATCCACCAGATTTTGGAAATACACAACGATAATAAAATAAAAGAGGAAATGGATATGACAAGGAATGTACAATCTATTAATAACACTTGGTATAAAACTATTCTTGAAAAAATACAGCAAATTCCATTGCACACTGGTTGTCTTGATTTTCTACTATTTACATACCGTTTTGACACACATACACGTCAATCCATTTCACGTATTATATTTTTACTCTAACATAGGAATATTTTCTTTTGTGCTATACATTCAACCCTGCCTCATAGAAATGTGATTTTTTTTACAAAATTACCATAGTCATGTGGTATTCTGAAAGGGAGACTAACTTAGACCAGGGTTAAACCAGGGTTAGTCCTACAAGAGGGGACCTTTTTCTTACAACATACTCTAAAGTGTGCTGTAACGGGTGAGAAAATTCCTCATGGATGGGCTGGAACAACCCATCCATGAGGAATTTTCTCACCCGTACATTTAACTTTCACAGTATTTTGAAAGGAAAAAGGTCCCCTCTTGTAGGACTAACCCTGGTTTAAACCCAGGACTAAAAGTATGTTGCTCCCCTTTCAGAATACCAGCCATTGAGAGTTAATACAGGAGTACAGACATGATATAGAATTTGAATACGCTAAGATATAGATATGTCACACAGAATACAATCTTCCTCCCACAATTAGGCACCATTATCAACGGTCACACGATATACAAGAATCTAAATCAACCATCCTATACAAACAGTTTCAAACATACGATTTGCTTTTTTACCCATGACGACATACTGGTGAAATTAGCATTTCACTAGAAAACTCAATTTTGAGAATACAAAAAAAAAAACACAACAAACATTTCTTACACATAAAATGTGAACCGAGAACCCTACATAATTGTATAAGACCCCCCCCCCCCAAATGCCCAACTCTAACGTTTTATCTTAATAGAGAAAATAGTTGTAGTGAAATGTCTATAACGGTAGCATGATTGCATGACTGGGTAGCATGATTGCAGGCTACATAAACATACAAATTCAGTACCTTTTAATGGGGCGATTGAATTTTGTTCCATTTCATGGATTTTAAACAACATTTTCAAAGCCCATTCCACCAAACAAACCATTTCACAGCTAACCGGTGTTCACCTATCAAATGATAATAATATACATGTAGGATTTAAGTTTACATGAAGGTGTGTGTGGGGGTGTTAAGGTGAGTGGATAGTTTGGTGGGTGCGGGCACGTATCCAGCCGTGGTTCCCGACAAGTGCAAAAGCTACCCTGAACTCAGCTCAGACAAAATTGTCCTGGTCACAGGGTTCATGAAACGGGATGATTTAGCACGAATACCCGTCTTTTCCTTTCCGATTTTCCCTCAATAAAATTTTCCAAGGGATAGCATCCTCCCACTATGCATGCCAAGTCACTTGTCCCTCTCCCGGTCCCATCCCGGTGTCATATAATACAGTGTCCGTGTGACCGAGTGTCCTACCACCATCTATCTATTGTGTTCTCCATTGAGTGTTGTATGCAGCACTGTACCCAAATGGTCTCGTCTACATGGTCATGGTTTATTCCGTACATTGCTCTGGTAACTAGGACACTCTCATATGGAGGACACTCGGCTTCTTTACACCGACATGCATTCTCTTGAATAGACGTTTAGAAGCTACCCGGAGCTATTCGTGATGCACGTCTACTTATTTGACACGTGGAGTTCTTTTCTTCTCAGTATTGATCAGTGAACAAAAGAATTCCAAGTTCCATGTAAGCCTCTCACATGGTTGCTAACAGTGCCTACTAGAGTTAGCCAAACCTATTGTATAAACAGTTTTTATTAGTATTTGGCCTACTAAAAATTAATGAAAGGGGGTTGTAGGCTGAATGGTATACATGGTAGGAATAACAGGTGGGATTTTCACGTGCGGTGCATGGTGGAGTTGTTTGATATGTGGTTGAGAAATAAGGGAATGAATACAAGTGCATCCTATAATTCAAAGAGCTGCTTGTGCTAAAATCTTCATTAAATATACAAACTATTGGCAAGGTTTAAAAACAAATCACAAAAATAAAACTCTCAATGTAAATTATGCTAAGTAATTAATCTTAAAGCGTATCAAAACCTGTTGCATTTCTAGCAAAAGGAACACATCTTAATGGTCAATGTAAAAACATTTACTTCAACGATGAAATGACATAAAAGTGTGGAATTTTCATGCTCTCTTAGGGATGTCAAACATGGAGAGTTTGCTTTCGGTGACTTAATTAAAGTACTAAAACGCTATAATTATACGTAAGATTACTACAAAAAAAAAAAAAAAAAAAACACGTTTCAGGGGTTCCTGTCAGTCTGTCAACATATTTAATCACTCAAACCTTTTGTACTTGAGATGTGTTACAAATGTGTGCTAGCTCCCGGGTTAAGTTGTTTGATATGTGGTTGAGAAATAAGGGAATGAATACAAGTGCATCCTATAATTCAAAGAGCTGTTTGTGCTAAAATCTTCATTAAATATACAAACTATTGGCAAGGTTTAAAAACAAATCACAAAAATAAAACTCTCAATGTAAATTATGCTAAGTAATTAATCTTAAAGCGTATCAAAACCTGTTGCATTTCTAGCAAAAGGAACACATCTTAATGGTCAATGTAAAAACATTTACTTCAACGATGAAATGACATAAAAGTGTGGAATTTTCATGCTCTCTTAGGGATGTCAAACATGGAGAGTTTGCTTTCGGTGACTTAATTAAAGTACTAAAACGCTATAATTATACGTAAGATTACTACATCCAATAAAAATAAATACATGATTATCATATTTCCCGACCCCCAATTGCATATTTTATATCGCCCAGTTAAGTGCAAGTTAACTACAACATTAATTTGTTACAACTTACAACCATTTTGACACATACTATTTTAACAGTGCACAATACACGGGAAATAGAGTTTCAGAAACAAAAAACGAATGGACAGAATAGAGCACACATACTGACACACCGAAATACTTTAAAATATCCTTCATACTTAATAATGGTATGAAAGAGGAAAGTATAACTTTTATGCTATTGGTACCTCTAAAACCAATTATAATACCAAAAATAATAATTCAGCAAAAGTACGGTAATGCAAATCCCGTCCCTGCATTTGAGGACAAAACAAAAAATCCTTAGGTTTAATTGACATGTGAGTGCAAGAAGGTCTTAAGTGCAATAGCTGCCATTCTATACATCTGGGTGCTGCCATATATATCAGGATAACTTATCTTTCCTTGAGTCAGTGGCTCTTGAAATGTTTCTACAGGCGACTGTTGCCTGATGAACTATTTAAGAGCCACTGACCAAAGACTTGGCATAATAGTATGTTTGATAGGAATTTATGGCAAACGGCAGCTATTGGACTTATGTCCTGCTTGTATTCACATGACGAACTACTTTCCCTTTAGAAGACCACAACTTAAGTGTATCAAATTTTCAAAATGAAATAGCAAAAAGCAACATAGCCATGTTAGTGTTTATTTTGATACCACATTTGCATCAATAACCCCATATTTTTACCATTTCAATTAACAAAAAATATGCGGATTCCAAAGTTGCACTGCAGAGCGGCGAAAGCCCACAGCCGCTGGTCATAATAAGAATCGCGGGCCGCTAGATACAATATAAGGATCGCCAGTCATAATATAAAGGTCGCTAGACATATAAAGGTCGCTAGACAAAAAAGGGTCGCTAGATATAATGCAAGGGTCGCTAGACGTAATAAAATGGTCGCTAGTCATATAGAGGTCGCTAGACATATAACGGTCGCTAGACATAATATAACGGTCGCTAGTCATAATAAATGGGGGTCATTAGTTACAACTGGTGAAAGGTCGCTAGTTAAATAACCCTATAACTTTGTGTTTATGATTTTATTCTTATCATAAGCCTAACCTTAAACCCTAACTCTAAACATGACCGTAATGAGATTAACTAGCGACCCTTACGACTAACGGGCGGATCCCTGAAAAGCTATTCAACTCAAAACAACATTCTCTGTATAATTGCTGGTGGATGAAAGGCAGTCTCGCTACAAAATCAGCAATTTCAACTTTTAAATTTGCACCGTTTTTGAAAGAGTTAGGCTTACTTTGGCAAACAATATAGGGACTATACTGATGCAAATAAGGCATAAAATTTGCATAACATAATTGGGCTTCGTGTTACGATTCCAGTGTGATAATTTCATCCACAGGCTTAAAGTCTTCAAAAAGGCGTAGTTACTTTATGGGATGTGTTTATATGTGGCTTATACAACTTTGCCCAATCCATTACCAAAATGTATCTATAATTGGAAATGAATGCATATAAAATTTAAGACCATTATCTCATTTAGTTTAAACACTTCTGTAAAATACAAAACAATACCTTCTGATACACAAGGAACAAACCTTTTTCCGGTCATGCTAGGCAGAAATATGAGAATATTCAAAGCAGTTCTGATATTAAATGTATGATACATAATCTTTGTGAAAACAATCTATACAAGCAAGGTGTTGTTACCAGTAAACGATACTTTTATACAAATTCTGATATACTTTGCTGAAAACTTTGTGATAGAAACAACGTATTCACTATCAATGGTAATAACAAGACGACAATGCGCTTATTGAGGTTAGATTTCAATATCGAAAGAGTTAAGTTAATATGTTAAACCTTTAATGACACGTTTTAAAGAGATCATGTCATTAAAGCCTAACACGAAAGCCTTTATTTAAAGCGAAATTCAGAGATATGTTGGTGATCAAAACTTCTGTTGTGCTACTCAGGGGCGGATCCAGGATTTGAAAAACGTCAAAATTACCGGGGGCTGAAAGGCTAAACTTTTCCAAAATGGGCTGATTTTGCAAGATTTTGCAGAATTACCGGGAGGCGCGCGCCCCCTCCCTGGATCCGCGCCTGCTACTGGTCCTAAAGAGAGCAAAAAAATATGCTGAACATGCCAACTAATTCAGTCACTACGTTTAAATTTTATGCGTTGTATATTTCAATGTATTAACGGATCCGGACACTTAAAATGAAAATCGCTCGTTTCATAACGAAAAAAATGTTTGGCTTATTCGTTTGAGGTATTTGTTATTTGGAGGTAGGATATGTGTAGATGCAAAAACCTTGCTTTTTCAAAACAATTGAAGGCGCCTTCACCACGAAATCTCTGAATATTCCTTTAAATGAATACATTTCAATAGGCGTTGGGTAATACAGGAATCTTGTCAAATTTTGCTCACATTTTTTGATTCCCAATACACAATTTAAAATAATTGGTTCAATCCAAAAATACATTGTTACGTCAGTTTAAAAGGTTGAATCATGTTTAAAATCGCCAAAAACCGAGTAAGCTACACATTTTCTCGAAATACAGCTTGAATGGGGACCATTGTCCGAGCACTGGTGCTCTGGCATTCAACGACTGATCTGAGCAGTTGCGTACTTCACGCACTGCTCGAAAATTATGTGAGAAAGGTCCCGGATAATGTTTCATTGAAGCTATATTTGAAAATATTGGCCAATCATCTGTACACTGAAGTTAACTTTGACCAATTGCTATAAGGTATGCCAATCAACCGCAAAATCGCGGCAAGATGCCTTAAAATAGGCCACGAAGTATAAATATACCTATTAAAGTATAGTAGGCTACTAATAGGTGACCGACATTTTCTTCCAAATCCCAGAGATACATGTATATTATGCGTATAGTATTCAAATTATCCCGCAACCATTTCCTGATTGTGTTTACTTCGGGAATCTAATAAAACTTTGATATTGTCAGTACTTTTCACCCATATTGGCTAACACAAAGGATAACATCAAGTTCGTAAATTTCAAATGGAAAGTTAAGGAAGTGCCGTGAAAATATTGTGGGTATTTGATTAATCAAAACACGCAGTTAAAAATTCAAAAATATAATAAAAATGAGGGTTTTTAAACTGTCAACTTTCGTTTTTTTTTCCAAAACTATTAGTGGAATAAAATAAAAAAATTCAATGATCTCCGATTCGATGCTGTTATAAAAACTGCCTGCAAAAATTCCCCAAAAGACTAAAAAGTCCGTGTTTGTCAATTAACCAATGATTGCTGTATAAAAACAACACTATTAAAACATCGCCAGCACTTAAAACATTTTACAAAAATTGCACGGAGTGGCTTGCATTAATACTGACAAATGCACAACTTCAAAGGTAAATTTTTACATTTTAATCACCTACAGGACGGTTCTTAATATGACCAGGACCGATTATAACCAAGGCTGGTTGTACAGGAACAGTCATCTTCATGGAAACAAATAACATGCATCCTGTTTTCCCCGTCATAAAAAGAGACACGACCGTATCCGAATCCACAAGAACTCCCAGAAAGTGCGATGCCGGTACAGGTTGAGGTGATGAGAGTGTTCGTTCCTGCTTCTTTACCCCTTCTCTGGGAGAACCCTTGGAAGGTATAGGCGGCGGTGGTGGAGGACACGAGGGCAGCATTACTCTTCCCATTGCATACGTCACCAGTACGGTTGGATCTGAAAGGCCGCCTTCTTCATCAATTTCATCGCAACTGTCATGGCCGCTATCTCGGTCTGCACATGCTCCATTGGCTTGGTTACCATTTACATGTTGGCGATCTAATATTTTGGCTTTTCTTTCACTGATAATCCCAAACTGCATTGCAGACGGAGGCTGGTCTACGACGATTTCCCAGTAATGTTTCCCCGAAGAAATTTTCTTGTCTCCCAACACGTAAGTTGGCGTGAGGGCAATAGGGCCTGATGCCATTCCTCCTGCAAAATTTGCTAGGCTAAAAGAAGGGCTGGTGACTACTCTTTGTCCGTCTTTGCTGACATCAGCAGTATTCGGAAGGTTGACAGATTGGCACAGAATCCATTTGAAGTGCGTCACTGAAAGAATAAACCAAAACATTAATAACTTTAAAGGTTGAGCAATAATCTTTTCATCATGCAAACTGGCAACAAAGGAGGAATTGCTCAGTAACATCCCCGGTGACATAACAGCCATCACGAAGCAGACTCACTTCCGACAAGCACACTGGATGTATGCAGCTAATAAAGGGGCAAATTTCGTGATCCATAGCCCCCGACTAACCTCAACAAGTTGAGATGTTTTATCATCTTAACTGTTAGCTTTAGTATTGTCTGATCTGACGTGCAAATACGATATATCTAAAAGAAATTGACAATTTGGTACTTTGTAAACGGACAGAAATTGCACCACAGTGACCTATGGGACAGAGTCATACAAGCATTTTGCTCATAACACCAAAACGCAAACTCCTAATCAACTGACATTTGGTAATTAAGCTTTTCTCCAGGATATCCAGTGAACCATGAACAAAAGAAGCTAGAACCACAAAATGTACCTTCAGTGTGTTCTATATCCCTCAGCAACTTGCAGTGGGCTTGTGACATAATAGAATACCATAGCCGTGCATTGAGCAATGGTATTCTATGTGTGGGTACGATTGTAATAGTTCAGTGCTGAGATTAACATAAATTTCAGAATCAGACGTAGTACACGCTGTTTAATTTACTTCTGTTGACAGGTGAGTTGATCTCCTTTAGATCAGCCCTGCTCGGTACCATGTTGGTAAGCTCAATATCATGTACAGTAAATGATAGAGTGTTCTACTTTAAACACTATTCAATCAACTACATGCACGTGGCATGTCTGGTGTCTGCATACTTTTACTATCTGAGGTGATTGGTGTTTCTTAACTACCATAACCGTGGCCTGGCCATCATGCTATTGCCATTATTTGTAATTTTTGATAACGCTCAGCGTACCCTATACAGGCGTTCCAAAAAATAAATTCTGAAACAAAGGGTTAATTGGCGAAACTGTGTGCTGAATAACTATAATGATTATTTTGCTATAAAGTAGAAATAATAAGTTTTCAAATGACGCCTTAATGGCATTTCTCCAGTCATGGCTCATTGAACACCATTCCTTTGAAAATGTTCAAACTCACTTGTGACATGAGCTGTTTGTGTGGTATGGAATGCTTACTTTGTTGCTTATCGGGCAAACAGGTGGATGATTATGGCCAGATTAACTTTTATCATTGTTAGGTTATTATAATAAGAATTCATTTGAGGAATTGGGCCAATTCAATGGTAAAATGCATTCGCACTTCAAACATTTAAGTAGCAACATGGTGCAGCTTACAGCCCAGCAAATTAAGAATGTTCGTTGTGACAAAATTTCATGAAATAAAGAGCCTACAAGCTACTCAAGATGTTTTAGGGAAGCCTTTACCGACAGGGATCCCCATCTAAGCCGACCACCTGGGCAAATGTGAAGAAATATCGAGATCATTGCACAAGCCTTAATCGAAAAAAGGGTCACTCAGAGAAAAGACGCACAGTGAGAACTGACAACAACATTACTGCAGCTTTACCTCGATTACAAGCACATCCAAGGGACACCTATGCAAGAAGAAATGGACTTGGACTCTCCCGTTAAAAGTTCAACCGGATAACAAAAATTGCCTTGAACGTTCATCCATACAGAATGCGAATTTGCCATCAAATTCAGCACGATGACTTCAGAAGACGGCAAACTTTTGTCAAGTGGATCTATGTCAGAGAGACGCGAGGTTTCTGGAGCAATTCAAGATTGGTCAGTTTTTTTAAACGAAAGGTGAGGGTTAACAACCACAACGTCATTGAGTATGCACCAGCTGGGAACCCTGCAAGTTTCAATTTTGATACAAACATGAGTCTGGATACTTCTGTGTCAGGATACTTCTGTTTGACAATGGGATGCTTATTGGGCCTTACTTTTTCGAACGAAATGTCAACATGGTCAATGGGCAAGCTAATCTCCATACACGATGCTGTGCCTGAACTTGAACTGCATTTCCTACGGCAACAGAATGGTGTCTTCCCACATTTGTGGTGGGCACAGGATGGTGCACCTGCCCACAGACTTATTGCTGTCAGAAATCGCCTACATGAACTTTTGGGGGACAGAGTTGTAGCCCAGAATCATGCTGTGGAATAACCCTAAGCCCGCCAGGTCACCTGATATGACACTGTGACTTTTTCTTATGGGGGTATTTGAAGAACAAAGTTCACATCAGTCCACCGCGTAACCTTCGGGATTAACGAGCCTACATTCAACATGAGGTGAGGATGGTCAGACGGGCTGTGGCTGACCTGCGACGTCGTTGCAGACTTTGTATCGAAAGAGAATGTGGACATATTGTAGGTGTTGGTTCATAATTCAAGTAAGTACTAAAACATCAAATTCATTGTAA
Organism: Ophioderma brevispina; assembly: GCA_023653785.1. Classification (NCBI taxonomy): domain Eukaryota; kingdom Metazoa; phylum Echinodermata; class Ophiuroidea; order Amphilepidida; family Ophiodermatidae; genus Ophioderma; species Ophioderma brevispina. The sequence goes on along the minus strand of JAMKCH010043881.1, from coordinate 85,770 downwards.
TTAATATTAACTTTCCCCGGGTAACTTTCAAACCAAATACTAATAGTATGCTGTGAACTGATACCTGGGTTAAGCCTTTGAAGAGGCAAACTTCCAATTGTAGTCGATTCGTGTGATATGCCTCTCTACCATTCCGTCTAGGTAAAGCTCACATGAGAATCTACAAGACGACTGTATTTAACCCGTAAATGAACTACTGATTTGGTTAAGGAGCCAACATAACTGAAATAAATCCATACTATTGTACTTCTATTTTTTGGGAAAATTTGGATGTTACATTTTGTGAAAATTCAAGGCATGTTTCATGTTTTCCGACTGCTAGCCTGCGACACCACTGCTTATTAGACTGCTTATTGACATCACTTACCCTGTGCAAAGTACTCTACCCATGGATGGAGCACGGCCCGTATCTCTTTGTAGATTCATCTTTGCCGCCTGATCCCTAGACTCTCAATTTACGCGGTCGTATTTTGCTGTGGGCCTAATTTTCACAGAGACCGTATGGTAATTGTAATCAAACTTTGGATTGAAATTGCGCGTGGCTGGCGATTCACACAGTACTCTCTTTCACGCAATGGCACGGACATATCAGATAAACCCACCATGGCTTTTGAAAGTAACCAGTCGCCAGAGGCAGGTGAGTAGATGCACCACTTCTTGAAGCTGGGAGGGGAGGCCTTCATGATCACGACATTACCTGTCTCAAAGAAACACAGGCTAAAACCAAACAATGACAGTCATGCAATGTTATAGCTTTAGTTTGATTAGGGGCGACTTCAAAACTCAACCGCCGGATCTGCTCCGTTCTTTCCGGTTGCAACCGGATTCTATTGTTCTAAACAATGAAGCCCATGATATACTTCCACTCGCAGCGAGCGATTAACGTGCGCAACACTGAATTTTGACCAAAGATCACGTGTCACGCATACTCACGAGCAGAAATCGTTCGCTGCAACTGGAAGTATATCATTGGCTTGAAAGAGTTCAACCGCCCAGAACCGCAAGCCAAGCAACGGTTGAGTTTGAAGCCACCTCTTGCTTGCGTTGATAGCTGATACTTAATTGACGCCCGGTGTGAGAAGTTAGGTCTGTAGTTGAGCGAGGTTTCTATTAACATGGTAAGCTGGTAAATAAAAGGCATACTGGTAAAAACTCACCTTGCGTCGGAATGGTTCGCAGAATAATAGCCTTGCTGAATTCACTACTTCCTGCCTTATTCTCAGCTCTCAGCTTAAACTTGTACTTGCTGTTTGGATCAAGATCATGGATTTTGCATTCGGATCCAGTGAGACCGGTGAGTTTCTGCCAGGACGAATCGGTACCGATGTCAATGGTGGTCGGCGGGTTAACACGTCGGCGATTACTTTTTGGACTTGGAGGTAGGGGACTGGCACGAGAGGGTATGGTGCCGCAATCGGCTTCGCCGAGTTTGCGGTAGTGAAGGCTGTATGTATCTACGGGGATATCATCAGCAGGTTGGGACCAGCGGACGATTACTTCGGCATAGGATTGGCACTGTTTGGCTTGTATGGTAGGCGGTGATGGTACTGATGAAGAAATAATTAAAAAATAAGTTTTATTTCAATATTTTTAAATAACAAACACGGATTTTAGTACAATTTCTCAATATACGTGTGCGACATCCCAAAATTATAAGAATATCATTAAGATAACGGTTCTTTCTAGAAATTCGCGGCAGACACCAAGTTTATCCAGGAGTATTTCTAACTTTTACCCTCTAAATGCTGACATTGATCATGTTGACTTCTTCATCAAGGATGCCTAGATATTACAAAATTTGACTCTGGAATGTTTAGCCCCAACTTCCCGTTTTTAGCCTTTGTATCGGTAGAGGAGGGAGGATGAGGAGAGTGTCACAGGTCCGATACGGATTCGAACGAGGAACCATGGCCGGGGATGGCATCCTATCAATATGTCGCAGGGCCAGCCAGGGATTTCGTACCTACATAGGTGTTCATTTGATAACGTAATCTCACAGCGTGAATCTCACACATAAGTTATTGGGAATGGAAAAGGTATCGTCCAAAATATCCGAATAACTATTATTATTCGGGATACGAATCCAAACTTTCCCTAGTATATTTTCCACTTGGACAAGACTATAATTATTAATCATCACCATCATTTCATCTTAATTAACGCGATGAGTGACAAATAACCCATTATACCCATGTCGCATGCTTCAGGAAGGACGTCTTTTTGACCATTTGACTTCATTATGTACTATGGAGATAATGCAAGTCTTCACTTGAGTGCTTTAGCGTGGGTTTTTCGATACCAAGTATCTCTACAATAACTATTTCCAGATAACTACTGCACATTTCATCACGTTTACGATAAATACCTTTTCGGAAGCTCATGGTCTCAAGAGCATGGATGGCACGCTCTGCATCCACGGAGAAGGCACCGAAATTATCCGAGGCACCGACATTGGCTTCAGCCTCCTTTAGACTCTTCACTGTTTCTTGTAGCCTATTTAAAGAGCAATGTTTGGTACTTTGTTCAAAAAGCGTCAAGGGGCAAACCAAATTCAATATACTTTTTGGCAACAAGAACGAAATATCTATAAAAATATATATACATTCGTTGGTATAATAAAAGATATTACATGGAATTGTATAATAAAATAGCTCTTTGGTTTTGTCCTTCTAATAATCCTCATCACTACTGTATTTTTAGGTATTACAAGTTGTCGTCTGAGGAGACAACTCACGATCACTATTGCCCGCCACTGGAATGAAATGAATGCTGCCGGACTTTGCTCAACATGATCAAATCCTAACTGTTGGTATTTGCACTGAATTTTTGCAATACAAACGAGATGATATCAAAGGTTCCACACAACATTTACTTGAATGGACGGGGCATATTAATACAAGAGAGCTCGGTGGTTCCTTTTTTCAAATACCGTTCCAAATCCCCCCTAGATGTTCCAAAATAAACTCTCCCATGCCAAAATTACATCACCCTGAATGAAAAGCAAACGTTTCCCCTCCCTCAATTATCACCCTACCGCGGTGCATGTATAACAATTGCTTGACCCCTTGCGGACACATACAGACTGTCCCAAAAAAACTATACAATCAAAGATTAATTTTTTGGCCAAAAATTTAAGTTCATCTCAACTGCAGTTTTACTGATTATTTTTAGGAGTGTTCCAGCTTTCATGAGATTTTTAGTTGGTGTAATTTGGGGGTCTGATTCAGGAGTTATGGCTAATTATCTGAGACAGTCGAAAACCTGTTGGGCCAGTTTCGGCTATCCTGATATCAACAAAGTTGCCATTGAAAATCACCTTCAAGACATTCTTTTTGAAAATTAAAATAAAAAGTAGGTATAAAGTGCTGCTTCTTGCGATATAACATAATCTATAACTTTAAAATGTCGCAATTGCTAATAAATACATGTAACATAGGGAAATTCAATTCCAAACAGTCTTGTTGTCTCAGCTTTACTCCAGGTTTCAGCAGATGGTAGAACCATAAAAACACCCTTGTTGAAAGTAAACCGAGACCTTTGAACACAACCTCCCTTTCCTTTATGCTCTTTGTTGAACACTGCTTTCTTCATCATATTCCTCCATGGGGGCAGTGGGGAATAGGGGAAGGGTAAATTGTCCCTCCACATTAGAACGTTGTCCACACAATTTCCTTGAATTTCATAATTTCCCCCTGAGAGTGAGTCCCTCATTTCACCCACAACATAATAATTTCTGCTTTCACTGAAAAATAATATATTGATTAGTTCAATGCATGATAATACAATATTCTTTTGTTTAAAAAGGGTTTAATCCCACAATGATGCTACACGCCTTATACCTTTGGTTTCTTGAACCTTCAGGTGAAACTGGCCCAAGTGGTATTTATCCTTTGTGTTCAACTGACAATATCTCCGCTAAGGGTCCATCAAATTGGATGGAATAAAAGCGAGGATTTAGCTTGGGGTCTTGTCTAACAAATAAAGCCAAAATATCTGGCAAAATGCACAGTTTATATTTTTTATAATTTTTAGTTTGATTGTATAGTTTTTATTGGGACAGTCTGTAATGTGAACCTTAAATCCTTTATCCAATGATAATTTTAACTCATGTTACCTTCCAAGTAGCGGCTTTGCAGCCTGCACAAAACACGCATGATCCGTTTCTTTAAGCAATTCTCCCGCCAAATCAGCCACGCTGCACTGGGCAAGCGCAGTTCGATAGGTTTCTATCTGCTCCCCGAGTGTACCCAAACGTTGGGAGATCTCTTCCTCTGTCTGCCTCGGCAACGTACTCTGTTTTTCAGCAAGCAACGTCTGTAGACGCTGCAAGGATTCTGTCAATTCTTGGCGGACAAGTGCACTGTTAGTCTGTGAAAATGCATGCCAATGTTTGCTTGATTAGTATAAAAACTCATGCAACTACAGCTTTTTTCTTAATGCCATATTTAGCTGAACTACGGTTATAATACTACATTTTTTCATGCCTTTGTATTGGAAAATGGAATTTGAGATTTCGGTTAGTTCGGAGGGACGAACCAAACACTGAAAAATAGTTGAATTGTGCAAACTTTGTCTAATATAAGATGGAACATGACTCGGTGACATGACCTTTTGATAAAAATTGAACATTGAATGCCGAGAAGCAGAGTCATAACGTCATCTTTTATGGTAAGCAAACACAATAATGATGGTATCTTAAGTCCATTTACTGCTGAATTGTCCGTCACTTTAGGCAATATGTGTGGAATAGAAACAAGCGGTTCTCAAACCACAAGTATCGCCTGCTTAGCGATCAACCTTTCCTTCATTCCTACTTTATAACTTGACCCCAGATGACCTGTGCAAGTGACCCTTGACCTTATTAGCATATGAAGGTTCCCATGATACATGTATAGCCCAAGTTTGGTTGCAATTTTCCTTCAACTTTCCAAATTATGTCAATTTGAGGTTTGCAGCCCATTTTATAACTTGATCCCATATAATCTTTGACCTTGGTATGCGACCCTCATTATAAAATGAAGGTTCTCAAGGAGCATCTATGGCTCAAGATCTGTAGCAATTGAACTTTTACTTCTCGAATGAGGCCAATTGGATGTCTTCAGCCCATTTTATAACTTGATCCCATATAATCTTTGACCTTGGTATGCGACCCTCATTATAAAATGAAGGTTCTCAAGGAGCATCTATGGCTCAAGATCTGTAGCAATTGAACTTTTACTTCTCGAATGAGAAACTTTCTCCGAAACTTAAACCCCTTGAAAACGACGGCCACTTACAGGGTCAGACAGAATTGAGTGGTAGGTGCCTCCTGCAAATCCTTACTGGCGACACAATAACTAGATATGCTATGAACGCGGTGTCTTGTTCCATCTTATACTAAACACGATGGTAGTGCTGCTGCTTCGATGAGTATAAATGCTGAAGTCACTGATGTAATTACATATGTGACATGAAAGCTTCGGCCATGCGCGCATAACAGCTACGCTAGACTTAATTGTTGTTTAGTTAATCAATTGGCTGGACTCGATGCTTAATTAGAGTTTGGTTAATATATTCGGTGAATTGTCTGTGCACGCAGTTGCAATGATAGAAAACTGAGACTAGTTACTCTATTAGTAATTCTATTTGTTCTCTGGTTAAAATTCAAAAAATATATTTCGAACTCAAGATTGTTGTAGATGAAGCACTTAAATTATGCTGTACATAATTACATCATGCCAAAGTTCAGTTTCGTTAGATGACTTTCAGTATGGAATAATTTTACGAGATATAGAGCTAAATCAGGCATTAAATGAAAAAACAGACGTTAGGTCCTTTAAGATGTTATTTCATTATTTTAGTGACATTTTGGTTCATCACAATTAACATATAGCGACATTATATGCAATGTTGGCTTTATATTATTATATGTTCCCTAATACTGAATGGCAGTGTTCCTTGAATGAATAATACATTAAAATTGTACCATCGTAAATTAAGATTGTTAACATGAGACAAAGCGATGCCAACAATGTCATTCATCCTAATCAAAGTGTTTCAGAACTCAAGGGAAACCACATTTCATCAAATTACTAACAGTTAAGCAAACACATCTACGACAGTCATATGTAATAAATATATTCATGTGTCCATTGCAAGTGTTTTACACGCGTAAAAATGCCTAAACCGAAAGGACCAACAGATTAAAAACGGAATGAATTACTAAGAGCACTTTGTACATCTAATATGACTCCAACTACACGGCGTTTCTTTGGTTAAGAGATGGTGATACCACAACATGTACTGTTATTCATTGTTTAGAAACAAGGACACAAACACCGCTGGTTGTTCTGACAGCATTTTGGCAGCGCGCAGGAAAAATCGCGTCTCATATTCAGAATGACAAGAGAATTCGGTCACCTCTGCCGACGCCGACAACGATTCCAACTTTTCCAGACTCTCCTGTATGGACTCTCGTCGATCACGTATGGCTTCCAGATGTTTCTCAAGTTTTTCCTATGAAAATAATATTAAACATGACATTTGAAACTGGAATTAAGAACAAATCATGAGTCTAGATTCTTTCACGATTATCTTTTTCTATTTAGGAATTTGACCATGTCCGCCTTGTGTCTAAATAGTCATAATTATAGAACTTTTCGATTTATCTCGAACATTTGTCGAAGTGATTGATCTCATGCTTACTTGTTCACGAGACAATCTTACCTTGACGATTGCATACTTCCGCTCAATGACAGCAACTTTGTGCTTGGCGTGAACACCGCTAAACTTGCATTTGACGCATACGGGTTTCTGACATCCATCACAGTAAAGGGTGATCTTCTCTTCTGGATGTTCTGTACACGTGATGGTCTGCAAATGATATACGAAATCAATTTAAATTTATTAAAGGGACACCTTAACGAAATACATGAGATGGGCTCTTTTGCTATGAAAGAGCCACAGTAGTTAAGGGGTGTCTTCAAATCCCAACCGCCGGTTGACCTGCGGTTCAGGACAGTTGAACTGTGTTTCATTGTTTAGAACAATAGAAACCGGTTACAACCGGAAAGAACCGGGCGTAACCGGCGAATAACCGCTGGTTGAGTTTGAAGCTTCCCCTAAGGTAAGGTATTAGAATATAAATAGACAAGAGACTAGCTTTATCATATAATACCAGTGTTCGGGTGCGATTCGTCCTTCGGCCTCTTGCAAATTATATTTTTCAAATTCATGAGAAGGGGGAAAATAAACATTTCTTAAGTCTCAGGAGAAAACCTTCCAAGTCTGAGATAGTTATCCAGAATAGTTCTCCAGGGGCTCTGCATTTTGAGGAGAACTCAATCATGCGTTCGCGTCCTGCAGTTACTGACAACGTGGTGTCCAGATGAATGGCAGGGACTGTTGCATCTGGATCAAAGCGATGAAACCATAAATGTTTTAGCAATGGCATTACTGACATAATAATCTTCAGAGAGGTGTTTAATCTGGTAAAGCAAGTAGCGGTACTTGTGAAAGTCAACTGGTGTCAGGAATTAAGTTACCTGTGAATTATACTTAGTAGAGTTATTTCTGTCAGAAAAAGAATATTTCTGATGAAGAATTAATCAGTCATGATAGTGTGTCTTCAATCATTTTAAGGCATGAAGTGGTATTGTTATTTTTCTCTGGTGTCCCAGATTGTATGGCAGGGACTGTGTCTCTGTGATCAAAGCGATGGACACCACAAAGGTTTTAGCATGAATTAAACTGACATCAATAATCTTCAGAGAGGTGTTTTATCCATCTGGTACAGCAATGCGGTATTTGTGAGTCAACTGGTGTCAGGAATTAAGTTACTTGTAATGTCTTTATTAATTTATGTGCTGTCAGCAAAAGAATATTCCTTATTGGTGTCATTCACAATAAATTATTAAGGCATGAAATTGTCGTCAGAAGTTTGGTTGTTAGCGAAGCTGTGTTTGAAGTAGTGTTGTTATGTTCTGCCAAAAGCAATCGCCAACAAGTGAATTTAGAAATTAAGATGCTAACACAGTAGTGCTAGTGCCAAAGTCGTGTCAGGAGTGGGTTTCCTATAAAATAAAGTATTAGATGTGGGCTTACCAATAACACAAAGTGGTGTAAGGTGTAAGATTACTATATAGAATAAGAACTGAAGGGGAGGCTGATTACGAATTAGTCAGGAGTGTGGTTGCCCTTAACAAAATTAGCAGTTACTTTCCAACAAAGTGGTCTTGAGTCGTGTGACGTTAGACGCGAGATTGCTAAAGATGCATCACATCTGTAAAGAGATCATTGACAAGATGATGGAATTGTCTTGAACTTTTAATACTCATTCCTTATGATAAAGGAGTAAATATTAGTAAATAAATAATTATTTTGAAAGCAAAGCTGTATCAGAAATCAAACCGTTGGCGAATGTGGCGGCAAGGAGTTGTATTAAGGAAGGTTTGCTCAAGAACTGACGCAAGTGGTAATGTACATGTACTCTATACATTAAAAGAAAAATGCGAAATGGCAATGATGTTTAAGTGGTGTCGGCAGAGGTATTACTAAATGATGAAATCAGGGCATTTGTTACGTTTGATGTACTCGTGTTCCAGGCAAATCTGTCAAGAAAATAGAGCAAAGATGATAATCCTCTCAACTGCAGAAGCAATAGTACCTACCTTAGGTCTAAAATGATGTGTCGGCCCAATATATTCATGTTGTGCTCTCGGAGTACCCCAAGGATGGAAATTGGCAAAGCACTCATTGCAGTAACTACGCTTACAGTCTAGACACGATTTGGTTGCGTCCTCCGGTGGCTTGCTTTTACATTTATTGCACGGGATGCTTGCTGCTTTCTTGGCAGCCAACTTAAACCTGAAAAGAATGTCAAAGACTTTAAAAGGTACAGTGCTTTACCTATTTGGCAAACCTTTATGGTCGTTAGAATTCATTGAGCAAATGCGATTTATTGTAGCTGTGGCCTTTATGAATTGTCAATATAACTGATGGTTAATTTTGTGTTAAATTATCGAACTCTTCAATTTGTCCAGCATATCTCGGCTAGGCAGAACTTGAGTATGGACTGATGTCAAGTTTCTGTGCAATGTTCAACGCACAACTCGCTGCCAGTCACAGTTGTAACCGCGAGCGCATGAAATCGACTTGCGTGATACGCACGCACAATAGCTCCATAAGAGAAAGATATCTGTGTACATGTTAATATACCCTTCAGAACCTACCAGCAAATAAAAATAAAAATTTCCTACCTGTCTACGATCACTTGAAGAGCGAAGTTACGGTACAGTCCATTGAGTCCTTTCTCGCCAAGATAGACGTCAGCTTTGCAGGACGGACAAAAGAATGATGTCACATGAATGCTGATATCTCGTGTAAGTGTTGGTCGTCTTGAGGAGGAGGTCGTCCCAGAGAACGAATCTCCTCTTTCCCTCAGGCTGGAAACGGACTCTCGCCTTTCTTTCTTGCTCAAAGAATCCCTCCTGGCTAACTTTCCTGAGAAGGAATCCCCTCTTTCTCTCCTTACGGGAGTTACATTTCCTGGTGCTTAAATTTAAAATATAATTTGATAAAGAAGATTATGATGATGTTTGGAGGGACGAGTATTACCGACTACGTAGTCGTAAAGCCATCTTGCTAATTCTTTGATCTGAATTAAAATTATGGTAGTTTCAAATTTCCAAAAGCTAAACCAGTCATCGACATAGGTACAAACATTCTCAAATTGTACGGTTAAGCATCACCAAAGTTTGCTTGATACTGTTATCACCATTTTAAATATTGTCAAATATATTTTTAAAATGTTAAGGCAAATATATTGAAATATGGATTACATTAAATAGGTAGGCCACCTGCTCTGCATTTCAAATATGAGACGGGATATATCTGGAGCTATATTTATATCGCTTGTAGGTGCTTAACAATCAAGCTGGAAATATGCGTTTCCGAAAATATTTCCCCATATAAATTCTTTTTAAAAATGTTTTGTACCTTAGTGACTGAAAACTTCCTCTTCATCATGTTCCTATTTTATATAATTCCGAATCACTTTATTATGCATACACTAAAAGGTCGAACATAACAAAGGAAAACCGATGGATAAATAGTTCATAATTGACGTCCACCACTAGGATGGCTACTAAGTCGAAAAACAGGCACTCTCTATAGCATGCTAAAAGTGGACAATCGGTTTAAAAAAGAAGTCTCTAATTTACACTTTGTTGTCAAATAATTTCTCGATTAGAACAATAAGATAGACACATTTCATACACCTACTTTGTTTTGTCTCTTTTGTTGGTGTAGTCGCCTTCCTCGAGGGCAGAACAGGTGGTCCAGATAAGGTGGCTCTTCGTCTCAAAGACTTCTTTCGTCTTATCACAACACCTGAGGGAGATTCATCTGGCGTCGCACTGGATGGTCTTGGCGTTTCTGGAGGAGACTTAAGGCTAGGTTCAGCCGGTAAAGAACTGACAGAGCCAGCAGGGCTAATATCAGGGGACTTCCACTGACGAGACTAGTCCGTGGACTCAAAACTTCTAGTGACTATCGCGTGGACTTCAGATCTGGACTGTTAAGAGTTCCATTCAACACACCTGGAGGAGATCTGATACCCACCAGGATCCAAACCCGCTGGCCACCCAATGACCTGCTTCCTTAGCACATTTATGGCAGACATTGTGTTGGCAAGGCAGAAGTAGTGGAGTAGTAAAGTATAGTCTTTGCAGAGGGGGCAGATCAGCTCGCGTCCAAGTTCTCCAGATCTGAAAGTAGGGAAAAATTCAAATGAGTTCAGTATATACTTTTTCAAAAGATTGTACAGTTGTACGTCAACAAAGACTGGCCTCATTATCACTAGTATCAAATAGAGTCTTTGGCACTTGACTTTTCAAAAAAAACTTTAGTTGAAAGTTTGGTGCTATTCAAATCAAAGGTGATAATGTAAGTTAATTTACAAGCACGATAATCGTTCATACTCCAAGCACCATTATTCCTGTTCCCTCGGCTGCCGTTAGGTACCTTGCATGCATTTTTGGACAAATCGACCATGCAGGTCACGATTTAAGACGCTCTACTAAGTATCCGCACTGCCAAGTCATGGGAATATTTCTGCCATGACAAAGGAAATTATTAATTTCCACGCTAAAGGTCGTTAACTGTTCAAAAATTACTCGGGCACTATTGTGAATACACCCACCTACCTACACCACAGAACACCCATCCTCACAATATACCACATCTTGACACACTTTCAAATATTTGTATTAAATCACCTGAAAACAAAATACAGTTGAGAGTCAACAAGTTGCCTTTGCCGTTAAAACACCATTTCGAACAGACTGAAATAGATGCGTCAATATCGAGTCACCAAATGTGGACATAACATACTTCCATGTGCTTGTAAGGTAACTGTAATATTTTAATTCAACCTTTTCAATGTGCCGCCAATTAAAAAAATTATGCAAAATTATGTTTAGATGACAAGATCTGATAAAGTCCCGTTTATCTTAAGTACATATTCGTTATTTACAATCGTATCGTTCGAACGTTAATGGATGATTACATATTGTGGTATTGACATGCTTTTATGGTTCGGTTAATGATTTTCATAGAATCTAACGCAATAAGTGAACTCGTATCTCAAAGATAATCCCATTTTAGTAGTTTTGTTAAATTTCATTTATATATTCAATTTTAACAATAGTAATGTATTGTCTCGGCCTGAACTTTGTTCGGCAAGGACTTAGTAATCACTTTTGTCTGCTGTCTGTCTGTCTGTCTGTGTGCTGACGTCCGTGTTCACGGGCTTGTGTACGATTTTTTGGAGTTCCGGAAGGGCTATGATGATGAACGTGGCTGGAAAGGAAGGCGGTCACGGTCTGACCTGATTAGAGATATTTTTTGGGCGTTAAAAAGATGTAAGAAAGATCTAAGTTGGATAATTAACGAAAATTTTCCCGCAAGGCTGTGTTACAAGTTTTCTGGAGTTCCGTAGAAGGAGTTATGACGATGTAAACTGGTGGAAAGGAGCGGGATGGAGAGTTCTCGAACTGCTTAGATTTCGGGCGTATTCGGGCAAATTAAGTATGCAAGAGCTAATCATATGGCAAAAAAACCGTAAATTGTGAAATTTTGAAATTTTACTTTTTTTTAATATTGTGGTAAAATTCATTCACTGCATGAAAGCCTATCATGGTGCGCATCTTTTTTCCAATGAGCGTGTGTGTGACAAGGGCGGCTTAGGTATGTAAATGAGCTAATTAAATATGCGTAATTACTGTATCTCTGAAAACCGTACATCGGATAGGCAAAATTCCTTCCCTGCACAAAGAATAATATGTCATGCTTCTTTTGGGTGAATCATACGTGGGTCAAAGTGAATGTGGGCGATATTAATTAAAGGGCATGTTTTGATACAATTGATCTATTAAATATGCATAATTGCTGATCACTTGGAAATTGTACTTGGATATGCAAAATTCCTTCGCTACATGAGAATTCTATGCCGTACATCTTTTGTAGGAATCAAATTGCGGCTCAAGGGCAAGTGGATCACTTAAAGGGGCATTGTTGATGCAATGATCTAATAAATATGCGTAATGAGTGTATCGCAATAAATGGTACATTGGATATGCAAAATTCCTTCGCTACATGAGGAAACTATATGGACATCTTTTGTGTGAATAATTAATTGTGGTCAAAATGCCTGTGGGCCACTAAAGGGGCATGCTTTGATTTTTTAAAATGCAACTAAGGGCTAAATGCTTGGTCCATTTCAACCAATTTTTCTCGGCTGTCAATGGTCAGTGTGAAATAACACCTTCAAAAAGAATTTGATCAGGTAGTTTGTTTACCGTACAATTACATTAGGTCAAGCATGTGTTTATTGGCAGCAGTATATGGCGTTTGGTGTGTGCTTTGTGGGTGTACAAAACAGGTGAACAAAAAACAAGACTTATCAAAAGGGGGGGGGTTTAGGGAGTTACACCACAAAACAAAGGTATTAAAATCAATAGATTAGCTAGATCAGTGCCCAGGTTTTCAATTGAAATGGGTTTTCTGAATCTGGTCAGTCTTTTGGGTGGCCAGCCTGGGTACACATTTCTTGGAAAATGTGGAAAATACGCAAAAATTGTGCATTTCGCCACTTTCTGGACCCGTAGGCGGACTCAAATATTTAAAATGTGTCACATGATTTGCAAAATTCTTGTGCCCAAATTGAAGTAAATTTTCATATTTACTAAAAATTAGGATTTTAAGGATTTTTGCCTTATTGGGTATTCGTTCATGATTAATATATTACAATGGAAAATGTGTGGCCCTGGGGGTGCGGTGTCAATGAGGAAAGAGCAGGAAATAAGAATATCGATCAATGCAAACCCGGGGGGTCTACTCTAACCATTCTGGTTATGATTATGTTGGGGACATTCAAGATTAATATACTCCCAAACGGAAGATGTTGTGACCTCTATGGTGGAATCAAATGAAAGAGTGAGACAGATGATACTATAAATGCAAACCCGGGGGTGATACTCCTTTAAACATCTTCTACTTGTGCTCATGTGGGGGACCTTTTAAGATTAATATCTCCACAATGGAAATGGTTGTGACCCCTAGGGTTGTGTCAAAAGGAAAGAGTGAGAGGTATAGAATACTATCCAAATGCAAACCCGGGGGTGCTATCTAAACATCTTAGTTATGTCTGTTGAGGACTTCGCATTACTTATATCTCCAAAAATGGAAAATGTTGTGACCCCTGGGGTGGTTGCTTCTGTCAAATGAAAGAGCCGGAAGTATAGAAACTATAAATGCAAAACCAGGGGTGCTACTCTCTAAACATCTATGGCCTTATGCGTGGGGGGTTTCAAACTGACAAGATGTAGATCTCAACAATGGAAAAAATGGTTGTGACCCCTAGGGTGGTGTCAAGTGAAATAGTGGGAAGTAACACTAGTTAAGAAATTGGAGTTATCTGGGTTGCACAACGTTTTTGGGGACACCCTGGACTAGCACAGTTGCACTACTCTGGTGTGCTGCTTTGGTCTTACCAATTAAGCGCGAAAGCAGGCGAGACTTGTGGTTCGAGAACCGCCTTGTATTATTCATGTGGCAATTAAACAATCGATTTAAACAAGTTTGTAAAGCAAACTTGCATAGTTGTAAGAAACCTGAACATTCTAACAATCTCTCCAGTGCAACTGCACTACTCTGTGAAGTAGAGTGTTGGTAATGGACGCAACCTTTATTCCTCGCTTTTCTCTCTTCTTTGTCTGCCTCCTCTCTCCTCGGGCCCCTTTTCCTTTCTCTCTCATCCTCCTTCCCACTCTACCTTTCCCCTCCCACTATTTCATTCTCTCTTTATATCTTCTTCCTGCTCCACTCCTCGGGACCCTTGCTCCTTTCGATTCATCATTTCTTCTTTCGTTTCCCCCCTCGTCCTTCCCCCTCCACTTATTGTTCTCCTCTTTCACATTCTCATTCCTCCCTCCCTCCTTTTTCACTCGCCTTACTCGTAGTTCTCCCTCCAATCCCCGTCTGCTCCATTTATTCACTCTCTACACACGTCTCGCTTTCCTCTATCCATATCTAATATAATAACCGATGTTCAAAATAAGACATCTCTGGTCATTTTGTTCCCCCCGAGTTTACTCTACAACAATTACCATAGATCGTGCTGTGACATAATAGTCATGACGACGGCGCGGTTTCCGGTTCAAAATATGTGTCAATGGTGTTATCAATTAGCTCCATTGTTGAGGATAGGGACGTCAGTTCTTGTTTGGAGTAACCACTGCTTTGAAATGACTCAACATGCATGCTTGAAATTTCGCTCAGAAGTGCGAATAAGTTACGCATATGGGATACATTCGGCAAAATGGTTTACCAGAGCACTAACTTAGCTAATGACTCAACTATGTTTCTTATTAAACAAAAGAAATGCATATGAAGAAACATTCATCACGAGTGTGCGAGGATCAGCAGTCTACAGCATTGCATTCCGTTTCAAACTAAGATGTTGTTGTCATTTATATAAGACCAAGCCCTTTCAATCATTTTAACCTGTCATACCAAAAACTCGCTAAAACTCCAATGAGCTGAGCTGAGGCTAGATAGTCCAAAAAGATGCGATGAACGTCATCGTACCAACACTCATATGGGCACGAAATCGCTGGCCGGACCAGCGACTCCCTCATGGCTTGCCATCCCTGCTCATGGGAATGGTGCGCCGGAGGCTCCGGGTTCGAGTCCCGCCACGGATGATGTCCGATCTTCTTTAGCTTCTATCCCTTTACCCCTTCCCTTCCTCTCTGGAGATAGGCTAGAAACGAAAAGACGGTTAGGGTTAATACAAACTATAGTTAATATAGACCACTAGTTTAACAAGTTCATACTGGTTCAGGATGTACAACCTATCCCTATAATATTACTAAACAGGTGCATTTGGAGATTCTAGCATCTTCCGTTTTATCAATCATGGTAATGGTCCACTAGATATCCTGAGAAAACTTATTCTCATTATGTTTCTATATTATGAGCAAATGATTATATTCTGTGCTATAATTTGAATCAGTTTACGGACAAAATACAAAATTTCATACTTCTTGTTAGGCACACATGCGATACTAACTAAGCCTAACAAGAATCTCAACTTTTTTAGGTAGTTGGATGGGGGCGAGGCTGTATAGATCACGAAATGTAACTCTATAACACTCATGGGTCGGTGAGAGATCGGCTACTGCGATCATGGATTTTATGAACACAAGGAGATCTTCTGAGGGGAAAACAATCTTTAAATTTGCACCCAGCGAGCAGGTTTTACGGTTTATTGGACAAGTAGACAAGAAAAACCAAACTAAACATTTGAAAAAACTACGTTTTAAACTTTGGCTGCCGTCCTAAATCGGCTCTATAGTAGGGCACCCTGGTCTTCTTTCGAGCACAACAGAAAATACTGAATCTTTTCGGTGTTTTCAGTTTAATCACTTCAGGTGTGATTTAATAAGCATTCTTTATGTACAAAAAAAAATCGATTTCAAAAATAAATGGGCCGCAATTTCTGGAAATGTCCTCTTGACACTTTCAAATCTTTGTGTTAGATCGTTGAAAAATAATAATAGAATAGGAAGCTACTTCACTCTTCTAAATATGCAGTTAAAACTTATTTTGACCCAAATTTTGCAATCGTATCGTACTGTAATGTTGTTGCGCTATCACTATTGGTATTTAACATTTATTGCGTCTTTCATGATTTCAGCAAATCTATATAGCTAACGCAACAGTGAACGTCATATTTTAAGTAAGGTTAAGTCCCCCCCCCCCCCCCCCATTTCAGCAGGTTTGTTTCCTCCAAAGTCTAAACAGTCCAAGTGCCACAAACAAACACCACAATAAAAATATGGATTGTAAAGCAAACATGGCAAATATTGCATAATAATAGGATACATACTACAAGAAATAATAACAATAATAGCATAAATTTATATAGCGCTTTAAGAATGATCAAAGCGCTTGAAACCTGGATATTTTCTGGCTCACTCTTTCAGCAGCACGTGGAGTGTTGGGAAGAGGTGCAACGTATTGAAGGATTTTTTTTTTTTGATTGGAGAGGCGAAACGAGAGGAAAGCCACTATTCGTATCCCTATTCGTATGGAGAGACTTTACGTAGAATTATATTGATGGTAAAACTAGTTGCTTCCGACCGTAACGCTATCAAAACACCTGGGTTTGGAGCTAGCGATATGCTTTTATAAAGACAACGCTTTAAAAGCATTGTAGTTTTAAACCCATCGCATTAAAATGTTTTCCTTGTCATTTGATGCGCACGAATAACAAGAAGTAAAAGCTAGTAGTAGTTTTTAAAGCAACGATCAGTGATAAGAGTTCATTGCCGTCTAATATTCTGGAAGATAGCCCAGGAAGATAGGTCAAAGTGACACACATTAAAATTGAAGTGCTGAAAACTAAATGAAATCATTTATCCTATATATTTCCTTTTTCTGGAATTGCCTTTATAATGAAATTTGCATCGTACAGATTGGATCACCATTTTCATTTCTGTAATGTATTTGGTATCGGGTATCTTTTAATTTATTGCCCATTTTCTATACGTTTCAGATATCTTTTGCACCATGTTTCTTTCTTTTGCTACTATTAGCAGAAAGCGGATGACCGAACTAGCACTATAATTATTAGATGTTTTAAGACTCACTAGAAATTGTACCAAACTTACACAGAATAGTTTTCAAATATTAAAAATAGCTAGATGAAACGTGTATTTTATTGCGTTTAAATGTTGTTTTATACGGGAGAATTTTGTAATTCTGCGAATTCGAAAACTTATTTTTAGGGTCTTCATGTAACCACCGCGAACATTTGACACGGAGCTACTATGAGGCATGTGTGACAGTGAAATGCCCACCAGTCTATGTCATTACTTATCAGATTTTTATTAAATGTTTTTCTCTTATGAAAATCATCAGCTTACTACTATTATTTTTTTGGTATTCGTGTGACCATGTGGGGGTGTACAATGACATACAATCTCAGACTTGGAACAGAATCATTGCAGGTTTGAAATAGCCTAAAAAGCATTTTCTTTGATTTTAGTATCTACCAAGACTTGCTGGCTGGGCAATAGGGAGTTTGGGTAAATGGTTGCAAGGGAGAGACAAATAATAAGTAACGGATGGGAACGTATTGGTAAGATAATCGAGAAGGACAGGTACAGTTACACTACAGCGAGCAAGAAGTATAGGTGAAAGGATGTTAAAGGTGCAAGGGAAGATTTCACATAACAGATGTCCCTAATTAATCGAAAGCTCTGATGTAAAGGTTTCCATCGAAAAATATCCCTTTCTGAAAGGATTAAGCTGCGAATAATTTCTTTGCAACAAAAATGGTAAAAATGTTTCGTATTGGAACAAACACTGATTAGAAAGAAATATATATTTGCCTAGGTTCCGACCTTTAATTAAGCGCTATAGCCCCATAATGGTTCAAAGTCATCCTGGGGTAAAATATTCCCAGTGCTCAGATTTTGTTGAAACTGTTGATAAGCTGTTTGTATTGTCTCATAGGATCCAAAAATGTATTGTTTTACAGTGTGTGACATTTGGTTGGCTAATTACATAGCAAAATGTAGCAAGGGTTTACATGGTCTATGTGCAATAGTGATATCACCAAATCAGTTAAAGTGCATTTTCTTTTTCATTATTACAGAAGGAATCATTTGACACCACTTTCAACAACATCGGAGCATTTACCTCAGGGTGACCTTGAACCATTATGGGGCTGTACCGCTGTATAACTAAAGGTTGGAACCTAGGCAAATATATACTTTTCTAATCCTTACGAACGCGTTAGTGTACATTAAAACACCCCAATTTTGACCCCGATTTTAAATTTTCCCCTGTACTAACATTTCCCCCTTGAAGAAGGGGGAAGCAGTCCGAAAATTTGAACTCCATCATTTTCTGACAGTTTAGGCCCTATTGAACATGTTGAAACCCAAACAGCAACAAAATCAATTTTAGCATGAAAATCCTACGGGAATACACACCAAACCACACTATTACGGATTATTAATTTTTTGATGGCACTATAAATCTTTTGATCAAAGTCAAGTCGCTCTTGCTTGATATTTTATTAGATTTATATTTTGTAAATAGTATAGTCCATCTGAAAATATATTCATTGAATAATTACACTTACGTTTGTTTCAGGTTGGATTGACATATTCTTAATTGGGTTATCTTAGCTTTTTAAAATAAAGCACTTTGGTCTTGGTATTATCTCTCTCCATGCTGGGCAAATGTGTATAAGTTTTAACACATAAGTCAGTGACATTTGAGACGGTTTGCCAAATATTTGCAGGACATTTGGGGGACCATCTAAAAAACCAAAAACAAAGACTAGGGCTTGTTTCAGTGGCGTACCGACCGGGGGGAAGTTTCCCCCTCTGGCTCTAAAAAGCGGGACGATATGGACCAAATTGTGCATTTTCATCCCTCTTCTTTGGGAAATTTCAACCAATTTCAGCCTAAATTTTGGCAAAATTAAAGTAAATTGGACAATTTTCGCGCGCTACGCGCGCATTTTGTCAAGTTTATAGTTAATTGAAGAAATCACCGGGACGATTTACGATTTTTGCCCCCTCTGGCGGGACGACTTAGAAATTTTGCCCCCTCTGAATCGACTGCCTCGGTACGCCACTGGCTTGTTTGGACTCATTTCAATGCATTTTATGCTGACTTCGAATAAGCCCATGAAAATAAATAATTTTGAAATGTTTTAACCAAAAAAAAAAAAAATTAACAAAAATTAATGCTTGTGTCGAGTGCACTCGAAATCCGCAGGGAGAGAGTTAAAGACGGACTCCGGAGATTAAGGAAAGTTCATAGTAGATATGCGGGTATTGTACCAAACCAGAACGTCTGAGCATCAGAGATATCGGGTTGTGAAGAATAAACATTTATGTTCGGTATCGGAGGTATCGTGTAGACATATCGACCGTATTCAATATGACGTCAGCCCCAGCAGGTGGTGGACAGATGCATACATTCCAGGACTACATACATTAAGCTGGTCAATCGATCCATGTTAGCGATTGCACAGGGCATCATGGACGGGAATGTCGAGTTGTTAGTACTGGGAAAATGCGTCTATCTTGGACACAGCATGGCTGCTATGAATAGGTCTATAAACCGCACTGTCATATCGATGCTAACGTGATGTTTATGCTCCTAACCCGATATCCCTGTGTTCAGTCTTTCTGGTTTGGTTCAATACACCCGTCCCATAAATATGTTATGCCTTGTTTTGTTTGTTATTCTTCTTTATATGGGGTTCCATATTCAGAGGGAAATTTAAGGATCCCTCTGTTCCTACCATATGGCCCAGTCAGGATTAACTTTTTCTCTCCGGATTTGTCCTTTAATACTTAATATGTTATGTACATTGCTTAATCAGGGTACGTTTGTTTAAAAACAGTGCGACCACAATGCACAATTTGATTATAAATAAATTATTTGTAAAACTATACTTTTAGGTACAAAACTGCATAAAAGGTATATAAAAAAAACTGGCTTAGCAATACAAAGACTCATTTACTCAAAATTAAGCTCAATGGAGAATATTTCATAATTCATGTAATGGAATTTAACTACAAAATGGGAATGCATCGAACTAGAATTATGTAAGAAAACAGTGGTGTTCTAATGACACGTAAGTAATGCTTGCTTACCTCTCGATGTTGTTACAAATTGCATTGTCTTTAGGAAGATGCAGAACCTCCCATAAATATATTAGTCCCCACATAATATATATTTCTACCCACACCGGAGAGGACAACTAAAGGACGTGATCAAAAAAGGGTAGCAGCATAAAAAGGATATGACGCCACCCCTGAAGCTACGCGGAGCCGTACACCAGTGAAGGCGGGAGCTATGCCCCGAGCGTCCCCGTGTGGTAGGAATACCCCGACGCCTGCTGACCCGAGGAACGCTTGGCGAGCAAGCGCCGCCCCAGGCAGCAGAGGACGCCACCCAGAGGGGGGGTACACAGTCCCGGCGAATGGTTTCCGTTCCCCGCAACGAATCATCAAACCAACAGGATTTGTCCTTTTGTAACAAAGCGACACGGGTTAACACAGGCCCAGATCCATCGGTGTAGATGGAAACGATGCTGACATCGCCCGAATCCGGAAGGGATTGAGGCGATAACGGGCGAAGACCTACGCCACAGTGACCTCAGCAACTCCCAGCAAGAACAGAATACGGGTAGTAGCTAAAAGCCCCTGTGGATGTACTGGCCTATATGTATGCGAGTTATTATTTATTAAAAAGGCAAGGACATGAAGGACACGTACACAGTAATAAAAATACATGCATACCACGGTGTGCCGCAATAGTAGTCCACGCAACCTCCGCCTCACCCGCCGCCCGACAGGAAAACGAGGGTGTATTACGCAAGGAATAACCTAGACTAATCTTCTCACAAATGTCACCTTAAAGCCTACTCCAGCGCCGTTGACCGATTGTCAACGTGCTGGAGTTGGAGGTTAACAGGGAGTCAGTTATACCCGTGATGACTATGACAGAGAGGGGGGGATAAACACCGACATCAACCCGGTTTAGGATGACGTTATAAAACCAGGGTTGCACCTGACGAACGTAGCAATACGACGCTAGGCAAACCCAGCGGGGAGAGCCAGACAAATCCTAGTTGGCCAACGCCCCAGCCCCCTGTTACGAACGGTGGCATGCCCGTGCGCACCCCCCCCTTTTCCCGCCAAAGCCAATCAAGCGGATCGGCTTCACGAGCATGCAAGGGCGGGTATACTGCGCAGCAGAGATGCCGCGAATGGATCCCCAACAGGCGGAGAGCCTACAGAGTCAGTGCCACCGTTCAGAGCCCGTTGATCCCTAAGCATAGGTATAACTCCCGTGAATAGGCATTGTCTCGCGTATCGATTCGTAAATCCGGAGATGAATGGTATATTATCGCTAAATCCCCCTGAAGGGATTTAGCAATGGACCGACATCACACAATGGAAAACGAAATGATACATGCTCCGCCGAAATCCTGCTGCAGGGACCGAGGGGGGGGTGGTTTTTGCATCAGGTGTGGAGACCAGCGCAGTAAAGGCTAACAAATCACCCGTAAAGAACGAGACAATGGCGTAGGGCTACACACGCCGCAAATCTCTCGAACCTTATCCCCCGTGATAAACGGTCCCTTGTAACATTAATTTCTACTGAGAAATTAGCAACGCCCTCAACACGAGGGCTCGTTCGAGAAGACTCATTCCATCCGCTAAAAAAAAATCCCCGAGGGATGAGGCACCGTGGGGTGACCAGCGAAGCAGGGGCCGGCCGATGCGCCAGCCCCGTCTCGCTGAAAATGCCAAACACCCTGCGCCAGAAATCCCCGTGGGAGCGACGGAGTAATGAGTGGGGCAAGGTAATTGAGCCAGGATAATCGCCCGTACTAAACAGGCGAAGAGTGGCCCATATCCTGAAGAAAAACACCGTCCAAGCCGGACATTGATTCCCATGAAGGGGGATTCCAAATCTGATGAATGGGTATTGTATCGAAAATCGACCCGCAAATCCCTCAGTGAATGGTCCTTTGTTGGTCTAATCCGGGATTACAGACCATGGACCAGCCCCGAGGAGATTAGCGCACGGGTCACAGCGCCCGCAGCCGACAGCACCCCTGTGAGGAGAGGCCAAAAGGCATCGAGACCAGTAAAAGCCCGTAAATCGCCCATAGATATAGAGGAGAAGGGCCCGACGTCGCCGGGTGGTTTTCGATGAGAACGGGCGTGCTTGCAGCGGGAACCGCACCGGTAGACGCTGCCCGGGGCAGCAGTAGCCGTTAGCGGCCCCATAGAAGGAAACAACACCTTAGGGGACGGTGGACACCATAGCGGGGATTCCGTAAATCGGTAGGGTCCGGAAAAACGGTGACAAACACGCATAGTATTCAGCCAGTAGAAGCCCCCTGGGCAAGGGCGACGGACACGACACCGGGCGGGTGTGAAACCCTCTACGGCGGGTGAACCCCCGCTTACACCAGCGGAGGAAACGCCCGTAACGGCGATGGGTACTATAGCGGGGGTATTGGGATCGGTGGGTACCGAAGACGGCTACCACGCGCCCTGTATCCTATCTTAGCGTCACGTCATATACGGTACAACCCCCTCGAGCGCGCCCGCGTCGGCAGCGAGTTACCCGAAGCACTACAAGGTAATTCATCAAGACAACCAACCAGTTTTCTCCCCGACTCTCGTGTCATAACCGGCGGGGGAACTATCTCGTTCTACAATCAGCGGAGGAGCAGTCTCTCGCTTACCTATTATCTGTGTTCAAAATATTTACCTACCGCTCAAGTTATACCGAAGGTTGACGAAAACCCAAGGATTTACCCCGGTCCAACTCCAGAGCGAATCAGGTGCAGTACCAGAGACCGATACGCGCGGCGCACCTATTCGCCCGGGGGGGAAAAAAGGGGGGGGGGGTAGGACCAGTCGGGCATCAGCATGGGTGTTTGGGTCCCGTGAACCCCGGCGACTCGGTCGAACAATTCACGTACAGCACGCGGCCTATAAGGGAAACAAAACGGCCGAGCACGCACCAAGCGGGGTACCGAATAAAAAATTTTTCCTAGTTTAGATAGAAAATTATAATAAAAGCATTTCCAACAATCTACAACGCTTTAATCAAAGCCCATACCTCGTTGACATAAGGGCTGCAAGAAGCATTAAGGACACTAGGTAGTAAACCACCAAGTGTACGCTATTGTGTGGAAGATGGTGAGTGCATAAATTATAAAATGTAAAACAAACCGGACGCCATCTTGAATCGAAACCAAAGGCGTGCGGTCCATTTCCAAATTACAATCTCACAAAACATTTTAATCACATATATACACGTTAAAAAAAATATCTTATAAATATACCAACACATATTAAGTAGTATAGTGGAAAAAGGACTATCGATATGAAAGTGGCGGAGTTTGCCACGCCCTACCGCTAGTCAGTCTATGGGATGTGAATTATGCGGGTTGTGTGTTGACAAACGACGCAAAGTCAAAGTATAAAGTCCTTAAAATACCGACTTCGCTAAACGAAAATGACAAAAAAACTACAGCCCCCAGGAGTAATATAATGACATTTAACAGATTTACACACGGTCAGGACTACACTAGTAGCTAAATCTGACCAAAAATTCGACAATTACGGGAGCTAAATAATTAACGTTACCGCACTTGTCGAACCAAGACGACGAAAAGAGTAAGAGGATTGTGGGTATGAGTCACTTGGGGGGGTGTCGTCATTACAGAGGTGATCGAAATGAATTCTAATTATGTGGGAATATATATTATGGGAGGTTCGGCTCGCCTAAGACAATGCAATCTGTACATCAACATCGGATGCAGTAGCAGATTCCTGTATGAGTCACAAAATTATTATAAAATATACTAGCATCGTTTGTATTTGTTTTTGAACTCGGCCGTGAGCCATGTATATATGTATATAATTTTTTTTCAACCCGACCGTGAGCCAGAAGCATGTATTAATTTCGTATCCGGTTTTCGGCCCTCATATTATCACACTTTGAAGTTATCCTTGGATGTTCATAGCTGTTCATTTCAAATTATATTCGCCGGTTTTATAATAATTCCAAGTCAAAATTATGGCTCTGCACCTCGCATCATCTTTGTTTTAAATTATGTATGGTAAATATCTTTTTTATTTATATTACAATATGATTTGATTTTGTGTTTTAAAACAACTAAGAAAACTTCCTGTTAATCATAAGTATTAACATCGGACATGATAATCGTTTCCGAACCTGGCTATTTTAAGCCAATATGATCTATGATAGCGTTCATTTTTAATTGTTTTTTTTTGAAAGCTGTAGACTGTTATACTCGCTACGATCCACCTTTAATTTTAGAGTGTAAATTGCTTTGATGTGCCAAAGGCATATCTTCCGGGTTGAATATTCATGGACGATCGTTTCCAATTAAGCCATCATGTATACGCATACGAAAACATTTGGTCGGATTTGCTCAATTATTTTGCTCACTTTGATCTGCAGGATCATGTGTTTTTAAAGTAAAAATAATCATAGTATCATCAATACGTTCTTCAAATTGTGTACATTTTGTTGAAGTGATGTGTTAAAACAAAGTTCCCTAAAATGAAAATTAGCCTTGGGAAATGCAACTCAAATTATTTCCTAAGTGAGTGTGACTCATTTATTAAGGTACATATTAAGGTCAAACTGATTCTTGTTAACTTTTATATATCTGTCATTATTATAAGATTACTAATTACCTTGTGAATGCGTTGATTTTAGTTGTACCAACTTGATTCTTAAAGGGGGGCGGCCCGATTTAAGTAGATGAAGTTTTTATCTTGATAGAATGGACTTCACCCCAAAACTCCATCTGCAAATTTTCGCGCCGATATTTCAATCCGTTTTGATGTGAGACCTAAAAACGTGATTTTGTAAGCCCCATAGAGTGCTGTGTAAAATATTGGTCGACCAAAATGGTGCATATTTTCGCTAATAACTTCCAAACTAAACATCCTTTAGCGCTAAGATTTCACAGGGTAAATGAAAAAAAAAATAGTAGCTTTCTTCTGATACCAAAAGTTTGGACCACTTCCGGTAAAATTTGTGGTCCCTGGGGACGAGGCTATTAGCGATCGGGCCATGGACCTTTAAGCTCTTGTTGTTGGGTTAACTTGTGTTTGTAAAAAGTAAATGCAAGTTGACATTGTTATAATTTGGTAAAAAATACTTTATTTATGCTACTTCAAATGAAATTATTTGTAAAATACATGGTAAAATTGCTGTTTGATTAACTTGTGTTTGTAAAATAAATGTTAAGTTGGGTTTCTAATAAATTAGTACATTATTTATGCTACTGCTACTTGAAAATATTTGCTAAATGCATGTTATATTCTGCTGAATACTTGTAAATAATAATTACTCAATTCGTGTTCGTTACGGAAAATTAGGGGAAACAATGGTTCAGTGATCGTATTGTTTGTAGTAATTTATTAATGAGTGTGAAAGTGTTCAGACATTAACTTAAGACGACACTACCCAAACCGAAATGAAAGATTTGACTTCCTTGATAATTTTGTTGCAAGATTCATATCTTACTTTCATAAACTATGTTTTTATTTATAACTGGAGCAATATTATAAGATAAGAATGTTATGACTATACTTAATATGAAATTAGAAGTCTATTGGTCTTGAGCACCTGTTTTTAAAGTATTTGAAACTAGAAGGCGAGAGACCATTACATAAAACGACCTTCTGTTCATGTTGAACATAGCTTGAAATACCTCTACCTTCTTAAATGATCAAAGATGGTACACCTCTGGGCGTGATATCAAAACATTTAAATATGTGAAAAGATATCTAAAACACACAACCCATTTTGACAAATCAATTTGGGAGACTTTTGTCATCTTATGCAGCTTTACATTCGTCTAGACACTGGACTTTAGGCCCCTCACGCTATATTAGTCACAATATTGAAAAACTATTACTCGACGAAAGGTACAGAGTGCAACATATGAGATTACCGGGTCACAGTGATGACGTCAAACCCTCAGCAACATCGTGAGAACAAATTTACTCCAAAGGTGTTTCTATTTTCATCGTCGGAATAATTTCATGGATCCAACCACTAGTACCTTTTTGTTTTAAAATGAAAATAAAGCCATGTTTAATTACCTTTCTGTCAGATTGGTATCGCTTGTTAAACAAATTTGATGTCATTTCAAATTGGCAATTTTTGGCGCCAACATTATTCGGGTGTATTTGTATTCTCGTTTGGATCCACTGGACGCAAACCTGTCAAAATTGGAAATGGTATTTGTCACGTATGAACATGTTGACGACTCAATATGCGACTAATTTAGATCCAATTATTCAACTTGATTTAGCCATCTTTAAAAGTATTATTAAATTAATGTGCCTTTGTGATGCACGTTATCATTTTTTATATGGTGGTAACAATAAATACAAAATGTCGGACTAGAATTTTATCATTTTAGTTATTATGCTGAAAACAAAAACAAAGCAATAGTATGATTTGTATAAAATTAGCCCACGAGCAAAATTAATAACATCATATACATTTTAACATTGTAATCACAAGATTGTTATATACCTGCTAGTCTATCCGGGAAGTCTACACCATAATGAAAGAGGATGATAAAAATGATAATGATTATCATGACCATGATCGCTGGCAATTCTAACTTATTTTACCATCATCTTAATGAAGATACCCAACATATCTACCCCTCATTACATCATTCATATTGGTAATTAAACACATAATTATATCACCAGTACAAAAATATTCCGATAAATCACTAACAAACAATCTTAAATACATGCGGTTTGGTACAGGTAGCTTAAGTTACTACACACAATAAATACTGTATATTTGTTTCTATTTCAATAAGAGAACGACATGATGGGCGATGATAATGCATGCCTGTATTCAATGCGTACTTTTGTAAGCAAGAATACGTGTATTGGGAAAGAGAGGTCTCCTAGATGAATTGATATGTTATTATTAGTCTAGAGTGTCTAACTGGCGGGGGACGGTAGTTCAGTTTCGCAAAATGACAAAAAACTATTGGGAAATCTTCAAGTTGTCAATCATCAACATCACCATCATATCATGGACACAATTTATTGTACATGATACAAAATAACATACGGGTGGAATGCATAACAAATATATAAAATTAGATGTTCTATTAAATTTTGTGCACAGACAAGTGTGTGTATGTGGGTCGTTTGTGTAGAGGTGTGTATGTGTGTCGAGTGTGTGCTTATGTATTTGGTATGTGGGTGTGCATGTGGTACATGGTGTACTGTGTTTATGTGAGGTACGTGTATGTATGTGTGTGAATGCGTTGATGTATACGTAGGGTGTATGTGTATGCACTCACAAGAGATACATTCTGAGTGTATTTTCAAGTAAAAAGACATTCGACTGTATTTTACATTGGGGTGTATTTTTTTAATTGTTGATTGTTGGAGTATTTTACTAGAGTTACTATGTTACGAATGGTCCTATAACGGAATAAACTGTATCTAGTATTGAGGTTATGCCGGTAAAAGAGTAGAAAGAGGATTTTTCTAGTTTAGTAAATAATAGCCTGCGGCGCATCCTTGGCTAGAAAAGTGAGGAAAACTAGAAAAAAATGCAAAACCTGAAAAAGTAAAAAAATGTCTAAACGAGAGCATCAAGGGAGGATGTGGCTTAATCCAGATTTGTGGTGTTGAGTTTTACAATGAAGTGAAACCACTTCTAGGTAGGCCTTACAAGCAACAAATGGCATTGTAAGGATAATTCCCATATCCTATCGTCCCTTAACTGCATTTTTCCACCTTTTCAAAAAACCCGGAGCGGACCCATTGTTTTTAGGGAGAAATTGCCCCTAGATTAACAATAATGGCTATAAACCTTTTTTGCGGTGATCGTCAGGTATGTAGTCCTTTCCGAAAAGGATGTTAGGGATAATAGGCATATAGCCAGTGAAATTTGTCCATTGGTTAAGGGCCCAAACAAAAATCAAGTTTGTTTCCCAGTAGGTAGTCCAAAAACCTAAATGTTAAATTGCAATTTTCATTTAATTAAAAAAAAACTAAATTGAAAAGGGTTTCCCCAGAAAATTGCTCAAATTGGCTAAAAGGGCCAGTCAAGACAGTTGCAAATCATACTTGATTGTCCAATTATTATTTATAAAACAAAAATATTGATTTTGGATCACTTGGAAATCTTATCATTCTGTTTTGTCTAAAAAATGCAAATCTCCTCAGTAAATAAAAAGAACCAACAACAAAATATGGTAAAATGGCTCCACATTAAATGTATGTGGCCTATACTGGAACAAACTTGAACCCTGCCGGAGCCACGACTCCATAACCCCAACCATCACCCCAACCCATTGGATCCTGTATCCATCATTCCACCTGACTACCCCCCCCCACCCTCACCAACAACTCCTCCACCACCCAGGAATACTGACTTTGTCTTAGTCACCACTGGGTTTCATTACTTCCATCAACCATGGCATGCAAAACGCTACAAGCTAATTAATATAGGTTTAAAAAAAAATTTAACACTTTTATTGCTGTCAAGTGTATCTCAGGGCATTAAAAGAACAGTAATTTAGATGAAACATTGAGAATAGGAAGGCTTGTGTTATGGCCCAGGCCAGGGAGATTAGTACAGAAATTACTTAAAGTACACATAACTGCTGTTTTCTCACTTTATTACAACTTTGAAGAACATTAACTTTCTCTTCCATTTGACATCTTCTCCAATTTTTCTTTTTTTATTTAATGATGAAATTTCAACTCAGATGGTCCGGGCATATTATGGTCAGAATGGTCAGAGTTTATTAAACCCTGATCTATGTTATGAAGCTAAATTACATTTGTATAGTCATTCGCCCTTCCTGTCAGCGCACCAATTACTACCATCACCATTTTTTTTTAGGAAAACTTTCCCACCTGTCAACCACAGATTCATGAAAAAGTATTATTCACTGAGCCGTCAACTGAAGTACTTATAAAATTTTGTCATAAACAGAATCTCCTGCAACTTTTGGTCTTTGGTTTTTTTTTCATTTTGGCTCTCTTAATAAACCTGTAACCGGGGGGGGGGGGCAATTTGAGTTGAGCCCAAAAAAATAGGGTTCTCCGAAACGCGGTTTTCAGAAAAATTTCAGAACTAAATACTGCTGCGATCTCCCTCTATTTCTAGGCTACTTTTGTGAGGATTTTGAAGAAAATTTGGTAGAAAATGGCTTGTTGGACATGGAAAGTATGGTCTCTGGAAATGAAATTGTTCTAAAATGGGAGTCACTGGAACTGAAAAAGAGCCTGAAAATGAGGGAATTATAGGCGGTACATAACCATACTTCTCCCTGTGACAACCATACTTCCTCCCAAGTTGAGGAACCCCTCCCCACTGTACATTTAATTGTTTTGCTGTCATAACCCACATTTTTAATTTGTAGTACCTACATTTTGTTTACCATTAACCTTAATTTCCTTCACACACACACACAACACATGCATCACACACACAAATGCATCACTAGTCCAACAAAACCCCCCCCAATAGTTCATAAACATGATGAAGTGGCATTCAAAGGAGACAAGAATCATATTTAGTTGTCATATCAAAGAAAACTTTCTAAATTTAAGAGGTACATACTCCATTGGACAAAATCATATGTTATTGCACTCCTGTACCTACCTAGTGTAAAGTTACTAGGGCATTGCTATATATTAAGAACTGGTGTGGCGGGTCGGAGTGACCCTGGCTATCTATACCAAAACAAACAAACAAACAAACATCCAGGCCAACACCCTTACCTTGACAGTTACTGACCTTGATGTCCAAAATGGTTCCCTGTTCTTGGTAGAGAACCCTACTACAATGCCAATGCAAGAGGTGTCACACAACACATTGAACCAAGAGTATTGACTAGTCTAACAAGATGTGTTACATTGTTACTAAGTGTAACACTTTCTGTGCCTTTCTTGATAGTTATGCCCTTTTTCTTTGGCGTGTTTAATGTATTCCAAGGGGGTGAGTGTTTTGGGCCCTATAGACCTTTTGCTCGGCTCCTCCATATCACTGTTTGGTTTTCATAATGTGTCGTAATTGGAAATAAAGTTCAATGAAAATATGAGCTATCACCCAAGCCATCGTTTAGACTTAACTTCGTAAGCCAAAAAAGATAGCTTTG
Organism: Ophioderma brevispina; assembly: GCA_023653785.1. Classification (NCBI taxonomy): domain Eukaryota; kingdom Metazoa; phylum Echinodermata; class Ophiuroidea; order Amphilepidida; family Ophiodermatidae; genus Ophioderma; species Ophioderma brevispina. The sequence goes on along the minus strand of JAMKCH010043881.1, from coordinate 55,472 downwards.
TAGGTTAAACTTTAACTTTACTTATATTATGAACTAAATCCCTATATGCTTTAGTTTGGTTTTAGTTAGGACAAAATTCACTTAGGTATGTATATAGTATGTAGCATATGTGTGTATGTATTTACACACATACGTTATGGGTGCACGTGTGTCATTGCATGAGTAGTGATGTGGTATGTATGGTATGTATGTATGTATGTGCTTGTGTTCCTAACATCTATCTTTATTTTCCTTTATTTATACAGACTCAAGTTTGTATCTTTTTGTGTGGGGAGATATACTCGGATATTCACTCACAACGTAGCGTGTGGCATGTTATATCCCGATTCCGATAAACATTTTTCGATGTTTCGCTTGTTAGAAAAATATAGTCGTGCAGTTTAGAAAAAGACGGTTCCATAATAACGACAAATGCACAATGCTTAATTGAAAAAAAAAAGGACATGATAAAAAATCACATTAGATTCTGACAGCGAGGAAGGACGCTACTGTCTATTAATGTCTATTTATATCTCTTTTGTAAGTGTTCCTGAATTCACCGTTTAACTCCGCAAGGCAATACACGCGTAGTAGTCCTCAGGCGAATTTAAATGGCAAAGGCACCACGTCGCGAAGAAATGCAAATCTACCCCTTCCTGACCATTCCCATTGATACTCATTAATATGGATATAGAACGTGTTTGTGATCAATTTCAACAGACTTTACTTAAGTACAATAAATTAATATTGTATATGGACTTATTTCAACTGAAAAGTCAATGACGTCCTTAGACATTTTAAAATGTATGGTGTCTTCAAAATATAATAATCTATATTATACGTCATGTATTAACATGGGTTAAGTCATGTTTACACGGGGTTAAGGTACAGGGTAAATACACGACTGTCTATTATTTTCTTAGCTGCACTATAACGCTATCATGTACTGATCTGTTCAAAAAATGCAAGGTGCCCATTTCAATTTGATTTATTCTAATGTATCATCAGTTTACAAAGCTCCTTGTACCACGATTGCTGCATTAAACAGTGTGCATTACAAAACACACTGGCACTCGTTTGAAAACACGAGGCTTATCTCTCGTATACTGTATATCGTTATTGCATTCGACACAGACCTGGTTTAAGATTGGTCCGATTGACTAAATGATTCGGCACACTGTTCTATTGGTAATAAAATTACTCTGCAATCTGCAGAGGTATTCTAAGGGATTCAGTTATAATTGCGTGCGTGTTTTGTTGTACACTCTAAGTGTAAATAATAGAGAGTATATCGAATTTGCAAGCTACATTACTATAATGCGGTGGTGAGGAAAACACATCAATAACGAATTGTTGATAATGATTATCAAAAATGTGTGAATTATATGTTGTCAAAATTCATCCGTCCCGCATGATTTATTATTGTATTACCTTCTAAAATTGACACAGCATTCTGGAATCCATATAAGAAGTGATAATGAACACAATGTGAACATTTGTTAAGCTTAAAATCTGGGACGATTATCCAAATATACTGATGATCGATCAAGATAAAATATATTTCTCATATTTATGCGACATCAAAAGATGCTTACGATAACCCCAAAAGCATATGTATTTCTATGCCTATAATTACCGGGCACGCATAATTCAAATGGCAAGCAATAAAGCAAAGCCCCCCCTAAAAAACCTATGAGATTTCTATAATTATATATATTAATTGTATCAGTACGTGTATGTTTAAAGAAACTATCACTCCAGTGATCCACCCAAAAGCCAAACCCTCTATTTGCAAGAATACTATAACTGAAGGATAAGCCTGTATTCTCAAGAGTTATTCTTTTAACGTGAAAATTGGCAGAAGAAATAGAGACAAGAAACAGCGTATTCAACTTCAAATATAGATATTAATCTCTACGTGTTGTAGTAAGTGCTAGTACGGATAGTATGACTACAATATCAGATTTTGTCCTTATTTATAGGTTGCTTTTGGTCTTATAACTTGCAGGGTATAGGACAGAAAGCACGATAATGGGACCAGAAACCTACCACAAGGGGGGAAAAAATAATTTCTTATTATGTGCTAATGTTAACTAGTTTAACTTTTCCATAGGCACCCCTACTTTCAATTTAAGGTGAAAAAATATAACTTTTTCTGTTTAATTATTTCCACGAAACGATATTGTTTGAGAATACCCATTGGAGTATATAGGAAACGTGTAACATTTTTTAAAATTAGAACAAAGTATTGCAGATTGATCTACTATGGCTTGTAATACTACAAATAGCAGCAAGGTTTTACCATGGTAAAATCATAATGTAATATATTACCAATTCTATAAAACACAACATAACAATACTGCCAATGTGACATGTCAAGGACGGATACATGCGAAATGAATTGTAACATTAGCAATCCTCGCCCTTGTGTAACTTTTAACCAATTATCTATCGTAGCCACGGTGAAAACTGCCATATTTTGGTATCTGCTATAAGATGCACAATATATATAACATTAGCACCATTGCCATCAAAAGAATAATAACTTAGCAGGGCCTCCATCCAAATTTTGTCACGATTAAACAACTTCCGTCAAATAATTTAGTAACGTTGGCGGTTAATACGACGATCGACATTGGATAGCGCCACCAGCGCTCGCGCTAGGGATTTTTACTTGTGCAGCAATTTTTGCAACAGCTCGTGCTTTGATCATATTGATAGTGCAAACGTATGGGGAAAAATTGTTACACAATCTTAAAATTGCATAGCAATGGCAAGAAAATGTGTAGCAAACTGCTATTCTAAACAAGCTATCGCGAGCCCTGGCGCCATACATGTACCCACTGTGACAACATCGTGCACGCGTAATCTATACGTAACAGTTCCAACTCTGTTTATCTTATTCCGGACACCCGTCGGGACGTCGCTCATCAGGATATGCGAGTTGGCCGGATATGCGATTGATGCTCAAACACAGGCTAGCTAAAGTGAAGTCAGTGGGGATTAAGTGGTGACAAGTATTTATACATTGCTATAACAAACTGTAACGAATGTGAGTGTTATGAATGATATTAAATGGAAATAGTGAGAAATAAAACAGAATTATACCAACATTGTTTTTGCATCTTTATTTCAATTATTGCTATATCTAATTGGATGATCTAAAGTTCCAGGATCTATCGTCTGTCAAATTCATCACTGGTCTGAATGGCGATATCCATCCATTGCCTATTAATAGCGGCCCCGCGGTTTTATGTCAAAACCGGCGGACATTTACACGGCATCATAACAGTTCCAGGACCATACAGGAAACAGATTTTAAATCATGAAATAAGGATCTCAATCCCTGTTAAACCTTAAAAAACAAGAACTTCCATCATACAGTCGTGTTACGAAAGCTGCAAAGATGTGCAAATTTGGAAGCTGGGAATAGCCGATCAAGTATGAAGCTAAATGACTTCCGGGTGTGGACACTCCCTGGTTTGGAAAGGTGTTTCTAGATGATATGAGTCTGCAATAATAATTTTAATTAAAAATTGTTTGGTTTGAAAAAAGTCTGTTACGTGTTATTATTTCCTTTTTTTAATTATCAGTTTTCGATTTTATTGATGCTCATATCGGTCCATTACAAGGTGGCTAGATGGCACAATCAAGTGTTTGTCATGGTGTTTTGTACGGTTAAATTGACCGCGTAGAAATATGTGCCATGGGCCCGTGTGTCGGGACGCTGAAAAGTTTTTGATTGCGCATTTTTATCACGGTCATGATGGCACAGCATGATTTTTGAGGGTTGTGTCCGATTGGCCTGGTTGTAGCGAGAACTGCCCCAGAAACGAACCAATAAAAGGATTGTGGGAAGCCCATTTAGTATTCCATGGTAGTCATTATAGAGTGAGAGTTATAGTATACAAGTTAACGGAAAAAAATAGGTGGGTAACGAAAAAAATAGAAAAAATACACCATGCAGGACGCAATCGGCCGCCAGCCGCCGGCCGGATAATAGAAGGACCCGGATAAATGGTGGCCGGTTAAACGAGGTTGGACGGTATGTGTATCATGCATCGTGAATTACAACAAGCCAATTACATTGATGTCTACACACACGCTTCAGGTTTCATGACCCATAGACTGCACCATTCTGTGCTATTGTTACTTGTAATATTGATTGACGGAATGATGAGGTTACCAGATTATAAAAAAAGTAAAAATATCTTATTCATTCGCACTGCCGGTACATGACTGACCACCAGCCATGATGGAAATGAATAGATGTTGATAGATCTAGGGATGGGTGTTTGTTCCCGCGAGAGATTTGAAAAAATTGCTATTGTATTGCAAATATTGACGGAGGTAACAATATCAAAAATAATTTGTTATTTCTTATTTATGCATACCATATTCATATTTTTATGTTTTAAGTTATCCAAATTGATTGTACCTTTACAGAAAACAATAAAGGCAAATGATAAACTTATGAAAGTTATTCCCACGTGGCTAATAAATATTGCTATTGTTTACCTGGCGTACCTGAGGAGACAGTAACAATAGCTCTGTCTGTTTGTCGCCCGCAGAAAACAATGGTAGACTTTTCGCCCCAAAAAAATCAGGACCAATCGTATTAAACATTATAGTATAAAACAATAATGGATTCCTTTAAAATATGCTTGAGAAATTTTTAGAAACGTCATTTTTGAATGGTAGATTTTTTCAGTCAAATTGCAACTATTGAAGTAATGTTTATGAAAAATGTCAAAGGTTTGAGAACCCATTTCAAAAGTATCTTCACTATATGTATACATGTATATAAACATTATTAACACAGTTAAAATAGGGAATTCAGTAAGTTAGTAAAAATGATGTGACATAAGAAAAAAATTGCTACATGTTATGGTACCCATATGTGCTTTCGTCATTAGGATACCTAAATGTATACTTGTTATACAGATTATGCAAAAATTGATTTTTGGATGATTTTCTGATAAAGCAAATCACTAATAGCGCCTTTTATTTGTGAATGTGTGTTATGTGCCTATTTACGTATGTTTGTAGGTCTATCAATAGGATCACGTACCTTCTATACCTGATACTTATGAAATGTACGTGTGTTATAGACGGGGGAATTTGGTTTGGGTTGGTGGCCTTCAAAATAATTGCAACAAAAGGTTTTATGGTATAGTATTTGATATCAGAAATAACAGTAAAAATCTAAGAAAATCTCGACAATGAAAAGTGGAAAAATAAGCGGAAAGTTTGTACAGGGGTAAAAATTTAAAGTACTCAAATCGTTTTGAAACATACATACCATTTTATTCAGCTATTAAGCACCGTGGCTATGCTTTAAAAGGGTATAGTTTTCCCTATCTTAAACTTATAGTTCTGGTACAATAGTCCAGGCTACACATTCATTGAAACTATGAGCACCCTGTTTTAATTAGATATGGTTTTCAATGGTTCTAGACCAGTTTTTATGCCGAATCTGAATCCGATGGGTGCTTGACGAGAAACCTTGAGCATTTTTGTAGAGACGCAAAAAATCAAAATGGCCACCAAAACACAAAACATTAATTTCTTGTTCACTCAAATATTGCAATTTTGAAGCCTGTCTCATTAAAACATTCATTGTGACCAATTAACATTATGATTTTGAGGTTGCATTTGTGGCGCTTATTTTCATAAATGCGACTGCCTATTAGACCTGATACGTGCGCGCGTGCGTACCTGACAACCTCTACATGTACTTCCATGTATATATATTACTGTGTATATTTTCTTTCTTTCTGTCTATGTCTTTCTGTCTGTCGAAGGGGGCTAACCCTGTCTATCTATTTACCTACCTATCTGTCATTCTAGCAAGCTAACAACAACAACAACCACACACTAAACCCTACTAACATGGAGGTCGAGTTATTCTATCAGTTTAACCTTGGCTCCTGGCATCAGGTAACAAACGAACACGGCTAAGTGGATATACAACACTGTCTCCACTAGCTTCCACTGCATATTTCTGCACGTAGGGCCTTTATATAAATACGACATATTGGTATAGGCAACTACGACAATAACCTCCTTTAAAACAGTCCTCATTAAGCTTCATTTTCATATTACAATTAATAGACACATTAATATACCGTACATACATCATTGCGTTGTGGTAAAATTGATAATAGCCAATTAAATAATAATCATATTCATTTATGTGCGCGCCAAATTAACGGCATTGTCTTGTGCGGTATTTTAGTAGGAGTATCAGAAAAGTAGTGGTGATAGCAATTTCTCATTATTTCCACGTATTAGCAAAATGAAACTGGTAGCTGAAATAAAGCTACAAGATTAATACTGTTTCTCATGTTGTGTTCTTGAATTTTGCTCACATGGTATTATAGAAATAACATGCAAGGTTACTCCTTGCTATAGTACAAGCAAGAGTTCAGACTACAATTGTATAATTGATGATTCATCAATACTATTCAATAAAAACATTTTTCACTGTTTCTATGATTAATTACGTTATTGTTGTGCTCTTTTTAATAAGAAAGCAGGTCCATACACGAATCTGACCCTATAATATTTAGGTACGCGCGATATACAATGTCAGCTGCGGCAGGATGTATAGCCATCCGTACGCTGCTATTTGAATCTCGCTTGTCATCTACTGAAGACGGATGGATGATATGACAGGTCATCCACGGTCACTACAACTACTAGCCTTTTACCTGGTGAATAATCTTCGGCAAACTGACGGGAATTCACGTGAGATTTGAGTTAATGGTTTACATATGAACAAATACTAATTAAATGCAAGTTTCTGTTCCATTCAATCACATACGTATACCTGTATAATATTACATTGTTCATGGATTCGTGTAATTAAATAAAGGGAAGTTCAATCCTACTAAATACCGAAAGCTTAAATTTTAAATCGTTAGTTTTATATCGTCATCGTATATTGGTTATTTTAGAATTTGTTTTTGCCTTTATAATTATCTAATAATTTTAAGTATTTCTTTATTACTTATGGAGGGCGATGCCCAAAATATTGTCGACACTATACGGCATTTTTCCACTTACATTTTAATTTATACTTCCTAAGAATCTACGCAATTATTTTTAGAAGCAGATATTACTTAGAGGTAAAATTGTATATTGTCGGTTCTTTCATATGACAAACCTTACAATACACTCGGGGCTGTTTTTGTTTGTCACGTCTGTCCTTTACTATGAGTATGGGTGCAGAATACGATCGACCTTTTGAATACAATGCTTGTGGGTACGAGTGTAGGGTCACTTATGTTTTCTGTAAAGGGGTGCATCATTTGTATGCCTTACATTCCGTTGAATTTTCTATCCAGTATATGATGTCGTATATAGAAAAAGCTTGTGCTTATAGCTGAGTCTTCAACAATTAAAAAATATTACATTATAAACACTATTTCTTGCCTATAGAATCGTGATCTAAGACGTGAAGAAATGAGGCGTATCTACAAGTCTGAAATGGTTTGCCAGAAAACACTAAAATAAGGTAGTTTCAAAGAAACTGCGAAGACAGTTTCAAATTGGCTTCGAAGAACACACGTCTTAATGAAGTGCCTATAATTTAAGTGAAGCCGTGGCATACTTTAGACATGCGACTTGATGTATAGGCCTATCATGGACACGTCACTTATATTAAAACCGTTGGGTTTATATTTAGTTTATATTGTAAAATTGATAAATTAAAAAAATGTGTGATTATGTATACAGCGCTTACTTTGTTGTAGCGCTTGAGGCAATTGATATGTCTTCATTAAATCAGAGAAGATGTAAGGAATAAATGTATTACTGAAGACATTTCTTATTCCATAAAACAAGGCACATTCGTGGCACATTTTAGTGTATATAGCAAGCAGGGGTGGCTGCTTCGGCACGAAGGAAAATGGTGCATGGTACACCTCAAATTGCTTTGAACCAGAATCACTTCCTGATTAATTATTGGCCTTGTACATAATTGATCTCGCCCCACTGGGGCAATGACTATAACCGCGCCCATATCAAGTCTAACTAATTGTGACTGTTGTGATAACGGCAACATGGGTTTTCTACTCCCAAACCACGTGGGGTTGATTCAACATATTGTCGGTGTTCAATTAGACACGCGTAACCAAATTTTCAGAAATGATTATTGTGTGCTGGTACGACTGACGGCAGCTGTTATACTATACTGGTAGTCATGATAGTGCAGCAATATATGATGCTGGATTAACAGGCTATATGCTGGCTTGATAATATTGGAAAAGACGAGTAAATCTATAACCACCGACGAAAAATGATTGAGTTATCATCGAGTTCACATCATCAAATGTGAAGGCCATACGGAGACATGTCATGCATATTTGGTTTATATAATTGTTTTCAAATTGTATAGTTTCATATTCATGATAGTAATACTAATAATATAATGCAACGAGAGATTTTAAAGCATTCATATATTGTGTCATAATGTAGTTTCATAGATTAGACAATAGATTTCTTACATTGTATTTGGCTGCAAGTATGTCTAAAAATGGAAACAAGATGATTTTGATTTGCTTTGCTTTGCTTTTATTTCAATATAAAACATGCGATGAATTTTGCTCGAATACGAAATTACAAATTCAGCATTTTTGTACCAAAGGAAAATATCTCAGCTTTTTTATATAATCCTTTCAGATGGGGATATTTTTAATGGAAAGTACTAATTATTGTGTAGCTGTTTTTCCATCTCGAAAAGTGTTTTTAATCTACTATTTGAATAACTTACACGTTCAACAAGTGTTTAGAAGAAAATAAAACACCTTTCCAAATAACATCTTTCTATATATGTTAATAGGTCAAACATTTTATATCTATAGTTGGAAATCTAAACATGCTTAGATACTGCATGGTAGGTGGAACTACGTGTTTATATTTGACATGTTTAATCCTAAACACTATACCTTACAACAGATTCCTAAACAATGTCTGTACAGTTTCGTATTTTGCCATCAACTGCTAAAACATAAAAGGAAATTAGACCAGTGGTACAACAAAATTCATTGGTCAATTATAGAACATATTGCCGGTTACGACTCGCGCTGTAAAATCCGTCAAACAATCTAAAAATATGGACATACTACCCAGAGTAGAATGAATATTTTGTCCGATTCTTTGCATTAAGGTTTATCTTGTGCGATGGTGATGATGATACAAGTACATCTCAAGATCAAAACGGATACACGCAAATAAATTGACGTAATTAAATACCAGTCGTTCAAGTCTGCAGTAAATATTTATACCATCACGCCAGCTGCTCGGTGTAATCAACGAAGCTATGTAGCACAAATTTGATAACACAAAATCATGATACGGTTGTGGGTGTTGTATTAAATGTCACCTGAACTTTCAAAAGCAACATTCCATTTGCCATGATCAGCTATAGCTGCTAGCGTTTTTTATCCGATCGGGTGGACAGGTTGACCTTGCCACTAAGGAAAACTACGCCAAACACGCCTGATAATCAATTTGCACACCAGACTCAACGCTGAGTTGGCTGCCTTGCTGGCTCCGCCTCCTTCGCTTGAAGCCTGTTACTGCTTGCTCTTCTTTATCATTCAAAAATCACTGAACGAGCGCAAAAGTAGTGTTTCATAGATAACAGATTTGATTAAAGCTGCTTTCGTCAATCGCTTAAAAACTATGGACTTACACCACGGCTTGGTTTTTCTAATTATGGCGATAAATTGCGACAAGTGTATATGGCGTGCTTTTACATTCCAGTGACCACTGGGTCATTTTTGTTCCCGAAGGGCAGCAGAAGAGTTATTAAAACACATCAGAATGGACCTTCAAAATGAATTTTGAGGTTAAATGGAATTTATTATTTTCTAAAGGATTCAACCTCGTTTTTTTCCAAAAGTCTGGTGCTTTTTAGGTATATGTGAAAATGAATTGCAATGGAAATCAATCACTTTGAAAGAAATTCAAACGTGTAGGCAGAATCTCGGACCACCAAACTCGTGTCACAAATTAATAAGGTTAATAAGCCGACAACAAAATTTAACATTCAAATGTTGACTCTTTTGAAAAATATTACCAGATTCAAGTTTGTCCACATATTAGGCTATGGGCTATTGTTTCTGCAATTATAAATCCAAATTTTCGTTTCTGTAATGCACTGTACAAAATGGTATCGTAACTGACGCGTTTGCATTTTGCTTTTTTTTCTTATGTCTTAGTAGAAACATACACAAAGGGGAAATGTTTAAAAGTTAAAGACACTATCAGTGATTTGGAAAATATTTGAAATTTGCAGGAAAGCTTCAAAGTGAAGGATAAGTCTGTTAGAATTCTCAATACCTTTCCAGCTGTAGATTGACAGAAAAGAAAGAAAACGGCAGTGTTCCAAGATACGATTCTCCATTCAATTACGTGTTGTAGTAAGGTCCGTTGGACAGTACGACTAAAATCTCGCTTCTGTCCTTATTATGATGCTTCTGGTCTTATCATTTGAGGGTATGTTAGGATACCTGTACTTGTGCATACATGCAAAAATCTGATTTTGATGATTTTTTTCTGATTTTCGGATTTAGCAATATCACTGATAGTGGGTTTAAGTACGCCGTCAAACAACTTTACCATGCCCTTCAAAAACAGTATTTTCTCTGGTTGCATTTGGCGAGTTGTAGTGAGATGCTATATTACGGATTTTCCATACCAGAAGACACAAAGATAAAGATAAGACATCTTAAAGGTGGTCCGATTTAAGTATATGAAATTTTCATCTTGATAGAATGGTCTTCACCCAAAAACCCGAATCTGTAAAGTTTCGCGCCGATATTTCAATCCGTTTTGATGTGACAGCTTGAAACGTAATTTTGTGTGAGCCCCATAGAGTACTGTGTAAAACTAATATTGGTCGACCAAAATGGAGTACACTTTCGCTCATAACTCCCAAACCAAACATCATTTAGCCCTTAGATTTCACAGGGTAAATGAGAAAAATAGTAGCTTTCTTCTGATACCAACATTTCGACCACTTCGGTAAAATCTGGGCTTCTGGGGACGAGGCTATTAGCGATCGGGCCATGGACCTTTAAAAGTGGGTCTTAAAGGTGCAACGAGAGATTTTGAGTCATCCTTATATTGTGTCATTTGTACTTATTTCATATAGATTAGACCCTCAATATTACCTTGTACTTGGCTGCAGAAATGCCTTGAAAGTGAAAACAAACGGTGCTTTTTATTTGCTCATATTTCAATATAAAACATAGGCTGAATTTAGTATTTGCTCCTATACGAAATTAGAACTTACACATTTTTTGAACCGAAGAAATATTTCTCAGCTTAGTCCTTTCAGGTGGGGGTATTTTTGATGGAAAGCTTTACATCAATGCAAAATCAGAATTTTCAATATTTTTGGGACACCGTGATATGTGAAATCTTTCGTTTCGCCTTTAACTAGTCTCAAAAGGCATTTCTTATCAAACTAAGGTGCCATACCTGACGACATCTCCTAATATTAACATTATATTATATTACAATTGTATAGATAAAACACATACACTAAAGTATAATTGTATTTGAACCATATTAAATTAACATATTTATGATCTTTCTTCAAAAGCATCTTTAACAAATCTGGTTACAGCAGAAAATATGTCATAGTCAGAAGCACTTATGATGTAATTGAAAATCTGATTTTCATAAAACAAATTAAGATTAGCAATATCACTAAGTGAAGAAAATAATTTATCACGATGACATGTATGTAATTTACAAATCATAATCAAGTGAAAACCACAATCACAAAATTGACAGAAGTTTTTTCAACAGGTAATTTTGGCGAAAAATAACATCCTTTTTCAATCATGAGAGTGTGCGCACTTATTCTTAACTTATTAATACGGCATAATTTTCTAAAGTAAATTCCTTTTTTTAAAAGGGCATAAGTTCTCAATTTACCTTGAGGCAATCTAATAATATCTAACCATAGTGTATTATAAATATTCCTAAGACCACTAGTGACAATGTTAGAAATAGTTGTTGCGGTTGCAAGATTAGGTCTATCCCAAATGTCACGTCTATTTATTAAAGATAGCAATTGTTTCATAATGAGTGCATTAACAACAATGGAACTGCTTGCTACCTTTATAGCATAAATCATTTAGCTTCCACCAATATTTAATTTGACACACCCACAGGCCCAACTATAGAAATGTTATGTACTATGAAGGTTTTTGTGCTGATTTGTATTCCATGGGTGTCCTGGAGTAAATATAGCTTGGTTACCCAAGAGGCACCTGTGGGCAACTCTTATAATTTGATTCCATATGGCCGCCAGCCGCCAGCCGCCATCTTGAAAATTTGACTTTTGAACCCTAAATTAATGTGTCACTTTTTTGGGTTTTCAAGTACGTAGAAACCATTTCTGGGATTGTTGCTGCAATTAAAGGTCGGGATCAGGTCAAATCCAATATTTAATTACCAGGGTGAGCATGGGAATTAAGATGGGGGTAACTACATAATTCAGCCATTAAAACACTTTCGGTGGACGTTTCATATAGAAATCCTACTGATGCAAATGAGGTATTGCATTCATTCCGTCTTGCACTACTGCACAACGTCATACAGCGCATGACGGAATAAATTATAATGCCCAAGTTGCATCCATGGGACTTCTATATGAAACGTCTACCAGACTTTCGATGAACGCCTATAAAATGAGTTTACAAATTTTAAGACGTAAAATTTCACATGCTTGACACATAATTTAACAAAATTATTGTCATTAAGATATTTAAGTAGATATGGAGACCAAACCTCGGAAAATAAGTGTATTAAACCATTTTAAAATACATTTATCTTTGCAAATCATATAAGCTATTTCTTAATTTTGAAAAAAAAACTGAGAAGCTTTCTCTTTTAATTTAATCATGGCTTTGGAAAAAGACCCAGAAGGAACAAAAATAAAACCAAGATAGCAATATTCGTTAGTTATCTCTAAAATAGAATACTAAAGTGAAAAGATATGTGTTACTTTACTAAATATCATAATTTTAGTTTTACCAATGTTAACTGATAACTTCCACTTTTCACAATAATCTTGTAAACTAATTCAGGGCAGTTTGAACACACCATGCACTCTCAGACATAACTAAATCATCTACATATAACAGACATTGAAGAGGATAATTATATTTAACTGTACTGGATCACATGTGTTATTAAAAATGGATGGCAAATCATTAGCTAAGCAAAACACTGAAAAAAGAATGGACTTAAACTGCAGCCTTGTTTAACTCCAACTTTTGAATCAAAATTATCAGTTAAACTAAAGAAAACTGTTTTATACATGTCATATACTATACGAATCATATTCTCATTTAACCATTATTGAATAATTTATCAAGTGTATTTCTCCAAATTGTGTCAAAAGCAGATAAAAATCAATAGAACACACATACAAGTATGATTATTACGATTTAAGTATTTGCAAAACGAAAATGTGATCTGACGCGCATGATTTCTTCTTTAAATCTATTTATTCATTTTTGGTTTATTTCTTTATATTAGCAAAAGTAACAAGTCTATAAATTACTTTCAACTGCAATGCCTCTGTAATTTTTAGGAATATGTTTATCACTCTTATTTTGAAAAACCGTCAGTGTACTTAATCTCCAAGCAGTTGGAAATGAGCCTTTTATATATACAATTTAAAAGTTTTGTCAAAGCTGGTGCCAAACTGCATGTGAATGCCACATTTTAATATTTCTCTTCTCACACCATCAATTCCAGGTGCTTTATTTCTCTTCAAATATTGAGCAGCTTTGATTATTACATGTAATAATTTTGGTCTAACTTATGTACATTAAATGTGACAATTGTCCAAAAATTATTAATCATTGTACTAATATTCGTATCTGAATGATGCAAGATGAAGAAATGGTCCCACCACTCCCATGGACTAATGCGATTTTTAAAGACGACTTGCATTCCTTGTCATATAAATCATTGTAAATATCCCAGAAAACTTTAGGGACGCCCATGGCGGACACATCTTCCATCATTTGAAAAAAGATTATTCCTGAAAGTTAATTTTTTACTGTTGGGTTGTTTCTTACGCTGCTGTTTTAATGATTAATAAAGATGAACTAACAATAAATTTGAAGAGTCACGTTTAATACATCTTTCAAGATATTTCAGTTGATTTGATAGTGAATTGCAGTCTTTATCATACCATTTTACGATAAAACAGATAATCAGTCCCTGCTCTCTCTTACAAGTTAACTTTATCAAATCATTGAAATTTTCTACCATTGCTTTCCGAAGAGTTACCAAAAACCTGTATTAAAATGTATTAATCTTATCAACAATATCATATTGTGAGAGCATTACTCCATAATGAATCATATAATTAAAACACCATGTGGTAACTAACTCCCTTAGAAAATTATCATAATCATGACAATCTTTGTTGATGGAGAAATGCGTTTTGATAGAACATGAAATCATATTAGTGTATAGAATACGGAATCAGCTAGTTCATGAAACTTGAAATGTTTAATTATTATCTAAACAAGACCAACCGCATAATAAATAATCAATGTTAGTTATCTGAATTCAACGAAATGCAAAAACGCTGTAGGAGTGGGTTGTGAACACTATAATGCCAATGAAATCTCATTGCCAATGGCGCAGTCCAGCAATTTGCATTCCTACTGTATTTAGAAAATACACCTCCTGGTTTTTGGGTATGATTTATGATACCATCAATTCGTGGTAGTGTACATGAACTGCGTTCTTGGTGGATGAGCATGTAGGCCAATAGTTAATTTGTCAATAGGCTGTTTTATACACGGTCCAAGTTGTTAAACAACTGCTTCAGCTATTCTGTTTTTACCGTTCTGTAGGCGGCCCGTAATTGGACAGCTGCTTAAAACTTTATACCTTTTAAGTGGATCATGAAATTTAAAAGTGCACTACCCGAACCCGGTCTCGACCTCAGCACACACCGCTCAACCCATCAAATGCGAGATTCAAACATTAAATGAAGACCTCTATTTTTAATTCACCTGCGAATGTTTTACTTGCCTGAAAATGTTTTGATAAGAACCAATCTGTGGCTTCTTAAAGGCGGATTCGTGATTATATCACTTTCTGGTCTGTTTATGGTTCACTACATATCCTTGAAAAGGATTAGGGTACTTCCAAAAATTTCGGTTGATTCCGTGCATTTTGTTAAACACTTTATGATTAAAAAAATGATTATACCAAAATATCCCGCTAACCAATGCGCTGTAATTTCCGTCCGTTACGTTTACGGACAGAAGAATTTCTTTGCGTCAGCGAGAACGAATTCTAATTTTTCATAGGAACACAATGGGATGAGGCTGTGGAAATTCCCGTACATAGTATAAATGGTTAATAAGATTCGGAATATAAATCACCAGTTAACAGCTTAGTGCCAGAACCTGAAAATCGTGCGATTAGCATTTTTGTCTGTATCACATTAACAGGGGACTGTAGTGAAAGGGTGTGCGCTTCCGGATAAAAATGTCATTTTTTCAACCAAGTACTTTAGGCATTGATAATCCATCAAATTGGTGGAAGCATTTGCCAACCCCTCTTAATGGACCCCAGCTTGAGTTTCAAGGAAATACAGGGGTCAAAATGTTAAAATGTTCCGACTGTGTTAAAAAGCACACCATTCAATGGCTTATAGTTTCGGAGTTATGGGGTAAAAACTGTAAAAATGGTAAAAAAAAAATCAATTTTGTGTGTACATGGGTCAAAAGTTAAAAGTTGCTTTGATTCAGGTAATATGTGGTGTAGATTGTTTCCCTAGCTTAAAGGATTGAAATAAGGAAGAGTTTGCCATATCTGTTATACTTAGTTTTCACGTTATCCAACAAAATAGGTTACAGGTCAATAGAATCCAATAGCTGCCAAAAGCTGTTGACTTTATTCGCCATTTTGGTTGATATCTAAACACGAGAAATAGTCAAAACTATTCCTATAGTTCATTCTTTGAGTTGAATCAACAACTTAAAACCATGTTTTACCATTTTTTTTTTAAATTGGAGCAACTTTTCATTTTGACCCCTGTACAAACCAAAAAATGACTTTTTCACCATTTTTACAGATTTTACCCCATAATTCCAAAACTAGATGCCATAGGTAGTATAAACTATACCTTTTTGGAATCCTTGTAACCAGACAAACATCACGGTGTGCTTTTGAACACAATCGGAACATTTTACCATTTTTACCCCTGTGTAACCTTGAAATCAAAGCTGGGGCCACGAAAGGGGCGTGGCAAGTGCCAAATATCAATGAATAAATTACTTGTGTACCAAAATTCACAATTTTATCCAGATTTGCACACTCACATGAGATCTGTGCGCTACAGTCCCCCACTACAAAGAACTCGTTGTATTGCAACCTCCTTGACTTCCTTGCTTTAATCATGCCTGACTAACTATTAATAGTATTAGTACTGAATTGAATCCCGTGATTGTAACCTCATCTCAGATCTGGCATAATCTTTTAACAATGGATATTAACATTAAGAGTATTGTGATTTAGGCAAAATACAAGCAGTTCAATGTCATTTAAGTATACCGAGTACATACAACAACTATACAAGACCATTTTTTTTGTTCATTTGCATACGATTTCCTATCGTCTGGAAAACTTTCAAGAGGAAGTAAATCAGATTTTGCGCTTTTCTCGAAAACTGCTCATTTTGCAGGATCTCCGAAAGAGATTGATTCCTTGTAATATTTCCTTCAAGAAAATGCATACTTTCAAGTTAAATACTCAGGCGCGGATCCAGGGGGGGTGCCGGGGGTGCATTGGCTACCCCACCCCCCCCCCCCCGAACGCCGGAATTTTTTTTAAGGATACATTCTACAGAAGAAAAGAAAGAGACTGGAGATGACACTGTTTGAGAAATGACGTGATCGTCTCTCGGCAAGCACGTGCACCAAAAACTCACCAACTCCATTGAATTTAGAGCGAAATTATACTTCCCAAAACAAACAAAAATAGGCTTACGCCATGTTCCCGTTATGGTCTTTTCTCCGAAGAATTTTAATGATTCAAAACTTAAACGTGCGGCCGACCGCTTCGCGTATGACGAATCACCATGTTTTCTTTTCTTTTCTTTTTTTTTTCATGCTACAAATATATACATATATGAAAATGACAAAGTTGAGCAAATAAACACATTATC
Organism: Ophioderma brevispina; assembly: GCA_023653785.1. NCBI lineage: Eukaryota > Metazoa > Echinodermata > Ophiuroidea > Amphilepidida > Ophiodermatidae > Ophioderma > Ophioderma brevispina. The sequence continues at coordinate 38,266 of JAMKCH010043881.1, read as the reverse complement.
GTGTTTTTTTTTAAAAAACCAATAGGTTTGTAATTTTCTTGAAATATTTTGTAAAAACACTCCGGACTTATTTACCATTGCTTGTTTTTGTTTACCTTAAAATATGGATGCTTGAATGTTCCATTCAATAGACGGGGATTGGAGTAGTTTGCTTAATGTATAAATACTCAATCATTAAACGAAACTTGACCAATTCCATATTTACTAAATAATGTGGTTGAAAAAATTCTGTGCATCGACCACATAGAAAATTAGATTCGCCGCTTGTTTTTTTTCTTCGCCGTTGTTTTTCTTTATTTCAACAACTTTTCAGGTTGGTGTGATTAGCCATGATTTGATTGAAAACGCTTGCGGTATTATTTACTTTTTTAAGCCATTTGTATGATGTGAAATTTAAAGAGGGCCGGGTAAGGAAGCAAGGTTGGGCGCATTTTTGTGTAGTAATTACACAATTCGGCAACTTTCAGCCGCATATTGGTGGAGAAAATAGCATTTATCGGTCGCGGTAAAATGCGGAATTGCCGTTTTTTTTCTAACACCGATTCTCCTAGATTCTGTAGAAGTGCGTTCAAATTCCTAATTCTGACCAGAAATTAAAATATCAAAACACAAGTTTGCAGCCTGAAGAATTATAATACACTTGTCAGCTTGTCATCCTCTTTGCTTTTTCAAGAAAATTGTCCGACGAAAGGTTTTTGATCTTAGGCCTGTTTACGAAATGCTACAGCACCCAACCTTTGTCCACATTAAATGTTGATTTTTTTTTATAATTGTTGATTTCAATATGCTTTTTGGCCAAACCTTTCATAAGATTTACAACTGACTGCACACTCGCGGAAAAAATGTGCGAAAGAGGTTCTAAACTTGTCCTCTGTATGAAACCTCGTAGGGTTCTTCAACGAACTAAAACGAGTCCTTTAACTCCTGTATAGCACCTTTTATGGTTCTGTTAGGAATTAATTTTTAATAACCATTTTTTAGGGTTGCATTCTTGAGGATTCCATATAGAGAGAAAAGGTTCTAAGTTGCATTTTTTTTCTGAGAGTGTATTAAACTTTAAATGCTTGTTTGTAGGTGATTTTCAGTATTGTAGAAAAAATGATAATTCTTAAAGATTATATTACCGTGTCTCTCTGGGACCTAATTCTGGACATTTCCAATGTTTAATAGAAAGGCATACCTTGAAATACTTTTCTCTAAGGGATCTAATTTGCCCGTTTTATGCCAAAAAATGGCTATTTTTCAATGGAAGAGCATTAATTACATCTAACAATTCTAACAAATAATTTTATATGTAGGCCTATAAACGCCACTCTCTGGGACTGATTTTTAGGACACTTTCAATGCTTAATGCAGTGTATCGACATACCTTACCTAAGATAAGACATACCTTAAGGTTCGTTCATACCTCGCTGCACTGTGCAGTGCAGTGCCGATATATCGATCACCTGCTGCAGCTGCAGTTAAAATAAAGGACATCGCCGGATAAGGAATGAATGACGCCCTCTATAGTTTTCATGAGAACGGATAAACTTGGAACGTTTTGCATAATAAAGCGACATGCTCAAAGTTTACCTTTTGCTGGTTTTCAAAAAACCCCACTTTACATAAATTCCCCAAAAGTCGGTTTTATGTAAATTTATAATACATGCTTCAATGTACAATTAAAATTTCCATATTTGAAGCCTTTCCACCCCAAGAACCACAATACCGCGTTACAAGGATGTGCGCTATATTATTTAGCAACATATATGTGAGTGGCGTTCTGGTTCTTGGGGTGGAAAGACCTAATTTTTGCATTTTTGTTTTCTGGGGGGCCGGAACACTAAATGGAATTGCCAAAAACACCAACTAACTTTTTACATACAAACCATACCATATCAGTGTATGGCAAGGCATGCTGATCTACCATGGGGTCCTGTTCCGTAGCCTTGGAGGAGCACTTTAACCACATCTGACCATGACATCCTTGGTATCCATAAATCTAACTAAAATACAGGGGATGTATTGCTCAATTACAATAGTGGAATGAAAGCTATTGACTGCGCCATGGGGACTTGTAACTTTATTAGCTCATGTGTATAAACTTGCTCATGATAAAGCGGGTCCATATATTTTGGTGTTTGTAATCCAAGTCTGCTTGGTTGTGAAGACGATTTAATATAATCCAAATCTTAGCAGCATAAGCTATATAGGTATTTGGGTATTGTTTAAAGGGCTGCCTCATGTGCCTCCTTGTAGCTTATGAAAGACAAAATGTCCTTCTAGGCGGTTACTTGTACAAGCTCCGTACAGGCAGCATGCAACATCTTCCTGTTTTTCTTATTAATTAATCAATGGTCATGAAATGGAGGCATACTCTGAGCGATTTGCTTTTTCCAGAGAGCATGCCCCTGAAGTTTCTCAACTGTTCTCATTTTGCTTGATCACAGTGTAATTTTGGGGATCAAAAAACCCTTGTGTCTGATAATTAGTTGTCCAACACCAACTCAAAATTGTGGTGAAATATAACTATATGATTATATGCGGCCCTCCTTCTCCTCCTTACCCGGCGATGTCCCTTTAACCCTCGGTTGCAGTACGGCAATGCAGTATACTGGACCGAGACCGTAATTCGAGCACTGCAACTTACCGCAAACGCACGTTGCAGTGTAATATGAACGAACCTTTAGATGCCACACCTTCACAATCTTTCAGTGATTGACGAAATAGTGTGGCCAAGGGTTTGGGGGCATTTTGCATTTAAAACCCCAGTTACTTAAATCCTGCTTAAAGCAGAGGAGTGTGGGCGGCTTGGACAGTACTTTCTGGTATTTATTCCAGCTATCCACCGCTCCCACAGCTGACTGAGAAATCTTTTCTTAAGTTGATTCTTGATCTGGACTTGGCCAAATTTTTGTGATTCCCGCGTGTGTTCTGATAAAGTGCTCCTTGAAAGAGGTTCTCTGGATTTATCTTATCAATTTGGGTTTATAATCCTGTAGGTTTGGGTGATATCTGCTCTTTCATGTCTCTTTTCCAGTGTTGTTAGATAAAGTCGTGTAATCGCTGTCTTACGATAAATGTTGAAGACTTGGTATGATTTTTGTGCTCTAGCTTGGACCTTCTCAAGCATTTTCTTGTCTTTTTCTAGAAGAGAAAGCGTGAAAATGGGACCATGTGAGGGATGAGGGAGGGCTTGTGGACGGCGGGGAGACATAGGAGAGGCGATGAGGAACTCGAGTGGATGTAAAGACCAGATAAGGGTCCATCTTGATTGCATAATCGAGATGGGGGACGAACCATGATTTGTATAATTTCATGATGATTTCTTTTGCTTCTGAATGCAAATTTTCTTTTGATCATCCCCAAGGGCCTCTATTTCCTTTCTTTGCGGCAGCTGCACATTGGGTTTGAGACCTTCACTGATTTGTTATTATTGATGCCCAAGTCTTTCTCTTCGACGTTTCTTTTAGTTGTGTTGCCCATTTGAGAATGATGACGATTGTGATATCCAAAGTGCATAACTTCCACATTTTCTTCATTGTACTTTCATTGCCAGGTTTCTGCCCATTCATGTAGTGGTATATACATCTGCATGCACTGATGTCTTCATTTGTTGACATTGGGTGAGCTAGTTTGGTACGTGTCATCTGCAAATTTGCTTTTGTGCTGTTGCGGTTGAATAGCAGTCTCCATATCGTTTATATATCTAATGAAACAGCGTGGGTCCCCACCTGATCCCTGCACCACTGACTATTGTTACTTTCTTCCAACCGGACTCTGCTCCTTGAGTCACTACCTTATGTTTGCGGCCAGCCAGCCATGAATTCGATGCAAGTTAGAATTTTACCTTCGAAGTCCCATGTGATTTGATTTTTTGCTATCAGTCTTTGGTGTGGTACGTGTCGAAGGCCTTTGCCAGATCTAGATAATGGCATCAACTGGTGTTCCACTATTTTTGAGCTTTGTGATCACTTCCGGGTATTCTATGAGATTTTAATGCAAGAATTTTCCCTTTCTAAAACCATGTTTGTGACTCGAGTATTAGACTAAACTTAATCAAGGTGCTCTGTAATTTATCTCTAATAATGCTTTCGAATACTTTTCCCGAATGCGTTAGACTTATTGGGCGATCGTTGGATGCTTTGGATCCTTGAACCTTTTTTGTAGATAGGTACGATGGGGCAGATCTCCAGTCGGATGGAACATATCCTTCTTGCAGAGACCTATTGTAAATACAGTGCGAAGAGGCATGCATAGTTCATCAGCACATTTTGAGGGATAGATGGATGGATTTCGTCTGGTTCGCTGCTTTGGAGGGTCCAGTTTTTTAATTTTGTATTAACATTTGCATTGATTTCCATATCCTTTATTTACTCCTCATCCGGTACTTGCTAATATTTCATCAGGAACTGGAAATTTGTTTTCTCTTCTTGAAACAGACGAGAAGAAGACGTTTTAGTGCTTCTGCATGGGTTTTCCTGGTGGTTTTACACTGCCTGTGTCGGTTTCAAGGGCACCTACTGTGTCCTTGACTTTTTGTTTAGACCTACGTATTGTAAAAGCTTTTTTGGGTCTCCTTAATTTTTTCTGCTAATTTCCTGTTTCAAATCTCTTAGCCCTTCTCACTTCTGCTTAGCCTCTCTCTGACACTTTTTGTAGTGCTTTAGATTTCGTTCAGTTTTCTTATTCTGATACCTCTTCCCAGCTCTTTGTTTTCCTCCTCACTAGTGTTTGTGCTTTCTTTGTGAGTCATAACGGGTTTTTCTTTTTAAAGTATATTGGTTCTTTTGGGGACAAATTTTGAAGAATGTCCGTAATTTCTCCATTTGGGGGTTGGTGTAACACAACTCTTCAGTATCCTTGGTTTCCAATTCTTTGTCCCCATTTATCTGTCTAAGTTTTGGCTTTAATTTTGTCAGAGTTGGCGTTTCTGTAGTCTCTTTTTGGTTGTAGCTGACTTTGGTTCAACGAGTAATTTAAGTCGCCATTGCAACATGTTTGTGGTCGCTTACATGTATTTCGTCAATCATATTAGGGTTTTTGAAGTGATTAACGAAGTCAAGTATTGACTCCTGCCTTGTAGGCTTCCTACTCTGGTTTCCATAGGTTTTCCATAACTACATCCAAAAAGGCCCAGATATCCGATTTCGCTTGCATGGTCCTCCCAATTTATTAATCACGGTATTGAAGTCCCCAATGACCATTATGTCTTCTCAATCTTTGAGAACCTTCTTCGCACCTGTTTAGAGACTCATTTTTTGAATCATCAGTGTTGTTTGACTTCCTGTTACTATCCCTGCATAAATCTGCAGCTCCCCCTTCACTATGGAAATATCACACCAAAGGGCTTCTTCATACACAGCTAGGGACGGGTCTTCCCGCAGCTGGACTTTTATATTCTCATTAGAATACATTAGTAATACCCCATGAAGTCCTTTTATTTTTTCTGTCCAACCTTGTTCTCTTATCCCTGGGATTTGCATTCAGCGTTTGATTACATCACTATTACCCATAATTTGCAGTTGACATTGTAATCATTTCTAGTGTTATTATCCTCCATTTTCTGATTACACTTTTAAAAATATATTTTCTCAATTTTTATTTGAGAAAAGATTTCTCACAGTATTTTGTTTACTATAAAAGAGCGAAGGGGAATACCTAGTTTGTTTTTGCTAAGTGGCACCTGTTTTAGATTGCACAATAGGGAAGTGGGGTATCCCCAAGAATGCTAAAATTAGTAACTGACTCAGCTTGTTTATGCTTTAAAAAGATCAAAACATTGCAAGATCTGGGAATTCCCCCACAAAGTTATATATATGAAGTGATGTATTTAATATTGTGAAATCGGAGTTGATGGTGCAAGGTCCTGTTTATGCATAAGAATGATGTAATGTCTATTTTTTAGACTGGGATTTTTGTGAAGTCAGTATATAGGAGATTTGAGCTAAATCTCGCCATCAGCAGTTGCAATCAGCTATACAGTATGGATAGCTATTTTATGCTACAATAATGGTAGATTTTATGCTTCACACACAGTGCCAGGATTTCTATTATATGTTCAATTCCATGTGAGCAGAGTGCTGTAATTATTCTACTGTCGTCTTTGAAGCCGAAAGTGCTGGGAATCAAAATAGGATTCCAAATTGTGGACAGATAGACATCGTTGGGATTATCTTTGACTGTGGATTTATTATCGTCGAGGGACTTAATTTATCCTTGTCGTCTTGAACTGCTGGACAAGATTTCCTTCAGGACTGAGAAGATTCCCTTGAGAATATAAACCTGAGGAGTTTTGTATGAACTTGTGCGCTGTCATTTTGGAGTCTTCGCTTGAGAGGAAATATCATCGTGACTGCACGCTTTCAAACACAGGACACAATAGTAAACCATAAGTAATCATAATAATTGTGTATAATGTTAATTTTGTTTTGGACATACCAAATTCTTGAACCAAATCAAGTAAAGATCATTAAAACTGTTTATTATATATAATTTAGATCATTTGTGCACAAGGCGCATTTATCTGTGTTTGAAAGGTGATTTCTGACATAGACTCACGAGGACGTTCAAACACTAGTGACTGCTGTCCTGTTGAGGGAGTGGTTGTAGGATCTCGACAATTTTCCCTCTTTCACTATGTTTTAAGTTTTTTCACCATTTTCCTTACGGGAGTCTTAGTTCTTGACGGAGCTCAGCTTCTCTTTTTACTCGTCATATTTAAATCTGGGTAGATATACTCCTTTATATACCTCATAATTGTGTAGTTCTTTTGCACTTGCAAGAGCTGTATGTTTTGCTTTTTTTCATTTGCACTTTACAAGGTTTACTTTATCCGTGGGATAATCTCTGCTTTGTCTATATCTTTACGATTTACCGGCACCTTGTTGTGAAAGAGTTCTTTCACTGATTTTGTTACGGCCTGGACCATATTCAAAAACAATTGTACATGCAAGACCAAAATGCCCGACACTGTGACCCGGGCCGTGACGAAGTTGATGTGTCGTAATTGGGATATTTTTCTATTCTCATCTGCGAAAATGAGGATTTGGTGATTAGCAGAATTGATCGATTTTGTAAGCTGATCTATTTTTACCCCGTTCAGTTCATCATTTTGTCTGAATATAAGGTCAATTCACTTTATATATCAGATTATTAATTTTAAATATTGTAAACATTCAAAAAGTATTCTCTAAGCTGAAAAAAATGAAGCCAATTCGTCAAGTTCCAATGGTAGAAATCCGTTTAAGGAAGACTTCATTGAAAACTAAGACAACATACATAATTATAAACTTTGTGGACTGGGCAATATCAAGTGTCATTAGAACAGTGCTATTTGTGCAATATTGTTAAGTAAACTCTTATTCCAAAATACAATTTTTATGCATATTTAATGCAGAGAACTCTCATCCAAAATCCTGTTTCAATTTGTATAGGCCTTTTATTGTTATTGTTTTGAGAAGAATGTTTTTTGTTATCTTTAACATGCCAGTGCCACAATAAACCACTTTTTTAGGAAGAATATCATTGACTATATGAGTGAGGTATCTATTCGTTTACGCAAAATGTGATCCCATAAAAAATCCGATCTTAACACATCAATCCTGATTTTATGCTCTTTTATAGCCCACAACACGTCAGTACTTAGGGAATTTTTTTGCATAATCATGAAATGTCTTGGGTTTCTTAAGCTTTTGGAACACTTTTTATCCCTAAGTACTGACATGTGTTTAGTCAGTTAGTATAGGCATAAACAATGCAATGCATTTTGGATTGATTCAAAACACCCTCTGGTCAGCAGTATTCCATGGACATTTTTACACCCTGTAGAAAGAGCATACTTGAAATAGTTTTCTCTAATTGTCCATAAGATATTTAAATTGTTATGACAGGTTTTAGGGGGGTTTTATGCAAACACTTAAAAGATTGCCCATGTTCCGCAGCTTCAAAAGCTGGATAGTTTACTTCGTACGATCGATCGAACGTGATTTTAAGATCGATGATCATATCTATAGAAGCTTATTAGTGACCACTTGCAAATTTCACATTGTTTCTATCACATTTGCTAGTTGGAAAGTGAATGTTGCAGGGGTTCCGCTTGCAGCGTGAGAGGGGGCCCACCCAACCTGCGCCTCTTTGATATGAGCTCTTCATGAACACTTAATGCAATAATTCAAACAACACTACCCATCAACCTAGATTTTAAGACCGTTGTTATACTAGAATTGTAAATTTAACCACAGTGTAAAAGCTTGTAAAGTTCAAATTTTTCTATCAAATTTGCAATACGAAAATGTGTTTTGGAAAGTGAACATTGCAGGGGTTCCGCCTTCGCGCGGACGGGACCTCCCCTCTCATACCCACCCCTTGCAGCTTTAATATACATGAACTCTCTTTGAACACTTTATATGTAGTTAATTCAACACAACTATCAATTATATTTTTTATTCTTTTAATACCGTTTATCATAGCTGTAAACATAAGGTAATCATGTACGTGGTAATAATTTCTGATTTTCGTTGAAAAGGTAAAACCATTGTTGTCAAATCATAACGATTTAAAACCTTTCGGGCTCGCTGTGCTCGCCATGTATAATATTATGGCTTGAAGAATCTTAAAAGGAGTGCTATGAACAATTCCCCATCACCTACTTGAAAAAGCTTGATTGGCATGAATACAAATTGCAGAGCTTCCCGCTCTTCGCCGGGGGGGGGGCCCACACACCCTCCCGCATCCGCCCCTCCTACGCAGCCATTCTAGCCCCTCTATCCAGCTGGATCCCCCCTGAATACTTTATTACCACTTAAGAACAATATCTAAAATCACTGCTTCAATGGGCACGACGACCTTGATAACTTTGTTTCCTGAAGACTATACGAGTATGCCTACAACCCGATACGGTTAATAGTATTCCACTCATAATTTGTCATTCTCAGTACTTACAAATTTAAGTTGAGTGTATGACAAGTTAAATGACGAATTATGAATTTATAGTTAGTCATTAGTCATGTCCATTAAAATGCCAAATTATAAATGTATTATTTGTCATTTAGTTTGTCATGTAATTTGTCATGTAATAGAAATGATAAGTTAACGACACTTTCTTCATTCATTAATTTGTCATGAAAGCTTAAAAAGTAACATTTTATAAGTCATGAAAATATCTGTGATGATAAAAAATTTGAAAATTTTTAATTGAACATTATGAAAACATATTTAGCTTTATTTCTTGAATGATAAAAAAAATCATTTGCATGACATTTTTTAATTTGTCAAATCGGACCCTTTTCGTGACAATTAACTGTTTTCTTTTCCGTGTGCCAACTACATTTTCTGATTCCTTGTGATGTGACGAACCATTTGAGATACTTTGAGATACTACATGTAAATTGAACAATTAGTAAGCTAATCCCACTTAGTTCAAGATGGCCGCCAAACGGACCCCTTGGGACAATATTCGATTTTGGTAACATCAGAATTCTTGAAGATAGCAGAGTTGTGCTAAAATCATTTTAGAATTTAGTTTTAAGTGGGTGCATGGAACCCCATATAACCGACTAATCTCTAACAAAATAAACAATCTTTCACTTGCTTTTATCAACGTACAGCACCATATCGAAATAATTTCAAATTTTATTTTGGACAGTAAACATGCATGGCATGCAACTAAAACAATTTGCTTTGTCTTGTGGTTCTTTTTCAAAACATCGATTGACAATTAAATTGTGTGAAACTAATAATTTATTTCTTCTCCTGAGCAATAACTTTTCAAAACGTTTGCCATGGCAAATTATTTTAAACACATTAATTTTAATATGTTTTTTTATTTTTGCAAGTTGACACATTTATGATACTGACAAGAATAAGACTAAGGATAAGATACATTATGAGATGGAAAAAATGTTTCCTTTAATTAAATTAACGAATTGAGCAAGGATGGTTATTATGTATATATTACAATGCTTTCTACATTTGAACTGTTATCCGATCGTGTTCTGTATTGTTTGTAATCAGGAGACAAAATGAATGCGCTATATTGCATGATACAATAAATCAAAATTGGGCGCGCGGCTCGAATACTAATTTTGTTTTATTTTGGTGTTGTCATAATAAAGAGACTTTCAAACAGCTGTGCTAAATGTGCGAACGTTGCACAATACGGCAGCTGGACATCATGACTAATATAAATAAAAATTGACAAATTTGGAACATTTCACTTAAAAATGTCGAGTTTATGACTCATAGTCATGTTAAAAAACAACAGTTGTATGGGTTCTGACATCATTAGTGATACATTTAAAGTATTGGTAAAGCATGTAGTTATTCCACCCAGACTTCTCAAGGAAACAGTGCTGTGATATGGGTCAATGTCAATAAGGTTATGTAAACCTAAGCGGAATAACCGCCTGCTATTTTTGCGTCAGCAATTTAGAAGAAATGCTAAAATATTATATTTAGTATTCTGCCAACACTAAATTCGGTTTTTGTGACCGAATTCGTGGGGTGTTGGCATAACACTAAATTATTTCCCATCTCTCAGGGTTGGTTTAATTTAACATCATTTGCAAAAAAATGTCAATAAAACTGCCAATTTTGCGAACTCCAAATCAAAATTTAATTTCATCAATTCCAGATTTTGACCTGAAGTCATCAACAGTATACCAGGAATGGTGGTAAAATAACTGTCAAATTTGTTGCACTACTATCACCTTGATCACTGCTAACCGGGACACTAATCATGCGTGTCACATAACACTATCGTAAAGTTCAACTGAATGCTTCAATATAAGGTTATAATAATTCCAGACTTACCTTGTCCATCTTGATCAGTGTTTTATTTTAATTAACAGAATCAAACCAGCAATCGGATGTTCTTCTAGACTTCTGGTGTAATATCTGTCCGTTCCGGTAATTAAATTAGATAAACCAATGTCCCCGTCATAGCAGCCAACGAAGCAACCCAGAGCCTGCCTGTGAGACCCAGGCTGCAACCGGGTGCACCTGATTGTGTCACGCTCGTGACTTCAGTAGTTTGACAACTAGAATATACCTTCAACAGAATTACACCCAACCATACGACCAACAAGCAAACAGGTGCACGACAATAATTCTTCGATTTTTTGGAGGCTGATTTTTCTGCAAACACCGACAAGTATACCATGTATACCGCAGGCTCAGCAGACCCCGCAGTTTATAGACAGACAACACATGTATTGAATGGAAGTCAAATAATGTTTTGCGGTGATAAATGGTGTCAATTTCGATCGCGCTGGGGGTGACACTGTTTGCGAATCAACAATTCAACTATTGTTATACGTGTTTGTAACCCTTTGCTCATCCAAGCATTTTGTTATTATTTTTTGAATGCGTGTCAAAAGCCACAAGGGCGTCCTTTTCAAATTTCAAATTTACTAATTCAAGCGTTCCTTGTACAAATAATATCTGTTCAAGTTGTCGACTATCGGATTCAATATAAACACCTAAATTTTAAAAGGGATGAGGCACAAATTACTTGCACATAATTATTATTTTTTTTAATTTCAACTTCACATAGCGTTTCATATTATTAAAACATACACATGGCGCATGCATAGCGTTTGTCATGTCATAGATGAGATTGAGGAAGGTTAAGCATAAAAATCAACACAGAATTTAAATCATAAAATTAAAAATATTTTTTGTTTCAGTTTCTTTAAAATGCAACACTGTAAAAAATCCACCGTAATGTTTACGAGAAACCGTTAATTGCGGTTTTTAAAATCAATTTGACTGTGACCGTAAATTTTTCACGGTGAATACCGTATCAACCATAAAATATGCGTTTTAACTGTAAAATACCATAAAAATTACGATGAATCGTCACATTTACTGTAATCTGGCAATTTCAATTACTGTAACCTGGCACTGAGTTGCCAGTAAGCATTTCACCGTAAAACTGCATTTTTACGGTACAATGCTGGCAATTCATCAGTTTTTTTTAACCGTCGGCATAGTACGAACATGAACACTTTGTTGCACTCAACGAAACCATCATGTGTGTAGTTACGGCCACCTTTATTACTTCCAGTCGACTCTGGGAAATAAAATGGTCTAATATACTTTAAATATTCATTTACCTCTTGCGTAATAATTTTTCCATTCTACACTCTGCTGAAGAAAATGAACACAAAATGCTTCTCCTGTAAAATCATTAAAGTGTTAGATACACTGCGTTGCACTCACACTTCAATCTGACGCTTATTTACGAGACTGATGAATTTCCAGGAGAAGGCGCCCCCAATTTTTTCTCGAACCGGTTTTTTACATATTTGGAATGCTACCATGTATTAGATCACACCTGAAGTGATAGCCTAATACGCGGTCTTTATGTAAAAAGATTAGATTTAGTAACTTTGCGTCGTGCACGACAGAAAGTCAAAGCATTGTTTTCTCTGTGGAACGATTATATAGCAGCGAGTTTCAAAACGAGGTTTTGCGGTTTTCTTTTGCCCCTTTTGTCCAATAATCCTTCGAAACGTTCTTGGTGGTCTACAACCGTTTAACCGATCCAGTGAAATTTGAGAGAAATTCGTATCCTAACAATATCTCCTCCTGTCCACTTTAACTCCAACGGGATTCTGATTTCGAGGCACATTTCACGATTTGGACCAGACAAAACACGGAACGGTCCAGCGCCAACCAGTCTGTTAATAGTAATAGCCCCTATGGGTGGTTACAACCATCGAAATTGTCCTGAGCTGATCGAAGACCTTCCCGAGATGACCTGTATAATGTAAGAAGCTGTAAGACAGTTTGTAAGGTATTGTGGATCAGTCCGATTTAAGTTACACAAAGAGAGAAAAAATTCCCATTTTGAGTTTTTACAGATACACCAGAGTGCTTTTAACCTGATTCTTTCATTGTCCAGAAGCCAGTTATTTTATTTTTTATTTTTTTGCATGAATACTCTAAAAAATATGCACTAACGAAGGAGTTGCCTTCGTGATTCAAACTAACACGTGTCATTTATCGGACCGCCCACGTCCTTTTTATCCTTCCCGCTCCCATTGCATATTGTGGTCCGTTACAGACCATTTCGGTAATTACCACGTAGTGCAGGGAGATATGGACCAAGTTCTGGCCTGACCGTAAAGTTGAGTATGGAACACAATTGTTTTGCTGACATATAGATTAGGGTGGTAGATTAGAATCTGTCGGGTGCCACCTGGCATCCTTGAGGCATTTTGAGAAATCCAAGATGGCGTTCGCCATACTTAAATGATCTATTCAACCCCAACCCTATATTATACTACTATACTATAGGACCCAATGAACAAGTGCGTGGCACTTGTAACATTATACTCAAAATTCCAAAATGGAAGCCAAATCTAATAATTTTAAAATATGCCCTATAACACAAATACCTGCGAAAAAAATAAACATGAAGTACTTAGATTATGTTGTTATACAATAATGTGATTTTCTGATACTTTTAAAGTTGTAACATGGACGTTAATCAATATGAGAAAGCACAAAACGTGAATATCTTCAAAATACTGACACAAATTTCTAAATTTTTACTTCAATATAATTATTGTGTCATGAACCATTAGAAATGTACCTACACTGTTAACAATTTCCGTAATTTAATAATACAGATTTTCCGTAAAATCTGTTTTAGGAAAACATAATTAAAAAACAAAAACATACAAATGTTAATTTACGGAAATATTTAAAAAATTTGGCAGCATTATTTCCGGACTTTTTTTCCTTCCGTAGTTTAATTACGGAAAAATTCTGTTAAATACCTTTTTTCCATAATATGAACAAATTTCTGTAAACATACTGACAAAAATCAAAGTCCGTTAATTGACAGAAAATCTGTAAATTTCCCTTAAAAAGTCTGGAAATACTGCTGCCAGAAATTTCCGTAAATTTACGGAAAATTTTCTAAATGATCATAACCAAGTGATACCAAGTAATCCCGATAAATAAAAATGGGTCAAATTATAAATTGAGTGCAATATATGTGAAAAAAAAATGAAATTCCTACGGTATTTTGACAACTTTGCACCATATTAGTTTTATTTCGATTTTGGCACATTTAAAACAAATCGAAATGTATGTTGTACATTGGTTAGGATCAAAGGTACATTTCTAATGTCATTGACACATTGATTTTGATTTGAAGGCTGTAATACTTACAAATTTGTGTCAAGTATTCAGTTTTGAAGATGCTCACGTTTTTGGCTGCCATATTGATTGACGTCATGTTACAATTTTAAAAGTATCAGAAATACATTTATTGTGTCTAACAACATAACCTAAGTACTTCACGTCTATTTTTATCGCAGGTATTTGCTGTTATAGGACATATTTTAAAATTATTGGATTTCGCTGCCATTTTGAATTTGAAAGTAGTCGCATAATGTACAAGTGCCATTTTACAACTTGTCATTGGGGATCATATAGTATATTTAGTAACTCAGTGATAATATAGAGTAGAATTAGATAATTCTCATTTTGGCCTGGACCCGCATCATGGATTTCTCAAAATGCTCAAGGTGCCCAGGTGCGCCCGGCAGATTCTTTTCTACACACCCTAATCTTCATTGTCAGGCAAAAAATGTGTCCATACTCAACCTGTACGGTCACATGAACGATCTACCGACTACGGATCTACCGTTTTGGTATTCGACCTATTGTTTAAAGCGGACTACACAAGCTTACGACCCGGGGGGGGTATAGACCCCAAAATTGGGTACAAGTGTGCGTCCACGGGTAAAAAAATTGACCCATGGTTTATAGTGACCAATTGTACAAAAAAAACTTGACCCATTTATTATAGTTGGTTCCGAAATTTTTGCACAGTTCTATAATTGGTTTGAAATTTCCAACCATTTTCATAGTAAATCGTCGCAAATCGGCCCTTTTCACTAGTAATTTTTCTGAAAATCAGAAAAATCAGCCATTTTCATTGGGATTTTACCGAAAATCTATAAAATTGACACATTTTCATAGTAAATTGGGACCAAAAATTTGGAAAAATGGACCCATTTAATATAGTAGCAATGACCTCAAAAAATTGGGACCCATCAATTTAGCATGGTGGGAAACCCCATTGTTATAGTAAGGGGTTGAAAATTGGACCCATATCGGCGGCACATATGTTACCTACCCTTTTCACTGAGTCCTCCCCCCCCCCCCCGGGGCCTCGTACACACGGATAACAGCCGTTATTCTGGTTGAAAAACAAGGCATGGCATATTAACAATAGAGTCTTCCACCTTTCGGATTAGCGGCCATTTTGACGGGAATGACAAAAGTACTTCCTAATTTCTGGGAGGGACTTTCTAAACCTAAAGAACGACATGCATGTTGGATATATGCATAAAAGCATGGGTCACACTTTGATAGCACGGAGGTCGGGTATTAAATCGATCTGAATGACGAATTATACGGGAACTAACCACCTTTTGTATAGGTTAGCATGAGTGACGTGAAAGACCTCTATTTGACCAAACAGAAACGGCTTGTACAGCGTTGTAACAGCATGTCGGTGTACCAGTAATTATAGTCCACCGGGGACGCCACCCAGTCCGGGCTCCATAGACCGACAACGGAATAAAGCGTGAACTAATGTTGAGTGAAGCGTCAATTGATTCGATTGCCCTATTCTTTTACTGTTGTAGGCACTATGAGTACGCCGGTGTGGCAGGAGATATAGTCCTCCGGGCTCACAGCCGGGAACAATGGTGAACTAATAGGGCAATCGAATCAGTGACTCTTCACGCAATATCAGTTTCACGCTTTATACCTTTGTCGTCTATGGAGCCAGGACATGAATCCGCCGGTACCATATCCCTTCACACCGGTGTGAAAAAATTGAAAGCAGTATAGTCCGGGCGGGTTTGCCACAGTCTCGGGCTCCGTAGACGATAAAGGGATAATAAGCGGAAACCAGTAATGTTGCGTGAAGAGTCAACTGATCGATTGCCCTACAATATTGTTCACCATTGTTCCCGGACTATGAGTAGGCCTACGCCGGAGAATAATTACTTCAACTCCGGTGTAGAAGTAAAACCATTGGCGCGTTCTCATAGTCCGGGAACAAGTGGGTGAACAATAGGGCAACCGATTCAGTTGACCTTCACGCAACATTACTGGATATGGCTCCCACCGGACTATAATTACATTCACACCGGTCTATAATAACTTTACACCACCGGTTTTGGCTCATTTCGGTGCTGTGACTAATTGAATGAGGTTTGGCGGAAGAACCAGCTCTGAATCAGGGGAGTGGGCGGCCAAGAAATCGCAATTTCAGACGTCGACATTGGTTTAAACACGTAAAGAGAAATCTTGACTAAAAATTATGGAATTTGTTCATCAAGTTGTCAAGGAATCTTTTCTTATTCCAAAACCGTTGAGAGTTGAAGGAATCAATCCCACTGGAAGAGTTATTTCTGATTTTTTTTGTATGAATAACCATGTAAAACGAGGACGAAGGTGTATGTGGTACATGGGAACAACCCCTGACCGGGACCCACATCAAAGCACCCATTATTTGGTGGTGGCTTGCCCCGCATTGCTGTAATTTCTTTTGACATTTTGGTGAGCTGCTATATGAATGAGGCTGGCCGCCCCACCGCCTGCTTTGAATCAGGGGCTTCATGTCGCCATCTATCGGTCATACCACGGAAGAAAGTTACGGCGGTTCGGTAAGTGTATTTTCCCACCGGTGTAGTCTGTGACACAGACTGCGAAGGATATTATCTAATTGGTACTGCGCGAGAGATTAACGTTATCAGTCCGTCATAGCGAAATGAAACTAAATCTCAAATATTTCCGGAAAACGAAGGGGTTCTATGGAGGTTTGCATCAAGAGGTCCGTTATGTTTTGTTTTGAAAATGTATCGTAATTGGGTCTGAACATAATAGAACCTAGCGAGAAAATGAACGTTTGTGTCGGGTTCTTCGGTGCTGCAGACACGGAAAAGTGAAAAAACGCAATCGCTACGGTCGCATCCATTGTTCCCAACAAGGCCTTTCGATATTGTTTCCGTCTTGAGAAATTTTTAAAAAACATGGTTTCAATTTACGCCAATTTTTTTTTCAATTTTAGAAACAGGATTACGTACTTACGTAAGGACGCCGTAGAATAAAGTGTTGTTTATTATAAAGGCAGTTGGAAACAATGGGGGATGAATTCAGTATTCTGTCATCACATCCACAAGAGGCAAGGTATTCCGTTGAGGGGCGTTGAGGCTGCGGAATTCATGGGTGGTGGCACAAGACAAACTTCTTTGCCAGAAAATGGAATGTCATATCGAGCGAATTAGAACGCCCCCAATTAACTTTGGATATATTCACAAGAATCTTAAATGTGACTTAAAATTGTTTTTCATTCTCCACTCTCCTACTTCCATTCTGTGTTTTAATACTTAAAGCACAAACAACAGTATTTTTTATGCAATTTTTATTGTTCACCTGGAACCCATTTTAAAATGTTGTAGCCACCTGTGTATATCTTTTTTTACGTTGGGCCTTGTATGTACGGATGTATTACTCCCAATGTCGAAATAACTCCCCAGTCAGCCTTAAAGAGACATGAGGAGATTTCCAGAAGGAAGCGCCCCCAATTTTTTCGAACCCGGGTTTCGGGGGGGGGGGGGAGGACATGCCAACCTAACAGCAACAGCAAATTCAAAACGGCATCAACTTCTGGGTGCTAGTCTGTTTCAAAGACTTAACGGTAGGAGGCGCTCTTACGCATATCGAACGGTTACACGCAGACTTGACTAAAGACTAGGCCTGGTCACGAATATTTAAATCTAAATGAACGTTATTGGAAATTACACCTATTTTGCAGCGGGGTTAATCCACTAGCCCCGACGGATTTTGAAGTCAATAATTTTTTCTTAATTTATCATGATATTACTAAGATCTTTTGAACAAAGGTTTAAGAGATGATTTCTTAATGTCTCTGGGACCGAGACTGCCATAGTAAATGCACGTAGCAGTTCCACAAATTACGTTGGAATCCCAATGCCCAAATCGAGACAGATCGTTGTCCTACCCCCCCCCCCCCCGCCGGTTTTTTTTTTTTTTTTTTGCATATTTGGAATGCTTTCCAATGTATTAGACCACACCTGAAGTGAATAAGCCGAATACGCCGTCTTTATGTAGTAATATGATGATTTATTTAGTACTTTCTGTCGTGCACGACAGAAAGTCAAAGCACGGTGTTCTATGGGGACAATTACGATAGTCAGGCAAGTTCAAAACAAGGTTTGCGGTTTTCTTTTGAACCTGTTTGTCCAATATAGCTTCGGAACGTTCTTGGTAGGTGGTCTACAAGCGATCCTGTGCAATTTGAGAGAAATTCGTATCCTAAAAAAATCTCCTCCTGTCACTTTAAGCAAAACTTCAATAGTTAAAAGACAACACAACATAGCGTGAATTCTTTGACAATTTCTACCTTTGTGGCCCAGTTATGTTAAATAGAACCCGAAACAAAATTCTAAATTTGTTACATGTTTTAAGAAATATTTTCTCCTTCCAAACCTTCAACATCGGGTGGTTTGCGGCCAGTCTGCTGTTACCAATTTTGTTTCATTTTTTGGGCGTGCCACTGGAATGAGACTTGGCCGCCATGTCTGAATCACTGCAGAATCAATTTTACGCCCTCTGCGGAAGCCATCTACTAAATCTGACTAAAATTATGAATGACCACCACTGATTTCAGATATATCTTCAGTGATGACAATTCGGCGTTCGCGTCCAATTAAATACCGCGTTCGTAATCCCGGGGGAAGAGGGGTTCATTCTTCAGTAAGACTGCACGAATTAGCCTAGCATGAAATCTTCTATAAAAAAGGAGCAAATATTACTAGGATTGTAAAGCTTTATTCCGTAAAAGAGTCTTTCTCTAGTCTTAATCCATGAATATCTTACACCAAGGTTACACCGGAGAGGGGGCCTCAACTTTGGTTTGGGTAAGGGTGTGGCGGCACGAACGCACAACAGCTTGATGCACAGTTTGAATTTTTGACGAACGTAGGTCTTCTGATTTGTGACCAATTTAATTCATTTTGTCCACTGCAAAAACTGGGGTTGTTAAAATGTTAACACCAAGTCGCGTGTCAAGATTCTCGGTGTAGTTTCTGGCGTTGAAATTTAGTATTTAACACCGTTCGGTGTTGCTGCACAATTTTAATTATGTATTTTGGTGCCTCAATATGAAAACGTTAGAGGTAACAGTTGCAATAGAAAGAAGACAACAAACAAAACAACATTTTCTACTAAAAGTTCAGATGTTACAAATAAAAATGTTAACACCAACGTTTGGTGATAATTACCCAGAGGGTGCGGGCCCGTATTGATTCCAGGAGGGTCTTAATTAAACACCATACCAGTGGTGTCAATTGGCAGCGGCAATGTTAAATTTGACACCAAAACAGATTATATCATACTGTAACACCAAAGTTGGTGTTATATAACACTAACATGGTGTTAAACACGAAATGGTGTAAATTAAACACCAAGGGGTGCGGTTCCCTGTTGATCCAAAGGGTGTTAAAATTTAACATCCCATGGTGTTAAAATTTAACACTTCACGTTTGGCAGTGTGGACGTGTGAATGAATTTTGGGCCAAATTAAAGGTTGTGGAACTGAAGAATTTGGCAAATTTCCCATGATTTTAGCCATGGAGCTAAAATTTGATGCAAAGTACGGAAACATATGGGCTTAAAGGAACTGCAGAAGAGGCGCGAAACGTGGGGGAGGGAGAGGGGGTCTTGATCTGCCGCATAATGCCCCTCCCCGGTTCGTAATGAGTGTCCGAGCTCATTCAGATTGATTTTGTCTGACCTTCCCAGTTCCAAAATTGATGTGACAGTCTCACAAACTTTATAAGATCATAGACTTGACCGCCTTTCAACTTGTATGGGTCTGGCATGTAGGATAGATCCTCTATGGCACGCTCACGTATCAAATCATGGCGAGTTTTCCCGGCATGTCGCGTTTTCACGCGCTGGTATCGAGTTTTGCTAGCCATATGTGGCAGTGTGCAGCGTTATATGTCGAGTTTACAGCGATGCCTTTCCATGTTTGCCCTCTTACATCGAGTTTTGCTATCTATATGTGAGTTTGACATAAATCATGTCCAGTTTACGCTCCACGTAGCAAATCATGGCGAGTTTTCCCGCGCGCGCATGTCGAGTTTCACGCGCTGTGTATCGAGTTTTCCACGCCATATGTCGAGTGTGCAGCGTATATGTCGAGTTTACAGCGCTATAGGTCCAGGTTTGCCCTCTATACATCGAGTTTTGCTCTAAATATGGTGAGTTTGACATAAATCATGTCCAGTTTCAAAACTCGACATGATTTTTCTCAAAACATGAGGAAAACTCGACATGATTTTTTGGTGTATAGGTAACAAAATCATGTCGAGGTTTGATCATGTGAGAAAAAAAATCATGTCGAGTTTGTCATGTGTGAGAAAACAATCATGTCGAGTTTGATTTCATGTTGAGAAAAAATTCATGTCCAGTTGCACATGTTGAAAAAAATCATGTCCAGTTTTTTTAAAAACTCGGCATGATTATTGTGGACATGGTTATTCTGGACATGATTTATGAAACCTCGGCCACATAGAGTTCAAACGGCTAGGCAGCGCTGTAAACTCGACCATATAGCGGGGTAAACCTCGATATACAGCGCATGGAACTCGACCCTGATTTGATAAGTGGAGTGTTGCCATAATCCTCTGTTAATTGCACACAAATATAATCTTTTACAAGGAGTTATTACATTGATTTTATTGAAACCCAATGATTGTACCAACATGCCCAGACCCACCTCTGAAAATTGCATAAATCGCCCTTTTGAAAATATTGAATCAAGTATAATTTACAATGACAAGAGTCTCTGCATGCAAAACTGTGGTCCACAAATCATGTGGTCCGGGGGACAAAATCGGACATTATAGTCCATAATCATTATACGGAATACGAAATTAGACTCGAAATAAAAGGCGTCTGCCATAAATTTCCAGACACTTTTTTTCGTTCCGAAAAATAAGCAGAAAATTCATCGTGGGTTCGCTCTCGATATAAGAATATAGCTACGTAGATGTGTTTTGTGTGTTTTGTGGTGCATTGGTTGTAATCACACTAAAATTAAGCATAAAATATTTTATGCTTACAGATCAATTCCGTATTTTTATTAAAAAAAAAAAGAAATTATTTTCAAGTTTACGAGCTTTTACGGAGTCCGAAATAGAAATATTACGGACATTTCTGATAGTGTGGGGAGATTTTTTGTGCATGGTATATAATGATGATGGTTTCTTATAAAGAGATAATCCATGTTCTCTTGCACTTTTTTGCTATGAACCAGTGCCTTTCTGGTTTCAACATTGACAATAGTCGTTTCACATCACATCTCACGCATTTTCTTGTCTTTTTGCTGGCACTTAAAATCAGACTTTGGTGACATTTTTAATACATTAACCTGTAAGAGCAAAATCAGACAAACGGTTTGTTTTGTGATATTTCTCCATAAATCATCAATTATTGCTTCAAAATATAGTAATTAAGGTTTACACGATTAAAATGTGAGAAAAGCTATAAAACTATCAATCTATACTAAGATATTTAGTTTCTTAGGGAGGGGTTGTTGTTTGACAAGGGGGAATGGGGGATTTTTGAGGAGGAATGCGAAAATAAATTAGCGACGAGGGAAATATGATTTTTTACATAAAGGAGAGAGAGGAAACATGAACTTTTAAATTTCATAAAATCGCGGGGGGGGTGCGAAATTTTAAATGAAAGCAAAGGGGAACGCTAAATTGTTCGCCGAAGAAAAAGGTTGAATTCCTCCAACCCACACCCCTCCCGCACGGTGTAAATAATGGTCGTTGCCCTATTAACTGATACTTTTTGGTCAGTCAGAGAATGTTGCACATTTCCCTGTCAGTGCACCTCATAGAATGTCACATTGGATTTTGGTGCTATTTATTTATAGGGACCAGACTGCCGGAAAATGATGGGATTCTAATTTTCAGACTGCTTCCCCCTTCTTCAAGGGGAACAATGTTAGTACAGGGGGAAATTTTAAATTTTCAAATTGTGTTTTAATGTACACTAACGTGTTCGTCTCCTTATAAGGATTACAAAAAATATATATTTGCCTAGGTTCCAACCTTTAGTTAAAGCGGTATAGCCCTACTCTCTTAAATGGAAAGATTGAGGTGAGGGAAAAGTCCAAATTAAGATTGAGAAATCAGTCTTAAAGATCGAAAATTCAAACCAAATTCCATTGAATTTTCAATCGAATTTTAGACTTTTCCCTTAATTCAATCTTTTAGATTGATTTTTCAATCTTTGGTTTTAAGAGAGTATGGTTCCAGGTCATCCTGGGGTTAAACTTACCCGATGAACAGATTTTGTTCAAAGTAGTGACAAGTTGTTCGTATTGCCTCATAAGATAACAAGACGAGTCCTTAAAAATTACAAATATCACCAAATCAGTTAAAATGCATTTTCTGCTTCAGTATGACAAGAGGAATCATTTGACACCACTTTCAACAACATCTGAGCATTTACCCCCAGGATGACCTTGAACCGTTATTGTGCTATACATCGCTTTAACTAAAGGTTGGAACCTAGGTAAATTTATACTTTTTCTAATCATTATAAGGAGACGAACACGTTAGTATATACATTAAAACACAATTTGACTGGATTTCATTTTTTCCCTGTATAAACAATCACCCCCTTGAGGAAGGGGGAAGGAGTCTGAAAATTTGAACCCCATCATTTAGTTTCTTCATTTTCTGACAGTATAGGCCCTATTGAAATCCAAACAGCAACAAAATCAATTTTAGCATGAAAATCCTATATGGGATTGCACACCATACTGCACTATTTATAATGGCTACACTGTAAAAATGGATGCTAAGAAAGCGATGGCAATGCACAGTAGATAAGGTATGTTTAGAGTATAAATTATTAGTGTTTAGAAATTGTATACCAATGTTTAGTATTTTTATTCATATTCAGCAAACTAATACACTATACAGTATAAAAGAGGAAATATATAATGCGCTAGGAGGTGCGCCTACTATTTACTAAATATAAGATGTATGGATTAACACACAGAGAAATAGTAAAACTAAGGTACAGATAGAAGATTATAATAATTATGACGCGCATATATCCACAATACAGTATGCTAGGCGCGATTGCCAATTATTATTACCGCTGCCATCAGGAAATCGTCACAATCATTTCGCTTCATCTAGGTGGCTGCTGGATAGGCGCACAACTCTATCAGCACTTATATTGTGCAAGAAAAAAAATTAAACAATTTGTGTAAATTTGTGTACACATTTACAGAAGCTGTGTAAAAAAAAACACCTTGTTTCATTTTTTTCTTACACAACTAGTTGGTAGGTTCATATGTTTAACAACCCCATATTTTACACAACTTTTAAACAACCAACTTAACAGTGATAGCTCACATAGACTGTGCGGAAGACTATACCTACACACACAGAAAAGAGTGAGTCACTTGTCCGTATAGTGAAATACTTGGTCCAAAAATGAGTCAAGGTGACTCATTTTGAGGCACATAAAACACACTGTAAAATGCTTACACTGCATGCATTACCATATTCCAACAAATTTGACTTCCCTGAAAATTTTCGGTTACATTTTTCGTAAGGACTCATAATATGATTAGGATCCAGTACTACTCCAAATTTGAATCTCTTTCAGTATTTTTTATTCCAAAACTGAATCACTCGGTCACTCAGTCTCAAATATTTGTGTTATGTCATCCGAGGCCACATGCAACTGTGCATATTTGGTACACAGCATATATCAGCAATCAGTCTTTTCTAATTTATGTTAGAAAGTCTTAGTTCGGTAATTTCGGTAGGGTCGTGGACTGCATTCGGTGCTTCACCCTCTGACGTTTCAATTCTTGCAGCAAAAGTGGGTCAACCCGAATGGGTGGTAGTCTAATTCCTCCATCAGAAGGCCTTGGCAACATTTGCTTCACAGCGTAACCCTCACTGGCATGTTTCCTTTTACTACGATGGTATTTCATGGAGTTGAGCGAGTGTTCCATCCCTCTGGTTCCATCGTCGTCGTCCTGCTTTCGCGTCATCTCTTCACGTTGTAACGGTCCTTTGTTCCCTGATGCCGTCACTTTCTGGATTTGTTCTTTGGTCTTCATCCTCACTTGAGCTAGCCGTTTCTGCGCATTTCTTTCACGTCTTTCGATCATGACAAAAAAAAAAAAAAAAAAAAAAAAGCTCAAAGAGGATTTTAGGGGACTTTTAGTATGTTATTCTAGACACATTTCTGCACCAATCCTGACATTTTCAGCTTGTTCCCAGAAATTTCCACGTTAAAACTAAAATTCTTGGCCTATAATTTATGTTAGAAAGTCTTAGTTCGGTAATTTCGGTAGGGTCGTGGACTGCATTCGGTGCTTCACCCTCTGACGTTTCAATTCTTGCAGCAAAAGTGGGTCAACCCGAATGGGTGGTAGTCTAATTCCTCCATCAGAAGGCCTTGGCAACATTTGCTTCACAGCGTAACCCTCACTGGCATGTTTCCTTTTACTACGATGGTATTTCATGGAGTTGAGCGAGTGTTCCATCCCTCTGGTTCCATCGTCGTCGTCCTGCTTTCGCGTCATCTCTTCACGTTGTAACGGTCCTTTGTTCCTCGATGCCGTCACTTTCTGGATTTGTTCTTTGGTCTTCATCCTCACTTGAGCTAGCCGTTTCTGCGCATTTCTTTCACGTCTTTCGATCATGACGTCAGTAGTTGATACTGCAACAGGTGCCTTCGTGTCTTTTAACAGCTTACGCTGCATCTTGGCTCGACATTTGCTTGTTTTGCTCTTTTTAGGTGGTAAGTCTTTCAGTGGGGGAAGATGCCCTTCATCTGGTGTTACATTTGAATAAATAACTCGCGGTTACTTGTATCTTCTGTTGATGGTTGTTCTTGACTCATCGGTAGAATTGTTTGTGATCTGCTATAGCAGGAAGTGACATAGATTCTTCAAAATCTCTTGAAGGACGCGAAGGAAGCCTTTCTTCAGAACAGGAGACAACTAATGTTGAATACACTGTTCGCTGATGGCTCTTGATTTATAAGTTCTCGTTTGGCCGGATTGACGCATTAGACTCCAATATATGCGGCAATGATATATGACGTCTTGTTTTTCTCTTGGTATCTGTTGAAGCGTCTGATTGTTCCCCATTCTTGATATTGACAATTGCATCAGGAGCTAACCCTACACTTTCTTTGAGCTGTTCTGTCAGTTGATGTCCTGGAGATCCATCTGGAGATCTTGGATGTTGTTTTCCATCGTTAATTTGAGACTCGAAAGAAACAGAGGTGTGATCTACGCGTTCTCCAATAGATGGCAGAGTCTTTGTTGTTTGAAGATCGTCCAAACCAGCCGAATTCCTATATTCAATCATTTTCAGTTCATCTTGCACGTGTGCGGCCAAAAGTTGTGAATTAGGTCCCTGAAGACGAGTCTGCAATCCTCTGAGATCACGTTCTTTTTGTTTCAGTCTGTCGCGTTCTAACGAAAACACCGGTGTACTTTGACCACTTCTAATTTTCGCTCAAAGTCACATTTGCTATTTTAATTTGTCGTTTGGATTTTGCTATATCAATGAGGGACAATTTCATAGCTTTCGTACGAAAAATATCTCGCAAGACATTATCTTCGCTACTTCTTAAATCTTCCTGGTGGCGTTCTAAACGGAAGTTTTCAAAACGGTTCACAAAAAGTAATCGCTCGCGAATTCTGCTACTTTTCTGTTCTAGTTGAATCCATCTTTCGATTGCGTTTTGGCTGGATTTCGCTTTTCGAGAATTCGCTGGTTTCACCATCCCGTTACTCAGTGAAGGTTTTATTGCGTCTGTCATCTTTTACAATTCATCGCAGAGACATGGAACCGCATCGGAGATGTTGGTGAATGTTCTTGAGAATGACCTGTTTTAAGAACAAACATACAGAAAGTTTAATTTGTGTAAGGAATATTACTGGAATACTTTAACTTGCAACCTCTCGTGACATCAGTGACCTCATCAACAAGCTTATTCGTTTACCCTCTGAGCTATGGGCATATCGCCCATCTAACGGCAACTAAGCACTATTTTGGATTGGTACTTATTGAAAATTAAGCCAATAACACTGCAAAACGGGGGTTTTCAACGTTTCTAGACCAGTTTTTTTATACTGATTCTGAATCCGATGGATGCCAGACGAGAAACCTTGATCATTTTCTAGAAACGCAAAAAATTAGAAAGGCCACAAAAACACAAAACATTCATATGTTTGTTCAATTAAAATAACGTATGATTCTGTAACCACGCAATCGATTTATTCAATATGGCCGCCAATACAATAAAGCGTCTGATCGTGATCTATTGCAGTTTGGTAATTTTGTATCTCTCCTGGTGTTTTGACACCTTTGACAGTCAAGAAATTTTCAACGTTTCTAGACCAGTTTTTTTATACTGATTCTGAATCCGATGGATGCCAGACGAGAAACCTTGATCATTTTCTAGAAACGCAAAAAATTAGAAAGGCCACAAAACCACAAAAAATTCATGTTGTTCATCAAAAAGTTGCAATTTTTCAGCCTGTTCTCGGGGGGTTCAACCATTCAATTGTTGACCAATTAAACATATGATCTGTAACCACGCAATCGATTTATTCAATATGGCCGCCAATACAATAAAGCGTCTGATCGTGATCTATTGCAGTTTGGTAATTTTGTATCTATTCATACTACTACTACAAACGTAAACCAGCATTTAGTGCGCAATTCCCAAAAGGTTAGAGGCTTAGCCAGAAAAAATGACTTAAACTACAAACTTAAATGTACATTAAAAACTTAAGAGCACAGTAAGTGCAAGATAAATTAAAAACAAGTTAAACATACAATGTAAAATAGCTAATTATAACTAGGTATATAAACGCCTTTAACAAGCGCTGGTAAAAAGAAATAGAGAAATGGCCTAATTCATGGACCAGTTACAAAAAGGGCCATTGCAATAAAACACCGAACTAGAGCAAGGACAATAAGGACAAACAACTCCCGGGAACAACTATGGTGTTACCACACAAGGCAACACTGAAAAAAGAATACAGGACAACAATTAAAACAATACAATGAGCATTTGTACCATTAAAAAACAACATTTGTATCTATCCTGGTGTTTTTGACAGTCAAGAAATTAATTACAACCATAAGAAATGTTTTTCAAAAATGTATGTGATTATAAATTCCTTCATTAGAGCATCCAAGATGGCTTCCGATACTCTGAAATGGATATAATTGATATATGTGTCTAACCTAGTATTGCAATGTTTGTGTAAGTCAATCAGATCAGTTTACATATTATTAGGTAATCAGAGGAATCGATACATGCAAGATGCCATCCAAGATGAGTATCCGATATGCATGGCTGGAAATGGCACTTACTAAGCGGCGAAAAATCCGATCATAGTCTAGATCTTGTCAAGAGATATGTGTCTCTTTGGTTTTCATAGGTTTTAGGTGTCCATTGGCATCCATATTGGGATATTTGCGACTTAGTGATACTTAAGATACCTTTATGATTTTTGGAAGTGATAATCTATAACTAAAAACCACAAAAATATATTGGGCCTAAAGCGTGAATGAATTACTGGTCTTTACTGACTGACATTTGCAGCCATATTGAACGCCCATCTGGGATGCTATCTTGCAGATATCACTTTGATTATGTTATGATATCTTAAGTGCCCTGAATGAGTTATAGTGATATACACACAGCTCTTGGCTGTATGTAGTAATGAATTTTGCCATTTGGAGCCATCTTGATTGATTTAGTGATTTGATTGATTATCAAATTATTGAAAGCTATTCATAATGATATCAATCAACATATTGATTGCTAAAGCATATATACAAAGATACCATTCTACGGGTCAAAAGTAGATAAATATCAGATGTTTTGTTGCATTTACGGCCATATTGAATTTTCTTAATTAGGTGGTTAATGAATCATATTTTAATTGGTCACAATGGGTCTTTTGACTGGACAAGCAAAGCAATTACAACTTTTGAGCAATTAACAGATGAGTTTTTTGTGTTTTGGTGGCCATTTTGGATTTTTGCATTTCGAAAATGCTCAATGTTTTTTCTATTATTGTAAATTTACTTCAACATTTGGTGAAATCGTCTTTGTGAAGTCGTAATTCATAGTTATACAACAGTCTTTCCGCATTCAACACGCGACCTTTGTACATATTTTGAGTTCTGAACTTCCAAGTTTGGAGTATAGCTATACTAATTCACACCGATTTATAGCCGTTTAATTTTCAAATGGAATCAAAGGCTGATCATGTTTGATTCCATTTAAAACAACAACACGCTTTAGCAACTTTAACTTCAATTTTACTGGAATTGCCATTGTGCGGGGTGTCGTCGCAATTAAATGATGGGATACTTATTACCTCTATGTTATGACATAAAACTAGTTAACACAAAATAATAACACGGAAAACATCACCAATTACCTGATGTATATACTTGTGACATCCACTCCGGACTTCTATCACGATGTTAGCTCATGTTAGCACATACCACTGCAGAAGTTGGCAAATTCATGAAGGTTTGAAAATATTCTTTTCAATTTACGGAAAAATTCCGAACTGCCCAACGTGGCGTTGTCGATCATTTACTTCAAACATGTAAGAGTGGAACTTGAACTGTGATAAAATTCCCGTCTAATTCGTTACCTGCATAGCTGGAAGCTGCTGGAGGAGGGCATGCATTGCCGAGTATGTAGGTTTACCCCTTGCGTGGAATCACTATAGTAACCGCCCTTTGCCATTAAAAGTTCAAAAGTTCGGGCGCCCATTAAATTGTTTGTCTGTAGGCAATCATGCTAAACAAAGTGTAGTGATAAGATGGAAACGAAAAAAAACTAAACAATTTGATTATTTTGTAAACAAACAATTTAATGCAAGACAACGGCTTGTGGAAGAGCATAACATAAAAACGATGTAGGCCTATATCGCGCACGTTGCGATCAATAATTCATTATCCCTGAAATGTGAATCGAAGGTAGGCCTACGTGAATGAGAGTAAGACAAATAAGATATTGATTTAAAAAAAAAATTGTATGAAAAAAATTTGCAAGGCCAAACTTTCTAAGTCAACGGGTACCGCGTCGCACGTGTCCAATATCGAACTTCACAGTGCAGTGGTGAACACCGGGGGAGGGTGGGGGTGACCATTAATTTGTCTGTGGAGAGGCCCGAACCGCCATAGCATTGCTGGCCCCCCGCACGCGCACCGCAAACGACTGCTGCGTACGTGAGACACGTTTTCATCTATTTCTTTCTTTCTTCATCTCTTATCTACTCCAATTTCGGAGATGATGTGTATGTAAAGCTGTTTCAACATCGTTGTCACCCAAACTCGAATTGTCATTCTGTATTGATTTAAAAAAAAAGAAACAACAGAAAAACAAAACAAAAAGCTATAGGGGCCTATTTGCGGAGATAAATTTGAAAAAGAAAATCACAAAAGACCTCTACTTTTAGAAAGTTTTGAGAAATGTTCACCCATAGACTCCATAATTTTTGTCCCCCTGCTCATTTTTATCAATGACTTCCTTCTTGTGTCTCGCCTCCAACCAAAATAGCCCTTTTTGCCGATGACGCCAAAAGTTATAGAACTGTGATGGCATTAGAAATGTTCTTTCTTTTATAAATAATACAATAATACGTAGAACAAAGATTGCTAACTTATGACATAACATAAACACTAAGTTAGGCGTATTATTTAATTATATTTTTTTATGACGACGTCATGTTCAGCATAATTAGGTATTATGTCATCTGTGTCATGCGCGCGCTAGCTGGGCCTACGGCGTGGGCCCAGTAATTTTCCGTATTCACTGGGACACTGATACAAGTTGATCTTACTATATAGGCAAAGAGAAAACGAAGAGCGTCGTCATAGATAATTGGCGGAGAGAGAGAGAGTGGCTAAAAGAAAACCAGATTGAAAAACAAAAGCAAAAGCAGTTACTGCAGGAAATGGAACATGAGAAACACTGTAGGGAAGTACTGACACGTCCACCGGTAGAATGGCTTAAGAAAGAACGAGAAAGGGATAAGTTGAGATCCAAGGTGGAAGAGAACGAAAAGGCGAGGTTGAAGAAGAAGGAAGCCGAAGAAGTAATGACAGAATTAAAAGGACTTACGAAAGAACGAGAAGTTGGTATTCAAGAGGAAGAGAACGAACGGGAAAGGCAAGGTTGAGAAGAAGGAAGCTGAAGATGATACTGACAGAGAAGATATGCCTTGAACTCAAAGAAAAGGAGAATGTGAATCTGGAAGCCGAAAAGGGAGTATCTCGAAGAACTGGGCAATAAAGGAGTAAAAAGTGCGAAAGGAGGACAGAGCAAATCTTGCATGGTGGATGGTGGTGCATAGGCCCCGGAAAGAGAGAAGCACGAACGTTTAGGGCTAAGAACCATAGTGGAAAGATTTTATCAGGCAATTTGATGTTTGTAGAAAGTACAAAAAAGTGGACAAATGAAGAGGCTGCCTACCAGTTGTATATGAGTTACCAAGAGGATGTGCTATCTGTGCTGACTGCAAATGATGTAGACCCTGGAGAAATGACCTATGAGGAAATCAAAGAGATGATGGTGAAAGAGTTTGGACCTAGAGAGTGCCCGGAGAACTATTTTCTGGAGCTGATAAAGAGGGAGCAAATGTCTGGGGAAAGTCTGCGTGTACTGGGTATGGCTATTAAGAAATTAGCAGCACTAGCACACCCAAAGTTTGACAGACAAGAAAGAGGTCGCTTGGCGAGAGCGGTGAGAGTGAGAGCATTTCAAGAGGGCTATGGCAGATGCCGATTTGAGGAAAGAGTTGTTCCGAATTAAATCAGAGACCTTAGAAGGGGCGATTACAAGGGACTCTTGTTATGGAGTCTTTTAGTTGCACATGTGGTCCAGTGGAAAAGCGCAGGACTCGGGGAGAGCACGTGTGGTCAGTGGAAAAGCGCAGGACTCGGGGAGAGCACGTGTGGTCTGGTGGAAAGCGCAGGACTCGTGCCGATTATAGACCGTTAAAATAGCTTAAAAATCGTGAGTTCGAGCCCCACTGTGATCAACGTGCTTGTGTCCCCGGGCAAGATACTTAATCTCAATTGCCTCGTCCAGCCAAGCGAAATGTGGGGAGCTGCTATGAGGAATATTACAATCTAACTGCTGACAGGCTTGTGCGCTTGTAAGGCATGTCTTTGAGCAGCCACCTAGATGAAGCGAAATGATTGTGACGATTTCTTGAAGGCGGCGTAATAATAATTGCAACAGAGTTTTGAGCCTTTTTACTGGGATTAAGCGCTCTATAAAAAACTGGTTATTATTATTATTATTATTTATTAGTAGGGCTGAACAGAGTTGCTCAGAGCGCTGCTAGCTGTGGAGCGCCTTAGCTGCTACAACACAACGAGTGTATAACGACAAGGAAGGCTTTATGGGAAGAAGTCCGATTTTAGATGTAGGAGGAAACCGAAGTTCTCGGTGAAAACCCTGCGATCGACAACAAATTCACGTACGACACAGGCTTGAACCCGGGTCGCATTGGTGAAAGGCGAGTGGATGAGCCACTGCACCAGCTGCCCTCCCAGAACAGCCCGCACTATCCCGCCCAACCAGAACTCGGGAAACGAGACCAGGCCAGGCTAAAGGGCCCTGGGTAAGGTGTCCTACAACTGTCTTGAGTGGGCCACTACAAGAGAGACTGTAGGCGTATTCCCGTTGTTGGCTTTGTGGGCAGGAAGGTCATGTTGCCCCACAGTGCAACCAGAACTCGGGAAACGAGACCAGGCTGAACCAAGGTCCCTGGGCAAGGCCGGAACAATAGACGGGCCCGAGTTACAGTCAGCCAGCGATCCAAATGTCAGCCAGTAACAGAGGAGCCACAGCCACAATCAGCAACAGAGAGGCCCAGGTATTAGCCAGTCAGGGAGTCGGAGCAACATCCAGACACAGGAGACGAGGATGCCGAGCTCATATTATAACTTAGGAAGATTGAATTAAGTGAGGGGAAGGGGATGGATGTTAATTTAAACCAGTGAAAGATTTATACGTCCCAGTCACTATCCAGGGTGAGATTGTAATGCAGGGGTCCTCAATGGGCGGCCCGCGGGCCAAATCTGGCCCACTAACCATTAATTTTTGGCCCTCGACTTGCTTTAAAATATAAATGGAAACATAAGAAATTTAAGTGTAAAAATGGCCCTCAAGTAGGGAACTTTCAATATGTTCGTCATTCTCTGGCCCTTCAGCTAATATAATTGAGAACCCCTACTGTAATGCTTCTTGTTGACACGGGTGTTTCACTTACAATTTTGAAGCCAGGGCATTACCATCTTATTCCAGAAGAACGACGGCCACCATTGACCTCGGAATATACTTAGGCTGTTGGAAAGAAGATTGAGGGATTAGGTAAAGGTAGGTAAGACTGTGTTTGAGCTAAAGATGGGCCATTGCAGCCTGACGCTGAAAGTTGCGGTAGCCAATGTGAGTCACGGGACATTGGGTATGGATTTCTTAGTGAAATCTGGAGCCAGCTTGGATCTTGGATGGCTTGAGCTGATTATAGGTGAAACTACCGTGCCTTGTAGGACTAAAGAAAGGAAAACAAATATTTTCTTTCCGAGGTATATATCAGTTGCAGCCTTTTGGCCGCCTGAGCATGAAATGATTGTGAACGCAAGTGTTAATGTCGATATTAATGGTGGTCATTATCAGCTTGGAATTGTTGAAGAAGAAGACGAGCTAACTGAGAGTGGCGTTTTAGTATCAAAACCTGTTGTGGAACTTACAGGTGAAGGCCATCAACTTAGGACGGCAACCTAAGGCTGGATGCGAAAAGTAGCTTTGATCGAGTAATGTGACATTGAAGAGGTGAAAGTGGCAGGAGATTGTGAAAATCAGTTGCTGGTGAAGTTCCGGAACATTTGCGTGAGTTGGTTGATCAGAGTACAGCCGGTTTGGAACTTGAAGATAGAGAAAAAGTCACGAAATTGCTAGTAACTATTGCTGATTGATTACCAAGAAGTTTTCTTAACGGGAGCATATGATATTGGTAGAACTTGGTAAAACACAGCATCGATATCGGGTACGCCCACCCAATTCGACAGTCGCGCTGCGAAGGTCATCGCCCCAGCAAAGAAAAGAAGTTGAGAGACAGGTAGGCAAGCTACTTGACAAGGGGCTGATCCAGCCATCTGATAGGCCATGGTCCAGTCTTGTAGTTCTAGTAAATAAGAAGGGCGGAGTAAAACGCCTGTGTATTGATTATAGACGATTGAACGAGGTCACCGCGAAAGACGCCAATCCGTTACCGCGGATTGACGACTCCTTGGATGCGTTTGGTGGCGCAAAGTTCTTTTCAACACTTGACTTGGCATGTTGGCAAGTCGAAATGGATGCTGATGCTCGTGATAAATCGGCCTTTCTACACACCGAGCGGCTTGTATTCCTGGAACGTTTTGCCATATGGACTGTGCAACGCACCCTCAACTTTTGAGCGACTGATGGAAAATGTGTTAGCTGGGCTGAGGTGGGAAACGTTAATATTAGTCTACTTGACGTGATCGGGCGAACAATTGGAAAATCGGTAGACCGCGGCTGGCAGCTGTACTGGATAGATTTCAAGAAGCAAGACCTAAGTTGAAACCGCCCAAATGCCACCTATTTGAAATAGATGTTGCTTATCTAGGGCAAGTAGTGTCCCCAGAAGGAATTCGCACAGACCCAGTGAAAATCGAGGCCGTTCGCGATTGGCCAACACCAATCACCCCAACTCAGGTGCGCAGCTTTCTAGGCTTAGCGTCTTAGACGATTCATTCGAGGTTTGGCAGAGATCGCCCGGCCGCTGCACATAACTGTGGAAAGAGCGAACGGACGAGTGCGAATGTGCCTTCCGAAAGCTGAAAGAACTGAGCTTTGATAAGTGCTCTCATCTTGTCGTATTCACAGGATAGGGCAGTTTGTGCTTGAAGCTGCTTGATGCTGGCGCCAGTGCATTTGCCATAGGTTGTGGATTATCTCAATTTCAAGATAGTGATGAGAATGGTAGCGTACGGAAGCAAATCCTTGTCAAGACTAGAGCTGAGAGGAGTTATTGCACGACCAGAAGAGAGCTGTTCGCGATAGTAGAACAGGCATTATCTACATCTGCCGGGTACTGCAACAATAAGCTACAGTTGATTTGACAGGAAGGAGGCTAAAGGTGCGGACGGACCACGGATTCCTCCGGTGGCTGTTCAATTTTAAGAACCCTGAAGGCCAATTAGCCAGGTGGCTCGAAGTGCTGTCAAACTTTGACCTAGATAGAAACTCTAGATCTAGAATATCGGGCAGGGAAGAGCCATCAAAACGCCGATGGACTGTCACGTAGACCATGTCGCCAACGCAGGCGGATTCTTTGTTAGCCGTCTCAAAGGATCCGAATCCGATCAATCACTAGAAGATCCAGTCTGTATTGTTACGCTGGCCGATTTGGATGAGCAAATCAATTAAGGTCCGTTCATACTTTACCGCATCTGCGTTGTGGTCGGGGTTGTGGTGAGGTGCAGGACCAGAATTGAAGTCTCTACCCAGAATACCGCATTGCGGTACCGCAATGAAGTTATATTAATTTAAACTGCATTTGCGGACCGTTGCGGTGAGTTGCGACATGAAAGTGATCGATATATCGGCAACACAACTCACCCGACACATATGCGGTAAAGTATGAACGAACTTTTATAGCGACAATTGACTATTTTTTACTTATTCAGATCTGTGATAAGTATGATCAGTGTAGAATTTGGATAGGTCCTATAATGTAATGCAGCGCATGTCAAAAAAGGTTCCCCATACCGTATATTTTGAAGTCAGTGGCGTTAATCAGACATTTTTTATGGGCGGGGAAGTCGGGTGCAATAATATAATTTGGGAGATCAACGGATCACACTTGTCTTAAAGGGGCATTTCGTGATCCACAGCCTCGTCCCCCCGACTTACCTAAAAAATACTGAGATTTTTTTAACATCTGAACCGTTAGCCTTAGTAATCCATGTGTGCCCCACTCTACGGCAAATTCGGTTGCAAAATCTGTAAGAAATTTGCAATTTTTTATTTTCTGTCCGTAAGCGGACAGAAATTACAGCACATGAGCCTGATGGGGCCGTGGGAAACGAGCAATTGCTCATAACACAAAACCGCAAGATCGGGATCAGCTCAAATTTTGAGAATAAGCTTTTCTCAAGGATATCTAGTGATCAAAGAATAACACAGAAGGTGCTGAAATCACGAAATGCACCTTTAAGAAAACACATTTGCAAAGATGAACACGAGCCCCCTGGTGTGGACGGTCACGTTCAACACCCTTCTCACTGGATGAGCTCACCTCTGCTTTCAGCCAACTAAAGAGTGTACGGAAAGTCACAGGGGCCTGGTAATATACCAGCGGAGTTCTTGATGCACTGCGGCCACGATGTCTCGAATGCCTCCAGGATTTCTAAACATGTTACCTTACCAACCAATCCTTACCCGAGATCTGGAGGAGGGCTACTGTCATCGCACTCCCCACACCAAACAAGCCTGTTTAGAATCCCAAGAACTACCGCCCAATATCACTACTGTGTGTTTCCTTCAACATGTTCAAACTCCTTGAGAGACTGATCTTGGCCCGGCCGGCTGGAGCGCTCCAGTCGTCGAATCCCATTTGCTTGACGAACAAGCAGAATTTCGCCGTGGCCGGAGCACTGTCTACCAGATTGTAAAACTCACAAATGATATTTAGACGGCCGGCCATTACAGCAAAAAGTGCTCAGAAAAAGTTTTAACGGCGTAATCGTAATTTCTTACAAACATCCAACCATGTGGATTTGCATCCTCATGGGACATACAATAGCGTATGGGGTGTTGGCCATTCTAATTTTTAAATTTTAGGGTAAAAAATGGCCAAAAAGGTCAAAATTGTCCAAAAAATTAATAGGTAAATCAGTCGAAATGCATTCCTTTCTTCAAATAATCTATCATAACATGTCCATTTACTTTCAAAGGAGTCATATTTAAGTGAATATAATGGAAGTCATTCCAATTTATAATTTTTGGGGTCAAAATGGCCAAAAAGGTCAAAATTGTCCAAAAAATAGGTAAATCAGTCGAAATGCATTCCTTTCTTAAAATAATCTATCAGGACATGTCTATTTACCTTCAAAGGAGTCATATTTAAGTGAATATAATGGAAGCCATTCCAATTTATAAATTTTGGGGTCACAATGGCCAAAAAAGGTCAAAATAGTCCAAAATAGGTACATCAATCATATTGCCTTCTGTTTCTCAGCTGTTTCATCAGATCATGTGCGTGTACATCCCATGGGAACACAAATGGGCGGATTGAGTGCAAGCCATTTTAACTGTTGCATATTCTGGGGGTCAAATTGGCCAAAAAACATCAAAATTGTCCCCCAAAAATCCATAAAATGCCTTCCTTCTCACATAATCATAATGGGAATATGTAAGTTTTCTTCCAAAGAACTCTACTTAACTGAGTAGAGTAGTAGTTGCAATTTCATCATCAATTGACACGTGTAGGGTCAAAAAGGCCAAACAAGGTCAAAAATTGTCCAAAAAATAGGTAAATTCAGTCGCAATGCATTCCTTTCTTAAAATAATCTATTAGAACATGTCTATTCACCGCTTCAAAGAAGGAGTCATATTAAGTGAATATAATGGAAGGCCTTCCAATTTATAATTTTGGGGTCAAAATGGCCAAAAAAGGTCAAAAATAGTCCCAAAAATAGGTAAATCAATCATATGTCTTTGTTCTCAACTGTTTCAAATCAGAACATTTCGGTACATCCCATGGGAACCACAAATGAGCGGATTGGAGTGCAAGCCATTTTTTAATTTAATTTGCATATTTTGGGGTCAAATTGGGGGCCAAAAAACATCAAAATTGTCCCCAAAATAAAAATCATAAAATAATGCTTCCTCCTCAACAATCATAATGGGAATATGTAAGTTTTCTTCCCAAAGAATACTCCTAATTAACTGAGTAGGTAGTAGTCATTCAATTGACACGTTGTAGGGTCAAAAAGGGCCAAACAAGTCAAATTTGTCCAAAATTAGTTCAAAATGGCCAAACATTTCAAATTTTGCCAAAATAATAAATGTACAGTCATAACACGCTTTTTCACACAAAATAGCGTAAAAAGCCTAAGGAACATAATTCTTAACTTCCCAGGGACCGTGATTAAGTAATAAAGTGTAGCCTTGTTTCAATGAATAGCATTTTGGATTAAAATGTCCAAAAGGGAAAAAATGGTCAAAATATGTGTACAACAGCAAATTGGTGCTCTTCTAAATATCATGGAATATAAAATTAGGTGGATATAGTGGCTATGTATTCCAATTTGGCCCATTTTTGGAATCACATGGGTTAGGATCACAATGAACCAGATTGGAGGGGGGAATCTCAAGATTGATGCTCAATCTGGTCAGATATATCAACTTAAACATGATGAATAAATGTAAATGAATGCAGCAATAATTTTCCTAAGGTTTATTGTTATCCATTAAATTTACTCCCTCCCTCAGTAATTAGGGTCTTGTCTATTCCAATTCTCGATTTGATTGGAAATTTACCACAAATGGTAAATTAGCCTCTTGCCCTATTGGTCAAAATTGTTAATCAGGCCATAGTTCGCATCGCCAACATTAAAGTTGAAATGATTTGGCCATTATAATGCAACTGTTCTTGGAAGGTAGCAAAGAAATCAAAGAAATAATCAAAAAAGTTGTTATAATTGTTATTATTAATTCCCTCCTTTACGGTTAACTCATAAAAGGTGTGTGACCCAATTGAAAAAAATAACTAAGACCGCCATTCTATAAATCACCCGATTTTATTATTTTGTTTTCAGAGAGTGGATGCTATGGTCTTCCTTTTCATTGATATCAGAATAAGTCCCGACATCCCTAGTATGGCGTCAGAATGATGTCATCAAGTCATCGAGTCTGCAAATTGGTCCCCGAAATTGTTATTTTTTCCACCGAAAATCTATAGGCGAAAATCCAATTTTGCGCTAAAAAGGTTGATGACAAATGGCTATTTTCTAAAAACAGGCCAGTATTCACAAAAGCGGGTTAACTTTAACCCAGTGTAAATTTTAACTAACCCGGGGTT